>JBAMAX010003492.1:0-76980 GCA_037043745.1 Chymomyza amoena
ATACCCTGTACCGTATGGTACCAAGGGTATATTAAGTTTGTGCAAGCCGAAAATGTATGTAACATATAGAAGGAGACGTCGGAGACACCCCAAAGTTACCTAAAATATGATCAGGGTGAATAGAGAAGTCGATATACCAATGTCCGTCTGTCTGTCCGTTTGAACGCCTAAATCTCATAGATGGTAGGAGCTAGAATAATCAGACTTTCACATTAGATCCCATATTATTCCATAGGAGGCAAGTTTATTTTATTTTTTTGATATCGGGGATAAATTATATAGCTCCCATGGGGGTGTTTGAGACGACCTCGACAAAAAAAAGCGTTTTAGATGAGTAATTCGTTTGTTTATGAAGATATCGTAACCAAATTTGGTATTCTTTTTTTTATATTTTTATAGTTCCCAATCACTGTACCAAATTTGATCGAAATCGGTTGACTATATCTAGAGTGGTCTGATAAACTAACTTGTTAACAGCTCACAACTGCTTGTAAGCAGTCTAACAAGCAGTTTCCTATTGTAGTTTAAATATAGGTAAATTAGTCTTCTCCCAAGTCGGGAGACTTGGGCTGATGGCAGCCCCTATGGAAACCCCCGGTGACAACAATGGTTCACGGGTGGGTCAAAAACTTAGCAGGGTCTAGGTGTTGGAATCGTTGGACTCAACACTAGAATCTCTACCGCAATGGGCATCTGGCCCAGCGTCTTTTAAGCGGAGATTTATACCATAGAGATCTGCGCCCTTAGTATCCTTCTCAAGGGAACTAAGGGAGCAAACATATGCATTTCTTAAATAGATAGAGCTTCTACATTGCCATCCTGGAGCATCTCCTCCAGTATGGTTAAAAAATGCCATAGCTACCTCCAAACCCTGTCCGCCCGGAACAAAGTCGTGCTATGTTGGGTGCCTGGACACTCCGGAGTGGATGGTAACACGATCGCTGACCTAGCGCGACAGTGTGCCTCCAACCTGACTACATCTTCTGCGCCGTTTTGTGGTATTGGTTGGTTCACAATCAAAACCATGATAATGGTTGGGCTGCAGGAGAACATAGGAGATACTGGTTCTCCCTTCCGGGGCTTCGTCAAGCAAAAGTGCTTCTCAAACCTCTGGATGCGATCGAGACAAAAGGTCTTGGCAGAGCGGACCTAAAGCTCCTGTCAGCTTACCTGTCTTGCCAACACACTGTTAGGTACCATCTATAGAAGATTGGCCTACCGGACTCTTCAGAGTGCAGGCTCTGTCTAGAAGACGATGAAACCACTAGACATATTCTCTGTGACTGCCCAAAGTTGGTATGGGACAGAGCCTATCACATGGGAAAGGAACGGATTAGTCCCTTCCATCTCAGGTCAATACCAGAAAAAGACCTACTGCTATTCATGAGGAAAGCGGAAAGTCTTTTGCTTTAACTTAAGAATATGGTCCAAAAGACCTTTTTGGTATAGGGAAAAGGCTTCCAAGTTGGGGCAACATCGCTTTTTTTCTATATCTCGAAATTGAATACACAATGGCAACAATGTTAATAAACCATTCGAAAGAGAAAAGAAAGAACTATAGTCCAAAATAAACGAATCATTTGAAATTTATAAAAATAAGCATTTTACAGACAATTTTCTAAATGACACTCTCTTTAGCTATCTCTATTAAAGAGAGGCATTGTCTGCCCTTTAACAATTCCATTATACAAACTTACAAGTATTTTTTGGCAAAATGCTTATAATTCATAACAGCTTTAAGTACGCAGTGATGAAAACGAAGCTTTTTCCTGCCCATTTTAATTCCATTTTATTTAAGTTTCTACAAATATATATTATAACTCTATTTTTTTGACTATAAGTACTACGATTTCGTTCGGCTATATTTTTGCAATGTTTCCTGAAGAGATAGATAACGTTTATTTTAATTCTTAGTCGTTTATTTAAATAAAAAATACTAATAGTAGACTGGAGCCTGACACACGTTTTCAACTCCGGGACCAATCGGTCCAAAAAATTTAAAAAATAAATAAATCTTAAAATTGAAGGCGTATAAACGTATAAAAGCATTATCATTATCAATAAACCATATTCATATTTTTTTAAGTCTTCAAATTTAAATTTATTTTTTATGCTACCACTATAAATTTCCTTTTCACCCATGAGCCAAACATTTTCGGAAAAAAAAATATATATATCTCAAAAAGTAAGTTCGAGAAGCTTCGCCAAAGTTTTTATTGGGAAAAATTTAATTAATCAATAGGATTCATATAAATATTGTTTTTATGGTTTTTGTCAATTTGTAAACGGCCCTTTAATATATTTTAATCTTTCAATATATTTTTTATTCTTAAAAATTAGCAATTAAAAAACATTCCACAATAGTTTTTTGCATTATTTGGAATTTACCATCTTAACTAAAATTATATTAAATTGACTCACCTTACGACAGTTTTCATCTATCTAAAAGAAAAAAAGTTGATTAGTTTAATTGTTTCTTAAAGTTGTTGTAAAACATAAATTATCTGGGACAGTAAGTTAGTTGAAAAATATGAACAAATTTAAAAAAATCACGAATAAACATCGTTATATTATAATGGCGTTGGAAAGGCTGTTTTTCGAACTAAGGCATCAATAATGCTGCTAACTAGTTCTAGAGGTAGCTCAGCATTGCCAATTCCCGAAAAAATTTTAAAGGTTTACAACAAATATTTGTCGCATGACATCGTGCAAGTAGTTACTCTATCCGACAAGGAATCATGTCGTGAGTGTAATTAACTTACTCAAGAGTGAATATTTTTGCTTCACAAAGGAGCAGCTTCTGTTCAAAGAAAGAATAAGATAAGATAGCGAGGATCTTTTTAAAAGCAAGCGAGTCGCTAAATTAAGTAGGTAGTTCATTATACAAAGGATGTGTTATTAAAGGCCCATGCAAAATTAACAAATGTAATAAAAGAACCATAAAGGTTACTCTGTTTCTATAAAGAATTTCTTTAGTTTCCGATTTTCATATCCATTGGTCAATAGCGTGAATTTGTCATCTATCTTAGAACTATTTCGATGTTCACGAAACTTTTTTTAATAAAAATCTTTAGTGACCTCTTTTTTTAGGCATTTGACAGTAGCTCTTAAAAAACTTATATTCAGTAACATTTAATTAACTTCAAGGGGTGATTCCCCCGTGCCAGGAGTTTACTCAGGGGCTCGTTTTAATAATTGTCGTAGTATCGTGATTCAAGGGTATACTAGAAAGGCCGGTACTTTCCCAGTTCACGGATTTTCTTTCTATGGCCGAAAATGTATGTAACATATAGAAGGAGACGTCGGAGACACCCCAAAGTTACCTTAAATATGATCAGGGTGAGTAGAGAAGTCGACATACCCATGTCCGTCTGTCCGTCCGTCCGTTTGAACGCCTAGATCTCAGAGATGGTAAGAGCTAGAGTTACAAAACTTTCACATTAGATCCCACATTAATCCATAGGAAACAAGTTTATTTTATTTTTTTGATATCGGGGATAAATTATATAGCTCCCATGTGGGTGTTTGAGACGACCTCGATAAAAAAAGTTTTAGATGAATAAGTCGTTTGTTTATGACGATATCGTAACCAAATTTGGTATTCGAAAGTTTTTTATAGTTCCCAAGTACTGTACCAAATTTCATCAAAATCGGTTGACTATATCATATAGCTCCCATAGGACCGATCGGCCAAAATAACTTTTTAAAGAAAAATTCGCTATATTTCGTTTTTTAATAAAAATATCGTAACCAGATTTGGCGTTGGGAAATTTTTTAGAGCACTTAAGCAATGTGCCAAATTTGAACAAAATCGGTTGACTATATCATATAGCTCCCATAGGTCCGATCTACCAAAAAATCGAGTTTTTAACAAAATTTGTTGTGTTTCCTTTGGTTTGTTAAGATATTGGGACCAAATTTGACATTCGTGAGTATTTTATATTTCCTAAGCACTGTACTAAATTTAATCCAAATCGGTTGACTATATCATATAGCTCCATAGGACCAATCGGTCCAAAAAAACGTTTTTTATACAAAATTCGATGTGTTTCGTTTGTTTGTAAAGATATTTTAACTAAATTAGGCATTCAGATCTTTTTTGAGGTATTTAAGCACTGTGTCAAATTTTATTGAAATCGGTCGACTATATCATATAGCTCCCATAGGAACGATCGGTCAAAAAAAATGTTTGCTTAAAAATTCTTCTGTTTTTGGTTTTTTGTGAAGGAATCGGACATTATTGCAAGCTAGTGGTATCCCAAGCAGGGTATCCCAAAGTCGTCCGCGCCCGTCTTTACGTACGCCATTTTTTATGTTATATATAGTACATATACATCATAATAAAGTAATTATCGATTTCTTTTTAAGTTTTCCTTTTTTCGCGTCGTTTTTTGTCCTCATACGTAACATCACGCCAAAAT
Organism: Chymomyza amoena; assembly: GCA_037043745.1. Classification (NCBI taxonomy): domain Eukaryota; kingdom Metazoa; phylum Arthropoda; class Insecta; order Diptera; family Drosophilidae; genus Chymomyza; species Chymomyza amoena. The sequence continues at coordinate 4,422 of JBAMAX010003492.1, forward strand.
GGAATTTATTGTTTAAAATTGATTAAAAAAGCTAGAGCATTGAAAAGTTGAGGTAATTGCTAAATTTGAATTTTTTGTAGTCTTGTAATTAATTTCGATAATTAATCTTCATTATTCCTATCTTCTGCCGATTAAAAGAAATCATCTTCATTAGATTCATAACCATGTACATCTTTCTTCGGCATTGTTTACAGCTTCACAAAGCATAAAGATCTTAGGAAAGTGATTTCTTCTTTTTGTTAAGATTTTTAATTTTTTTGTTTTGCAAAAATTCAATTACTGGGTGAGTTATCGATATTAATGAACGAACGAACATGATATGAATAAATATTGCCTGTTTATTAAGTTAGTAATTTTTTATAAATCATGTTTATGGATGTCTCACTGGATGAGTAATTCTTTTATTTTTATTTTTTGCAATTTACTGTGTATGTTAAAATTAAATGATAATCTATTAAATCAATGCTTCGATTTTGTTTATTATTGTTTGCTTAAAAGAGCGGAAATAAATCTCCGAATATGCAACTTCAAGTTTAACAAGTTCTACTTCATAAAACACTTAAAGTTTTGGGGTTATGTTAAAAACTGCATACTTTGTACTTGAATTTCCATAATTTAAGAATACACTAACTTGGATGTTATGCAAAGACTTCAAAAAAGGTCAGGATAATTAATCAAAACATGATATATTTGGAAAAAACAATTGATTTTGGAGATTAAAATTATTAAATTTTATTAAAATATGAAAATTAAAAATATCCAAATATTTTTTTAAGCTTTATGCAATATTTCTTAGGAATTAAAAAAACAAATTAACAAATGTAACTAACTTAATTTATTAATGTCTTCAATATTTTATCGACGCTTATTATAAAAAAGAATTATTCTCCTACTATGTTTAATTATATTTATCAGGGGTGCCACAGAAAACCAATTCGATTTCAATTCCAATTCTTGGTGCCACAGATATGGCTAACAACGGTTTTAAAAAAACCAATTCGATTCAATTTCGATACAATTCCAATTCTTGGTGCCACATACATGACTAACAGCGGTTTTAAAACCGTTGTTAGCCATGTCTGTGGCTCCAAGAATTGGAATTGTATCGAAATTGAATCGAATTGGTTTTCTGTGGCACCCCTGTATATATTATTATTATTGGCTGTAGAAATGTACTGCGACCCAAGTGGATCTATTGTACACCCTTCATGGCTCAGAGCTCTCCCAAAAGTCCTTATAATAACAACGATCTCCGATGAGTGAGCGTACATGCCCAGGAGCTTGTTTCTTTTACCGACGAGTGCCAAACATTCACATAATATATGCGAAAAAGTTCTTCCTCCATGCTACAGAAGCGACATAGTCCACTATCCACTAAGCCAATTTTGTTTAAGTGGCTGCGGAGCCTACAATGTCCCGTCAGAAGGCCCGTCAGGATTCTCACGGTGTTCTTCCCGTGAGTTATCAAGAATTTGAGCCCCTTACGGTTGTAGTTGGAGAGAAGGGTTTTTAACTGTTTAAGCTCTGGTATCTGTGCCCAGTGAAACAGTAGATTGTTATTCTCCTCTATTCTTAGTAGGTATCGTGGTTACCAATCCTACAGTTTTGTTTAGGACCGATTACCGGTGTTGCTGCACCAGTACTTGCCAGTTTATTTGCCAGCTCATTTTCAGAAGTGCTGTTATGTCCTGGAACCCATCTAATCGTGAGCTTATTCCTGGATTTCAAATTATCTAGTGACTTTCTCACTTTTATGACCAGCGTTGATGTGATCTAGGCTTTGCTTAATGCCTTTATCGCTGCTTAACTACCAGACAGGATGGAAATATTCTTATCATGGTATTTCTTTTGCAGATTGAAGTCTCTGCTATTGGAAGATGTGCAGAAATCTTCCAATAGCAGAGACTTCAGTTTGGAAAATGCTGATGTGTCTGCCTAGAAGTTCGTAGTATTTGGTCCTGGGTCCTATCGCCAGGCTATCGCCAGGCCACTTCCTTGATTAGTGAGTGATTCGTCTGTAGACCACTTTATTTTATGTGGTTTCATAGGGTGAACTGTCGCAAAATAAAGTCCAAGCCCCTTTTGTGCTGAGTTTGGTATTAAACTCTTGATTGAACCTATACTTAAGATGCAAGTGTTATGAACCAACGTTTTTTTGTCGCTCTAGAACGTTTAGCCTACGAGATATAGCCATTTGAAGTTGCAAAAATAAATGTTTGTTGATTCCAGGATGTCGGAGGAGCTTTCCACAATACTCACTTTGGTTCTATCTCTAGAGCGTTGGAAAGTAAGAACATAAAACCACACGTGACCGCATGGGTCGAATCCATGCTCCGATAGAGTGACATCACTTCATCTCTAGATGTTACAACATTCAGCATAAGAGCTGTAAAAGGTTGTCCACAAGGAGGTGTGTTATCTGCCCTGTTATGGTCTCTCGTGATCGATAAACTGTTAACTAAGCTGACAGACGCAGATGACCTAGCTATCATAGTGACGGGTATATACGAAAGCACCATCAGAGAGATGATGGATAATGCTCTACGAATTACCTCAAACTGGTGTCTAAGCGTCAACACCCACAAAGCTGCGATTTTTCCCTTCACGAAGAGATACAACATGGAAAAAAAAAAGGTTGTCATTCTCGTGCTTCTCGACCCAAAATTAGCCTAAAAAAACACTTTTATAGGAATGTTCTCTCGTTGACCCTTAAATACCTATATTATATACTCGTTAGTCATTCGAAAGAGGCAAAAAATTTAGCGAAAAAAATATATTAAATAATGGAATATAATGTGAAAAATCATGGTAGTCAAAATTAACGTTAAAAATAAATAAAAACACAAAAAATTTACCTAATAATTGCCGGAAAACTAAGTAGGCACTTTATAAGATTTCTTAAACCAAGTAGGCCTGTTTAAGGGCCTATCGAAATGTCAAAGTTGCAAGTTTAAATCGAATTTTCACAGAGCTCAGTTTAAGTTTGGTATTCGTTCGGAACACATCTAAATATAACAAAATTCTAAATTATTTTCGTGAAAAAAAAAAATATTTTTTTTTATTTTTATTTTTTTTTTAAGTTTTTAACCAAATACATTTGAAAGAGGTAAGCATCAAAAAATTTTTTTCTGTGCTGTATAACTATTTTAACAATTGAGATTTTACTTTAGAATCTGAACAATACCCATAAATATGGATTATCGATGAGTGGTACCGCGCCAGAGCACTGGAGGACCCAGCCCGCGAGGACTCGTGCGAGGGGCGTTTGTAGTTGGCTAACATCGAACCGTTGTACCGATTTACACAAGATACACATTTGCGATTGATGGCAAACACCATTTTACTATACCAATACCATTACTATGTACGGCGTTGTACCGATTCACACAAGATAGACTATACCAATATGGATTGCAAACACCATTTTACTATGTTACTAAATACACGAAGCACATTAAATAAACAGAATCTTATATGCAGCATTTAATATTAAAAATTAGTATGTATTTTTAACATATTGGGATATCAACTATAAAAAGAAGTTGAGGGGGCTTTTGATTTTCAGTGGACTACCGCGCCGATTTTTAATACCAATATTTGGCTTTGGGTGGTTTTGCTTCGCCTCTTATGATAGCCAACATAAACATAATCTAGCAGTTAAGGAACATTGCACTTCTGTTTACAGCCAAATTTAAAAACGCCAAAAAGAAACACCCTATGTGCTATAGAAGCTGAACTTGGTCATGTTTCTGTTGGCCAAGCGTCCAGTCCATGTACCAAGGATTCTGTAAACAATGGCATCAAGCTTATCTCACAATCTTGCAACAGCGGCCAAAATGGACGACGTCAACAACTACCAATTGGAGACATTATTCTGGTCATGGAGTCGAATGCACCACCAGCTATATGGCATATCGCGCGCGTCGTTGAGACCTACCCTGGAAAAGATCAACTGGTTCGAGTGGTATATGGTGTATGCATTCTTACAATGCTCAAAACCTTACAGAAGCGGCTAGACTTCAACGAGTCATGGCCAAAGAGTCCTCAAACGGGGTGGGTCTGTTGAGCAGGAGCAATGGATCCTTCCCTACAGACCGTAGGGAAACATTGGAGCGCTTACTCCAAACTCACTTTACAGGCTCTTCAATCTGCAGCGGAGATGCTCAACTCTCAGATTGGATCGAGTCAAACTTCCGAGGGACTATATTCGATGCCGACAAAGTAAGACGAGCAACTGGCTCCTTTGAACCTTTCAAGGCAGCTGGGGGGGACGGAATTTTTCCAGCACTTCTTCAGAAATGTCTGGATTTCAGCCTGAACCAACTGTTTCATTTGTTTGGAGCAAGCTTTGACTGGGGATACATACCTCGCTCTTGGAGGAGTACGGGTAGTCTTCATCACCAAAGATAAGCCCAAGTCATACAGATCAATCAGTCTAACATCATTCCTTCTGAAAAAGCAAAGGGACTTCTCGACATGCACATCAAAAACAAACTGCAAGCCACGAAACCGTTGCATCCAATGCAGTTTGCTTACTCCAAGGGGAAGTCAACAGAGGTTGCTTTACACCACATAGTTAGAAAGATTGAAAACGCTTTTGACTCCAAGAACATAGCTTTGTGCGCATTCCTGGATGTCGAGGGAGCTTTCGGCAATACTGACTTTTGTTCTATTTCTAGAGCGTTGGCGCGTAAGAACAAGGAACCACACGTGACCGCATGGAACGAATCTATGTTCCGACTGAGGAACATAACTTCATCTCTAAATGGCACAACAGTCAACATAAGAGATATAAAAGGTTGTCCACAAGGAGGTGTATTATCTTAACTGCTATGGTCTCTCGTAATCGATGAACTTTTAACTTAGCTGACAATGCTTGGTTATAAAGTCATTGGGTACGCAGATGACCTGGCTATCATTGTGACGGGTAAATACGAAAGCACCAACAGAGAGATGATGGATAATGCTGTAAAAATTACCCTAAACTGGTGTCTAAGTGTCAACCACCACAAAGATGTGATTGTTCCCTTCACGATGAGATACAACAGGGAAAACACGGAAGAAAATAAATGGATGTTTCTCGACCAAAAATCAGCTTAAAAAACATTTTTATAGGAAAGTTCACTCGATGAACCTTAAATTCCTGAACTAGTCATTAAAAAGAGCAAAATCATTTAACGAGTGGAATTTTATACAACAATTTAAAAAATGCATTTAATTATGGAATATAATTTGAAAATTCATGGTACTCCAAATTAACATAAAAAAAAAATATTTGAAAACAAAAATAAATTTACCTAAGTAGGCCCTTTATAAGATTTCTTAAACCAAGTAGGCCTGTTTAAGGGCCTATCGAAATGTCAAAGTTTTATGCTTAAATCGAATTTCCACAGAGCTCAGTTTAACTTTGGCACTCGTTTGGAACACATCAACAAAATTCTAAATTATTTTCGTGAAAAAAAAAATGTATCCTGTCTATCCGCGTCTCTATCCATTCGTGTACAATGATCGTCTTCTTCCCTTTACTTTCCGTCTTTCGTTTTGTCTGTTAGTCTATGTTATCTGTACGTATATCCAAGGCAGTTTGTTTCCCGAGGTTCAAAATTCCCTGGAACACGATATTTTGTTAGAAGATGTGGCTTGAATTGAACCAAATACATATGAAAAAGGTAAGCAACAAAATTTTTTTTCTATGCGGTATAACTATTTTAACAATTGACATTTTACTTTAGAAACTGAATTCTCAAAGGATGACAATACCCATATATCTGGATTATCGATGAGTGGTACCGCGCCAGAGTGCTGGAGAACCCAGTTCGCCATAAAGGACTCGTGCGAGGGGCGTTTGTAATCGAAATTCGAGAACATTATAATGGCGAAGAACTATACCAATACTACTTATATACTACGTTATACCGATTAACAGTAGATAGGTATCACTTTAATATACATAAGTTACTAAATGCGCGAAACACTAATTAAATAAAAAGAATATTACAATGGGGCATGAATATTATTAAAAATTACTAATTATTTATTTATCTTCAAAAAAGAAGTTGCGAGGCTTTTGATTTTCAGTGGAGGACCGAATGGATTTTTATTAGCAATTTTTGGCTTTAGGTGGTATAGCTTGCCTCTTGTGACAGCCATTTTGAATGCGTAATCGTGCCACCTAATCTAGCATTGAAAGAACGTTGCACTTCTGTTTACCCGCAACTAAAAATTACCAAAAAAAAAAAAACCCCTGTGCTATAGAAATTTTGCGAACTGCGCTGGGACACCCTAAAAGTAAGCCCGTCAAAAAACCGCAGTTTAGTGTCATGCGCGACTTCGCGCCAATCCCATTCTAACCCACCCAACTTAACTAGCGTTGACGAACCAAGTAAACCGAATATAATCAACTACTTCTTGGGACAGCCATTTTGAATGAGTAATCGTGCTACCTAATTTAGCAGTTAAAGAATATTGTTCTTCTGTTTGCTCGCAACTAACAATTTACAAAAAAACACCCGCACAATTTTGAGAATGGCTCTGGACACGCTTAAAGTAAATACGTCTAAAAATTTCAATTTAGAGCCATCCGCGACTTCACCACAATCTCATTCTAACCAACCCAACTTACTTAGCCTTACCGATTTTTCCACATTACAAAACCTAACCAAAAAGTTTTTGCGTCAGCTTTATAGCGAATCATCCCTGCAGATATGTTTGGACCTTGCGTTCTAGCTTGGAACCGGGATTTACAATTTTTCTGAAAAACAATCTTCGCCATTTTTGCAAAGATCAAAGGCTTTAGGACACTTTGTTATAAACCCAACAAGCCTTCGGTGGTTCGCGGGTCCCTTGACAGAGTTGCCACCTTGAAAAAACAATCCAGGGAAGCCTCAAACAGATTTAACATAGTAGCCCTGTTTAACATTTATTCAAATGTCAAATTGTTCATTTTAAATCTATTTGCTACGGAGCTCAGTATACGTTTCGACTTTTGTACAAGCATACCTAAATTATAAAAGTTAAAAATTTTAAGTTAAAAAAAAATACATGAGGGCGTTTTTTGGCAAAAAATTTTTCACATACAATGACAAACTGAAGTAAGTACAAAAGAAATGCTTTTTGGGAACTAGTATTAACGATTAATATTTTAAGGTGGAACCTCACTACAAGAAACTGTAAACATTTTATTTTATCGTTTGACAATACAAATATGTATAACAAAATCGAAGATGGTACCGCGCAACACCCCCTAGGTGACCCACTCACGGAGGCGTGAAGATTTGCATTCGTTCGATTTTGTTGCTTCTTCTGTTCTTATCCCAGATGTAACACACACACACCACAGATACCAGACACAGAAACAAAATAGCAAATAGCAGACGGCCGTAAACTTATACGCATATTGCAATAAAAAGTATCCTTCTCCTCAATTTTGTCGGACTTGATTTTATTTTTGCCAGTTTCAGGATGTATTTTGTGGTTAGGTTAGGTCATGTTGTATAGGCAGCTTTGATAGATATTGAGATAACCCAAAGACCATGGGGTCCATTGTGTTGCCTAATTAAAAGAAGGGAAGGAGAGGAATTAAAGGAAGGGAGGGATTTTGGAGCAGGATCAACAACTTTACATCCATAATCGCTTAAGACTCATGTTGCAGACGAAAGCAGCCAAATCCGCTGTGGGCAAATAGGCTAGACTACCCGAACCTCAAAGAATGCTTTACTCAGAAACGGGAATTGTTTTCTAAGAAACGTCACGCAGTCGCATAGCAGGTGTTAGATGCTTTCTGTCTGTTCCCCATCTTCGCAGCTGCTGCAGAAATCGTGATGGGGAACGTGCAGCCTCTCAGCCATATTGCCTATGATGCAGTGGCCCGTTCAACGCCTACCACCATCCTAGTCCTGTTTTTATGGAAGCGCAGGAGTTCAGATGTTCGCTTTGGATCATATCTCGACCAGAGTGTTCGGGAGTTGCCACAACCGGACACCATGTTCCATTCTCTTTCCGCCAGAGATCTAGCCATCTCCATGATTTGCGATACGACGTCCTGTTCTTGGCGCACTCGTTCGCCGCCTCGTTACCAGGGATACCTGAGTGATCCGGAATTCAGCAGAGGGTTATTGAGTGGTGATGGATACGGATCAGTTTACCATTTATGCCATGCGATGACAGAGCTTTTATTGCAGCCTGACTATCGACAAGAATTGGACTTCCGTCCAAGGTATCTCCGCTGTAAAACACTTCACCAGTCGGGGAGACGGAGATGCCTGCTCCTCCCTCTTCCATCTTCGAACCATCAGTATAGATCGTCAGCTCGTTCCCTTTTTTTGTCTTTTATGATACTTATATGGGTTCTGTCAATGTCATATTGTGTCATCTTTTTCATAGAGATGATATGACGCTGCTCTTAGATTTGCGTATTGAGCCACGTGTGGCTGAATGGATGATTATACAGACATAGCACAAATATGATTAAAGAGATGTCAATTCGCATCAATGTACTCTATTCTATGGACTTGCTACTTCTGAAGAGATGATCTATGTCGCCAAGGAGTGGCATTTAACATGAGTTCGCATTCTTACAGTCACCACGTAAAATCTTTGCCCAGGATTATTTTGCAAAAGGTGGATCCCAAACTTTTGGATTGAGAGTCTACGAAAAATGTAGCAGGCTTTGGGTTAAATGTCAAATTAGTAATATAAATGCACATGAAAATTAAAGATTTTTTTTTAGAGAACCGACAAAATCAAGATGAACCATCTTGACTTTGTTTTAAAGATGAATCTGTCTACAAAGCCCATGACAAATATTTTCAGTGGAGTATCAATAATAGTTTTTGGCTCTAGCTGGTAATGATTTCCAATATAGATGAACCTAATCTGGCAGTTAAAGAGCGTTGCACTTCTGTTTACCATGAAATTGATTTTTGAAATCGCAAAAAAATACCCTATAGATACTTTGCTATTTTCTCTGGGACCCGCTAAAAGTAAATCCGTTTGAAAAACTTCTAAATATCCAAAAACTGCAATTTAGTGGCATTCTCGACTTTGTCCGATCCCATTCCAACCAAGTTAAGGCTAGTTAAAGCCTTACCGAACCAATTCAAACCAAATTTTATCAACTATTTCCCCACATCACAAAACCTAACCTAAACCTTTTTTCTTCACATTTATGCAAATATGTTTGGACCTCGCGATCTAGCATGAACCTAGTTTTGGTTCATGGGAATTGGCTTTCCGATTGAAAATCCAACTTAAATAATATCAGTTTATGATATACAAATTAAATTTTGTATTAAAATGTTTTATTATTTCAATTGCTTATAAGATGAGGAAAACAGAAAAAATTATGAAGCATATTAATTTCACAAATAGAAAATTCATATTCATATTATAAATTAAGGTTTATTGAAGTCAGGAAAACTTATAGTTTTTATTATTTTAGACCTTAAATTTAACGAAATTGAAAAACGTCTTTATTTGACATTATTTTATGCAATTAGATGCGCAATTATTGTTGTAACATTAAAAAAAGGAGTAATAGTTTATGGGATTCCCGCATCTTATGAAATTGTTTGCTCTCAGTTGTTTTCAAATTGTACAAATATTTATAGCAGATTCTTTTTTGTGTTCAAAATGTTTTGAGTTTTATTTATTTTTTTTTACTAAAATTAATTGAGGATTTTTTAAAATCGCTTTAAATTACATTAAATCGCGTGAACAATTGACGGAATTATTTATTTCATTTATTTTCTTACATTTATTATTATAATGATTGGAGACCTTAATATTAAAACTACATAAAGAAATGCAGGCATAGCCTTTTCTGCTAATAACATATGTACTAAGTATACAATTGAAAGTAAAAAAAAATAAAAAATTTAAATTTAATTTTTAGAAAAAATTAACGGAATGATTTTTTGAATCTCATTAAATCTAATTCGCGTAAAAAAATTAGCGCAAAAACAGAATTAGATGTACATAAGAAAATAAGCCAAAGACCACTGATGCTTTGGCTTAAAACAACCCTAGGTTGCTTATAATTTCTACTATAAGTCAATCTTGTTCGGTTCCGGATCCCCTGGATTCAAATCTAAAAGACTTAGAATTTATTGAGACTAAAGTTTTTTTTGTCAGCTGACGTTTTTCAAACTTTTCCAGAGACGAGTGGTAATGTCTTTACATGCATTCCTAAAATTAAAAAGAAAAAAAAAATAATGAAAATAAGAATCAACTAACCCAATATACGCTTTAGGCAAACTTGACAGTAATTTCAAGTTTCACTGCAGTCCTTGAACCTACCCAGTCAACAATCAGCTCCTGATCTCGTCGAAAAATTATAAACTTCTCTAGAGACGAGTAGTATCGATGCTAGTAATGCATTTATATACCTAAAATTCAGAAGAATTTAAAAAAATAATAATAACAAAAAAACAACTAACCCAATATTCGCTTTAGGCAAGCTTGACTGTAATTTCAAGTTTCACTGCAGTCCTTGAACCTATCCAAGTCAATCAGTTCCAGATCTTGCCACAAAATCCACATACACTGGCCACATTTTTTATTTGCAGTGTATTAAAACTGGTTTCACTTTGACCAACTATCCGCTAATCACGCTCGCTCGCTTAAGCGCGCTCTGCCGCGCTCTCTCAGCCGCTCTCTCTCAATCTTGTCTTGTACTCGTCAGCTCTCTCTCGGGCCAGCTCAGTTGCTAACTCGCTAACTCGCTCAGTTGGCAGCAAAAATGCGGCAACAACCGCAACAAGTGAACTGATCTTTTCGACGGCTTTTTTCAGTTGCTGCCTAACTGTCGTCCGAGTTTGTTGTGCCTTTTTTTTTATTGTGCGGAGTGCCGAAAAGAAAGAAAGAAATAGTTAAAAGAAAACAAAAGAAGAAAAAAACAAAACATACCACAAAAAGTAGCAAAAAATATTTTTTAAGCAAACTTATTTTTTTTTGCGCGTTTGTTGGTGTATATATATAGTTAATAATATTATTATATATATTAATATATTATTCTATAGTTAGTACATAAAGTAACGAGTAAATGAAAAGCAACAGTAATAATTCGAATTCGAATACAAATCGAAATGAATTGTAACAGAATTCTTCTAACTAATGCGCTGTGTGTGACGAAGTGACGTAGAAAGAAAGAGACGCTTAAGTAGCAGAGCCAAAAAGAAGGAATAAAACAACAAAAAAAAAAAAACAAGAAGCAAAAGAGAGCACAAAGCGCAGCCACAAAACATACCAACACACACACACACTCATACAAAAGCTGAATATTACTGGACGTCGGTGGCGGCACAGTTAACTCAAAAAACAAAAAAAACAACGAGAAGCAACAACAAAGCAAGTGAGTAAAGAGACAACTAGAAAACAATTTACACAGATACACAAATACACACACAGAAAAACACATACACACAGCAAAAGATTCTAACAGAATGTGAGACAAAATAGCAAAAATAACAACAACAATAAGCACAACAGCAAAAAAACGTAAGCAACAAAGTTTTTGTCGAATTTAAGTTCAGCATATTTTGTTGCAGTGTATGAAAAATGCTTACATATTTGTAGTACATAAATACACTGCGCACAACCTCAAATATTTATGCATTGTGTAGTTGAATTTAGGATTGAATTTTAGTTGTACAACACTGGTTGTTGGTTTGTGGATTTTAGGAATGTCTTCTCTTTTTATAAGCCAGTTTTGTTGCCTTATTTGCATATTTTGCTCTTCTGGCGATATTTTTCTGCTTTTTTTTTGCATAAATTCATATTTTTTTGGAACTAATTATAAAGTCGTTTTGGCCTTAAAATAGATTTGAACTTTAACACTTATACCACACTGGCTTAAGCATAGATTTACTTTATATTAGCTGCTTTTTCCGCACTCTTATAGTTTTCCAATTCGATTTAATAAAATGTTTAGAGGTCCAAGTGTCTGTGAATTTTAGAATCTTACTTCTCTTTTATATAATGGGTTTTATTTTCGACAAAAATAATTTTTCATAGTTTTCAGAAAAGATGGAGTAGATACTACACTTGCGAAAGTGTAAATAAATTTTATATCAGAATCTTACTTCTCTTTTATATTGTATAATGGGTTCTACTATCCATAAAAATGTCTTATTTCCTACAATAACATTTTTAGGAATTGTTTTCGAACTTGATTTGATAAAATGCATAGACACTCACTGCCTTGGTCCAAGTGCCTATAAATTTTGTATCAGAATCTTACTCCTCTTTTATATAATGGGTTTTATTTTCGATAAAAATGTCTTATTGGCATACAATAATATTCTTCGAAGTTGATTCCGAATTCGATTTGATAAAACGCTTAAATTCTTTACTACACTGGCCAAAGTGTTTATAAATTTAGTGTCAGGAACTTCCAACTTTTTCATACATATGTAGTTTTTTTTTCAATTAAAAATGTCTTATTTACATAAATTTATATTCTTCGGAGTTGATTCCGAATTCGATTTGATAAAAGGCTTAGATTCTTTACTACACTGGCCGAAGGCATATATTAATTTTGTGTTAGGAACTTACTTCTTTTTCATATTATAAGTTTTTATTTTTGATAAAAATATCTTATTTGCATAAATTTATATCTTTCGAAATTTTATGCTTAAATTGGCCAGAAACTTACTTTCTTTTAAATAATTGGCTTTTTTTTCGATAAAAAGTTCTATTTACATAAATTTATATTTTTCGGAAGTGGTTTCGAAATCGATTTGATTATATGCTTAGATACTATTGCCAGAGCGTTTGTTTCAGGAACTTACTTCTGATTTAAACAATTGTTTTTTTTTTCGATAAAAATGTCTTGTTTAAATAAATTTGTATTTCTCGGAGCACACATTTATTTTAATTAGAATATTTTTTGAACTCGATTTGATTTATTGCTTATGACGATATATTACACTAGTCAAAGTATAGATATATGTTAATATTCATTTATTATCAGCATATATATTATTTTGGTAACAAAACTTACTTCTCTTCAAAAATATTTCAGACTAGATTTCGTAGTAGATTTGTTGATCAAGACCAATATCAACTTTAAGTTAGATACTTCTCTCTCATATAGCAAGTTTTTTTAAATAAATATATATTTTTTAGAACTAATTCCATAGTTGATATCACAAACTACGATTTTTCTATTTAATGCTTACACACTTATATACATACACTAATTTAAACGTCTATTTACTTTGTATAAAATAATTGTTTGTTTTTAATAAGTATTTTTTCTTTTTCGATTAAATGCCTAATTTGCATAAATCTTTACAATTCGGAATCAATTCCGTCATTATTAAACTCTTTTCTGAGTTTTTATTTTTATTTTTCGGAGTTGACTCCGATATACTTATATCGCTTTAACAACTTAAAAAGCTTTTACTTATACTCTCTTAAAAGGCAAGATTTTGCTTAATACAAATCATAATTTTCGGAATTGACTCCGAATTCTACTTATATTTGTTTCCATATCCATATTTCATTTATCGATTAAACAATACAAAGCATTGTAGTTGCTGTAAACAAACTAGTTCATTGTTGGACAAGTTGCACTCCATTTTTACTCCGAATTGTTGAAAGCTATAGTGTCAATCATTTCGATAAATCCTAATCCGAATTGACAGCAGTGTATACACTGTAAGTAGTCATATAAAGCAATGACTGCTGAAGAATGATTTCTAGTTCTACCAGCCATCAGTTTTTGAGGTTAATTCAACAATTTGTATATAATAATGAAATTTTTCTAGAATTTAAGGTGAGGTTTGTTTTACGCTAGAAGTATGACTCGCTGTCACATTTTTAACTATTGAGGAGTTGCTTGGATTTGTTATTAGAGTTTGATTTAAAAATCTTCAGGCTTAATTACTTAAAGATATGTTGAACTTTTATTATTTTATTTAATAGCCAATTATTAAATACGGATCCAATCCTCTATAATTTAATACAAGTTCTTTTTTTTGGCATAAATTTGAATTTTCCGGAATTGATTCCGAATTTCATTTTTCGATTTAGCAATGCCTATAAATACGGATTCAATCTTCTATGATTTATTTTGTGTTAAATACTAATTCTTTTTTTCCATACATAAGTTGCCATTTTGCTGGAAATGTGACAATTAAACAACATTCAAGGTTCAGGAGTGAAATCGAATAGACTTTTTATTTTGTTAAAATGCCGCCGAGTGACGATTTTCAGACGGAATATATGACAAGAAAAAGAATATATCTTCCGTCATGCTACAAACCAGCGTCATATTTGGCATACAACCACGTATGCTCAAGAAATATGACAATTAAACAAAAATGGTCGATCCAAACTGGCATCATTTTAATTATGCGATTGCTGTTATATGACGCCAGTAAAATTTTGACCAAAATATTTAAAAACTATGGCATTTACAAAGAGTTTGCTAAATTTCTACTGGCGTCATCCAAAATGCGTCATATCCAAATTTATTGGTTATATGGTATTGTAAGCCGAGTCTTTTTACTCATATTGTAGAAATATAGTAAAAAAATGTTATATGTTTGCCATATTATCTTCCTAATATGACCTTATGATCTTGAAACATTACCATTTAAAAATTGACGGTGAAATCGATTCTGTCATATGGCATGGCATATTTCAAGTAAAGTTCTTTTACTATTATTTTCGCTAAATCGGTCATCCCAAAATGTTGCCCATATTATGAAACAATTGATGGCCAATTTCCTTAACAAAATATATTGTTATGTGGCCCTCATTACAATATGCCAATATGGCAATCTATGCCTTTGATGGCGAGTAAAAATATGACAAGAGAATAAATACTATAAGCTGTTTGTCTAATCACAAATTAGCGTCAAAGTATCTTCACATATGTATGTATAACATTTTAAAAATAATTCTTTAGATGTTAAATGTTGTCACATCTCATTAAATTATGTCATTTTTGTGGCATATTGCAACAAATGGCAAGGTTTATTAATAAATATGTTGCTAATGTAGTTTTCATTAGAATATGCCAGCGATATTTCAAACTATGCCTTCTTATAATTGACAATAAATTCTAATTTCTAATTTATCTGCTTGTCATATCACATATCGTCATCATAATGTCTTTCAACTAAGGAAAATTGCTTAGATGCGAGACTTTGTCATATGACAAGGCATATTTCTTGAAAATATGTCACCTTTATGGTATATGCCAACATATGACAATTTGTAATTACGCAAGATGATTAATAGATGTCTCGATCAGGCCAACAAAAATATGACGCACAATATGCCAACGATACGGCAAACTACGACTACTTATCAGAACGCATCAAAAATATGATATGACAATTAATTATAAACAAAATAAACCATCGTCATAATATCTTTTCACTAAGTAAAATTCTTTAGATACTAGTTGCGATATGTCAACTTTATGGCATATGGCAATGTCTCTATATGACGCTTAAAATATGTGTCTCTGTAACAATATGCCAAGGATAAGCCAAAAGTCTTCTTAGATAAATGCGAAAAAAACAAACTATGTCAATATAAGGTCACACTCATACAGATTATTTGTTAGCTGGTTTTTTCTTACAGTGTACTTTGACATTTAGCGAAATTCAAAGCATGCGCCAAGTGAAGCACCTTAAAGCATAAACATAAACAGAGACAAAAACAAAATAAAAATCAGATGGCGTGGCAAAGTTTATGGTCACTCGAAACGAACCAGTTTCTAATTGAGAGCGGAGTAGAGAATGCAAGAGGCAGAGAGGGAGAGACGCGGCGAGAGGGCTCTCCCTATTTTGGTGTAGTCTGTTAGTGGACTAGACCATTAACAGGTCACATTGATTGCCCTTGAATTAGATGCACTGTCAGCAGTTGTCCAACAGCTGCAACATCCAATTATAGAAACTCTCTCAGTCCCAGTCCGTAAATGAGACAACTAATGACAAAAAAAATCCAGCTTAATAAATGATCTATGAATTTCGGCATTTTAACATTATAATAATTATTATTATTATTATTGCTATTAAGTAGTAGTTGTAGTTTGTTATTGTGCTTCGATGAGCTCATCCAAACGGAGAACATCGTTGCACGTTGGGATTAGATCGATCGATCGATACGACAAAAAACAACGAGTTGAATCACGACGAATCACGCTCTGCAGCTGAGAAACCCGCCTCAACCGGCTTACGTGACGAGTTTCAAGCGAAACATAAATATACACATAGTACATACTACATGTAACTATATATTTGTATATATATATAAGATATACAGAGGAGTTATAGAGATACCTGCATCGATAATAAGGGGCTGGCCATCATTATAATGGGACTTGTTCTTATTGTTGTCCGTTGGGTTACCCGCTCATATTTATGTTGGTTCGATCGATTTCAATTTATTGTATAACGGTGTGTAAACCATTGACTATGCAAGAATGCAGCATTCTCATAGATACAAACACACACAAACACACACACACACGATCTTTGAGATACAAGTTGCATAAGAAACCTGACTAACTTTGGCTTGCATTGTCTTGAGTATTAAAGTCTTTTTGACTAACGGTTGAACGTCGCTCAATTTCCATAGGGGGGAAGTATTTTGGAGTGGGAGATGTTGCTTCGGACTTGGCAGCTTAGAAGGTTCTGGAGGGGAAGTAATTTTAGAAAAAATCCATTTCAAAATTCTCGCAATTTGAATTAATGAAATGGTAGATGCGCGCTATGAGAACCAAAAAGGTATGTAGGTAAAGGGTGTTTTTTTTTTGAGTGAGAAAAGTAACTTTTATGAATGGAATGATGTTGACAAAATGACAAATGACAAAAAGTTGTGGATTAACCTCGCTACAAATGCGACAATTCTGTTTATTTACTTACCCATTCAACCAGCGGCCTTGAAATCTTATCTCAACAGTGCACTAGACTATCATCCAGGAGGTTGTGGCAACGAATCCCTCGTTAAGCATGGTCCTGCACTTTCCATATTCCTATTTCCATAAATTTAAAAAATTGTAATCTATTTCTAATTTTTTCCCTATTTTCTGTATCAATTCGAAATAGTTTTTTTGTGAAGGCCCAGGCCCAGGCCAATGCCTAGAAGAACTTCATTTTGCGTGAGTTTTTGCAGCCTAACTCTTCTCCGAGCTTTCTTGATCCTAAACTTTTTCTTGCTATTATATCTGTAATATTTTCTTGTCATATTTCGGGCTACTTGAATTCTCTAATAGTAAAGTGATTCGATGTATTTCTTTATCTTATTTTTTCTATATGGCTTTTAGGGTTTCTTGCGTCTAATTGTAATCTATTTCTAATTTTTTCCCTATTTTCTGTATCAATTCGAAATAGTTTTTTTGTGAAGGCCCAGGCCCAGGCCAATGCCTAGAAGAACTTAATTTTGCGTGAGTTTTTGCAGCCTAACTCTTCTCCGAGCTTTCTTGATCCTAAACTTTTTCTTGCTATTATATCTGTAATATTTTCTTATCATATTTCGGGCTACTTGAATTCTCTAATAGTAAAGTGATTCGATGTATTTCTTTATCTTATTTTTTCTATATGGCTTTTAGGGTTTCATGCGTCTCCTTTGTAATGATCATACTCTAAAGTTTTTATGCACAAAAATCAAAAGAAAAACAACGGGCGCCGGCCCCGAAATTATTTAAGGCGGTCCATCCATTTGAAAACACATTTTCGATAATAAGCAGATAGATTAGAATCTCTCACCAACGTTGATCCGGGATCTAGAAGCAACTTTTTTGAGCCACTCTCCAAGAGCTTGGGCTTGATTTGGATGAGCACGTCCTACTACGAGGTAATCGGGGGCATACCTATACCTTACTTCACTTCAAGGAATAATGTGCTTTCGAATGAGTAGATTCCTTCTTGGAGCGCCTCAGTAAGTGCCTCTAAATATTATGTAGGTATAATAAGATATTAAGTTAGGATACACCCGTTGACCCCTGCATAGTCCCTAGTGAAACCGGAGGATGCGGTTGGTGTACAATGCACGTTAGTCGTCGTGAACGCCAATAGCTTTTGAGGTGCCCTGTCGGCTGCCTCTTCCAGTGAAGTAAGTCAGGATTTCCCTAGATATTTCAGTCTTGATGCGTATAAGGTGGGGCAGCAGCAGATGAGGTGCTCCAGAGTCTCTTTTTGGCCTCTGTCTCCCTACACTATCTGCATTAGCCTTGTAGTTTGCAGTCTGAGTCTCCAAAGACTCCACAATTTGGCTCCGCGTACCGTTGTTGTTGCTGTAGATGTACAACTATCCTGGCCTGCTCCAAGTAGTACAGAGGTTGACCGCTAGCGACACGCTGAGGGGTATTATTCCTTCCGTGGCCGCCGGTGCTAGCAATCATGCTACCATTTGCGTTGTTTAGGGCTGACATCCCAGCCCGAGTTGCTTCCTTAGAGGACTCCAGCGCGCAGGATTTTAGTTGCATTTTGTTGTTAGGAACCACCCCTCTGGCCATGGCTCCAACGTAACAGCACCAGACTTGGAAGTCCGAATGTCTCAGCCGGCAAACTCTTGGAGGGTTCAGCCAGAGGATTTTCGCCAGCCTAATAAGATATTATATACGATAACTAATTTCTATATATCTGATGGTAGGCTGGCAAAATATTTGGTTTTCTCAGTCAAAATATCTGTCATGCGTCACTACAAAAGCCTTGTAGACTGAATTATCTTTAAAAGAGATCGTTCACGGTTTATTTTGATGTGCCCTGCTCATGTGCATTCCTAATAAATTCTACAAATATGAAATCTTTTATGAACTAAGAGTGAAAGCCATAACACACCTTTTTATTCTAATTAAAGTTTTTGAGCTGGGTTCTTAATCTTTGACCAGTTTGTCTGAACGTCGATATCGTGGAGACCATAGTAGCTAGAGTGACCAAACTTGACAATTGCATGCCAAATATAAGGATTCGGGTTCTTAAGATCTAGGTATTCAGGATTCTCAACCAAAAGCTTAGGATAATTGTTTTGTATAGCCCTCTATCCAATGACAGATCCAAAATAAGTACAACAAATACATAGACAGATTCTTCTTTAAAACAAAGTCAAGATGGTTTATTTTGATTTCGCCGGCTCTGTAAAAAAAATATCTTTAGTTTTCATGTGCATTTATTTTACTAATTTGACATTTTACCAAAAGCCTGCTACATTTTTCGTAGACTCAATCCAAAAGTTTGGAATCCACCTTTTGCTTAATGATCCTGGGCGAAGATTTTACTTGGTGAACTTAAATGTCACTCTTAAGCATTGGCAATACTTTAGCGACATAGATCATCTCTTCAGAAGTAGCAAGCCCATAGAATAGAGCCCATAGAATATAATGATGCGAATTGGAATCTCTTAAATCATATTGGTGTTATGTCTGTATAATCATCCATCCAGCCACACATGGCTCAATACGCAGATCTAAGAGCAGCGTCATATCATCTCCATGACAAAGATGACACGAGATGACATTGACAGAACCAATATAACTACCACAAACGATGTTCTACGACTATATAAAACTAAGTTGGGAAAAATAAAGATGACACGAGATGACAACATTGACAAGGTCAGTATGAGCATCATAAAAGACAAAAAAGGGAACGAGCTGACGATCTATGTATACTGATGGTTCGAAGAATGATGAGGGTAGGGGAGCAGGTATCTTCTCTGAAGAGCTTTCGACGAAGCATTTATTCCGCCTCCCCGACTGGTGTAGTGCTTTAAAGCGGAGATACACGAAGTCTGGTAAGCGGCTAGACCTATTGGTTCCTTGGACGGAAGTCCAATTCTTGTCGATAGTCAGGCTGCAATTAAAGCTCTGGTCATCGCATAGCATTAATGGTCTACTGATCCATAACATGAGGCTAGCGCTAAACCGTATCCATCACCCCCAATAACCCTGCTGAATTCCGGGTCACTCAGGCGTCCCTGGTAACGTCGTATCGCAAATTAGGGAGATTTAGATCTCTGTCGGAAAGAGAATGGGACATGGTGTCCGGTTGTCGCATCACCCGAGCACCCTGGCCGGGATGTGATCTAAAGCGAACATCTAAATTCCTGCGCTTCCCTTCAATTCCTCTCCTTCCCTTCTTTTAATTAGGTAACACAATGGACCTCATGGTCTCTAGGTGATCTCAGTCACTGTCTGAGCTGCATATACAACCTGACCTAACCTATCCACAAAAGACATCCCGAAATTGGCAAAAATAAAATCAAGTCCGACAAAATTGAGGATAAGGATACTTTTT
Source organism: Chymomyza amoena (assembly GCA_037043745.1). Classification (NCBI taxonomy): domain Eukaryota; kingdom Metazoa; phylum Arthropoda; class Insecta; order Diptera; family Drosophilidae; genus Chymomyza; species Chymomyza amoena. The sequence continues at coordinate 24,677 of JBAMAX010003492.1, forward strand.
ATTGCAATATGCGTATAAGTTTACGGCCGTCTGCTATTTGCTATTTTGTTTCTGTGTCTGGTCTCTGTGGTGTGTCGTGTGTTACAACTGGGATAAGATACATGTCTGCAACAAAATCGAGCGAATGCAAATCTTCACGCCTCCGCAGGTGAGTATCCAAGGGGGTTGCGTGGTACCATCTTCGATTTTGTTATATTTGTATAGTCAAACGATCAAATAAAATGTTTTCAGTTTCTTGATGTGTGACCTTAAAATATTAAACGTTAGTACTAGTTCCAAAATAATTTCTCTTGTACTTACATCTTCAGCTTGTCATTCATTGTATGTGAAAATTTTTTTTGATGCTTACCACTTTCAAATGTATTTGGTTAAAAACTTAAAAAAAATAAAAATAAAAAAAAATAATTTTTTTTTTCACGAAAATAATTTTGAATTTTGTTATATTTAGATGTGTTCCGAACGAATACCAAACTTAAACTGAGCTCTGTGAAAATTCGATTTAAGCATAAAACTTTGACATTTCGATAGGCGCTTAAACAGGCCTACTTGGTTTAAGAAATCTTATAAAGATTAGGTAAATTTATTTTTGTTTTTAAATATTTTTTTTTATGTTAATTTGGAGTACCATGAATTTTCAAATTATATTCCATAATTAAATGCATTTTTTAAATTGTTGTATAAAATACCACTCGTTAAATGTTTTGGCTCTTTTGAATGACTAGTTCAGGAATTTAAGGTTCATCGAGTGAACTTTCCTATAAAAATGTTTTTTAAGCTAATTTTTGGTCGAGAAACATCCATTTTTTTTCTTCCGTGTTTTCCCTGTTGTATCTCATCGTGCAGGAAACAATCACATCTTTGTGGTGGTTGACACTTAGACACCAGTTTAGGGTAATTTGTAGAGCATTATCCATCATCTTTCTGTTGGTGCTTTCGTATTTACCCGTCACAATGATAGCCAGGTCATCAGCGTACCCAATGACTTTATAACCAAGCATTGTCAGCTTAGTTAAAAGTTCATCGATTACGAGAGACCATAGCAGGGAAGATAATTATGTTGACTGTTGTACCATTTAGAGATGAAGTTATGTTCCTCAGTCGGAACATAGATTCGTTCCATGCGGTCAAGTGTGGTTCCTTGTTCTTACGCGCCAACGCTGTAGAAATAGAACAAAAGTCAGTATTGCCGAAAGCTCCCTCGACATCCAGGAATGCGCACAAAGCTATGTTCTTGGAGTCAAAAGCGTTTTCAATCTTTCTAACTATGTGGTGTAAAGCAACCTCTCTTGACTTCCCCTTGGAGTAAGCAAATTGCATTGGATGCAACGGGTTCGTGGCTTGCAGTTTGTTTCTGATGTACAGGTCGAGAAGTCGCTCTACTGTTTTCAAAAGGAATGATGTTAGACTGATTGGTCTGTAAGACTTGGGCTTATCTGTTGCCAGATTTGGCGATGAAGACTAGACGTGCTCTCCTCCTAGAGTGAGGTATGCACCCCAGTCAAAGCTTGCTATAAGCAAAAGAAATCAGTGGGTTCATGATGAAATTGGGCTTATCTATTTGTCTGTTGCCAGATTTGGCGATGAAGACTACCCGTACTTTTCTCCAAGAGTGAGTTATGTATCCCCAGTCAAAGCTTGCTCTAAACAGACGAATCGATGGATTCTGGAGAAGTGCTAAAAAAATTCCGTCCCACCCAGGTGCCTTGATAGGTTCAAAGGAGCCAATTGCCCATCATCGAATATTGTGCCAGATATTCTGGCAGCCCCTCGGAAGTTTGGCTCGATGCAATCTGAGAGTTGAGCATCTCCGCTGCAGATTTAAGTGAAAGTGGAAAGGGAGTTTGAAGTAAGAGCTCCAATGTTTCCCTATGGTTTGAAGTGAAGGAGCTATCACTTCTGCTCAACAGACCCACCCCGTTTGAGAACTCTTTGGCCATGACTCCTTGAAGTCTAGCCGCTTCTGTAAGGTTTCGGACATTGTAAGAATGCGTATACTAGCGCAACATTAGAGCTTATGTAGTACATACACTATATACCGCTCGAACCAGTTGATCTTTCCCAGGGTAGGTCTCAACAACGGGCCCGATATGCCATGTAGCTGGTGGTGCATTCGACTCCTTGAGCTAAACAATATCTCCAATTGATATGTTAGTTGTTGACGTCGTCCATTTTGGACGCTGTTGCAAGGTTGTGAGATAAGCTTGATACCATTGTTTCCAGAATCCTTGGTACATGGACTGGACGCTCGGCCAAGTTCAGCTTCCGGTAAAGTCGTGAAGGTTTGTCCAGCCAAAAGGTGGGCTGGCGAGTGGTAATTGACACTGTCAGGAGTGTTCGAGGGTTGACCACAGCGCTAACTTGAGCAAGTAAAGTTCGAATCTGCTCAGTTGTAAGAGTAGAGTTTCCAAAAACTCTTCGAAGATATAGCTTGACTGATCGAAGAGCAGACTCCCATTTTGCTCCCATGTGAGGAGCATTTGGCGGTATGAATACCCATTGTATTCCATCCGCCAAGGTGCGTGTGACTAGGTTAGTATGAGATGGTGATATAGTAGTGTATTTAAACTTTGCCACCTGTGGAAAACATCTCTTACTTTTGTACGCGGCCAATTTATGCCTAAAATGCATGAGAGCGTCATAGTCCAAAGCAAATTCCAATATGAAAAGGCAATGCCAAAGCCAAATCAAGCGCAAACAGCACAAACAATTGGTGTCTGGTGGAGCTGGGGAGTCTTGGGGAGCGTAGTGAACCGGTGGAGTGAAGCTTTGTTCAGCAGTGGAGTCGAAGCATTGGAATCCGCAGTGTAGCGTACCGTAGAATTGTTTTGGCAAATCATGCCAAGAACGAGTCAGCCAGCGAGTGCAACGGTAACCAATGGCAAACAGTTAGGTGTGCAAAAAAAAAAAAAAAAAATGAAAATCCAAAAAAAAAAACGTTAAAAAAAATTGGTAGTAGCAAAAGCAAAAACTGGTTCCAAATGCGCGCAAAAAAAAAAATAAAAAGAATTCCATGTTGTTTGACTTGATCAGGCGCAGTAAGTTCTGGCGCGTGTGTGTGAGAGTGTGCGTGTGTGAGTGTGAGTGTATGTGTGTGTGAGTGTGCCACTTCCGTATTACAACGCCCCAAGACTTAGCAGGAGCCAAAAAAAAAAGAAAAAAAAACGTGGCTCTCTCTGCCTTTTGTTGCTCTCTGACGCTCTCCGGCAACATTCTTGGTTCACGTTCGTTGCCTAAGTCTTTTGTTTTGCTGGCAAGTTTTAGTTTCTTCTTGTTTTAAGTATTTTTTTTTTTGCTATTTGCTTTCATGTTGATTTTCATGTGAGAGACAGAGCAGAGCTAAGCACAAATGCATAACAAAAGCCACATAGATACACACACACAGATACTATGCTACACACACACATAGATACACTCACACATTGTCAATCTGACGCGCATGTTAATGCGACAAAGATGTTAATTGACTTTTACTTTATTTAAACAAAATACAAAGTCGCTGATAGAAAGAAATGTTCGTCAGCAACAACAACAACAACGACAACAACAAAAATTCATTGAGTGAAATTTAATTTACTTTTTGGCTTAAAGGCAAATCTTCATTGGATGACGATTTCATTTTGCCATATGAACTGTTTATAGCACTCGTTTTTTTTCATTTTTTTCTCTTACTTTTATTTATTTTGTGTCCAGTGAAAATGCAAATACTTGGTTTTTTTGGATCTTTTTTTTTTTGCGAATTTTTCAACATAAAAGCAAAGCATTTATAACTCTATTTTGTAGAATTCACGCTTGGCAACAATTCAAAAGGTGCGGCTTTTAGTATTTTGTGTTTGGGCCTCATTGCATTGCCAATACACACCTAAATATTTTCTGGGATTTACGTACATTTTAACATTAACAATAGCAGCAAATGCCAAGGAAAGGGTATTGGTAAAAAAATAGTAGAAAACTATTTAATACTAGTAGCAGTTGGTGCAATTTTTGTATGCTAGCTATATGAAATAGTGTACCAATTTTGATAGAGCATCACAAAGTTGTGTGAACTAAGAGAAATGTTTTTTAAGTAATACCTTTTATTTTTTTAAAATATTGCGTCCCTATTTATATCAACTGCATTTTGTATTATTATTTTTTTTTTATTATTAAGGACATAATCATAAATTAAAGTAATTATAAACGCAGTCATTTACAAATGTTATTAACAAAGGATTTCCAATGCTCTCTGTTTCACGCCATTGCTCGTAACTCGATGATTGATTCCCCGATCTCCCGGTTGAGCGTAATTTTAGGTCTACCTCTGGATCGATTGCCTTGAAGGTTCCATTCCAGAACTGCATGCGGTATCTCATCATAATCTTTGCGCAGCGTGTGACCCAATCAACCGTAATTGCGCTTGCGAATTTCAATCTCGATTGGTTTTTGTTCACAAAGCTCCCAAAGGCGCACATTGCTAATGGTTCGGGGCCACCATATACGTAATACGCTTCTGAAATATCGATTGACAAATGTTTAGAGCTTCTTGACAATGATATTGGTAATGAACCATGTCTCCAACCATATAACAACACCCACTTTATGCATGCGTTGAAGACTCGTATTTTGGTTTTTCGCCGGATATTCGGTTCTCGTCAGAATCTTTTTAATTGTCCAAAGGCGACTCTGGCTTTTCGAATTCTGCAGTCTACATCTTCCAATGCTCCTCCGGATGATGTTATTTGGTGTCCAAGATACTCAAATTTGTCAACGTTTTCAATGTGACAGTTGTCGATACCAAGGGCGCTTGTATTAGTGGGGTTTACTTGTCGTTTTTGCGCAGTAGGTTTTAAGATCAACTTTTGAGGCTTCTGTGGCGAGTCTATCTAACTGAGTTTGAAGGTCCGAATGACGGAAGGTAAATAGTACAACTCATCCGCATATTTTAGATCTCCTAGTTTACAGTTAAATTTCCAGTTGATTCCGAAACTTTTCAATTCAGTTGCTTCAAATACCAAATCAAGAACGGTAATAAGGAGCAAGGGCGACAGTGTGCATCTTTGCTGGAGTGAAGTATTGCATTCAAAAGAATCGCTTAGTTGTCCGCTGTGCAAAACTCGTCGTGAAGACCCAGCATACGACGCTTTTATGATATTAATAATTTTTTCTGGAATCTCTCTAGCTAGAAGTGCCACCCATATTGTTTCCCTATCCAAGGTGTCAAACGCTTTGAAAAAGTCTAAGAAAGCTAAAAATAACGTAGAGTTAAATTCCTCGGATTGCTCTATTATAATACGTACAGTGTTTATTAGATCAATACAAGATCTTTGAGGCCGAAAGCCAGCTTGATTTATACGTAAAACTTTGTTGAGTGGCTCGGAAATTCGGCTTAGTATGATCTGATTGAGGATTTTCGTGATGGTTGGCAGGAGAGAGATATCTCTCCAGTAAGAGCATATTTGTCGGCTTCCCTTCTTTGGAATATTGATAATTACCGATTCCTTTCAAGATTTGGGCACTTTTTTAGAGGTCCAAACGGCTTTCAAGATCAGAGTTGGCTTTTGTGCCATCATGTGAGCATTCGCTTGGAAACATTCAACGGCGATTTTGTCTGCTCCGGGAGCTTTGCCTTTTTTCAGGGTGTTAATTGCAGTTTCAATTTCCTCTGGTGTGGGAGAGCTTGTTTTTATTTGCCTGTTTACATTATGTCTCCTTCGGATCGGGAGACTCTCATTGCAGCTATTGTTAGAATTTAATGTTTCTTCGAAGTATCACTTCCAAACTTCCAACTGTTCATTCTGAGCAGTAACCATTTTGCTACTTTCATCTTTTATAGGGCAAGTCGTAGCAACGTGCATCCTACCTCCAATACTTTTTACCAGACTATGGAGATTTCTCATAATTCAAAATTGCTGCAATATTTTATATAGCTACCATACAAAATGTAATCCGTGTTACCGTCGTTTCTCACTTACGCTCTTCTTTGCGACATCTTCTTAAGTTCTTTGCATCATCGGAGTGCTCTACCTGTTGGAATGCTTTCAATGAGCCATGTGGCTGATTTATCAGAGCTCTGCGGGGTTCAATTTTGTGTGGTAGCTTTATAAAATAGTGAACCAATTTCGATTTAAACTTTTGTCAACTGTATTTTGTATGAGTCTAGACATTTGCGTAAAGCTTGATCAAAATTGCTGGACTATTTCATATAGCTACCATACAAAATTAAGTCCGTGCCGCTTTATTTACTCCATCACGCACGTTTCTGTTGCATCCTCTTGCTCTCATGGCTGGGCACACTCTGCCTCTTGTAGTGTATTTTCACTGAGACAATGTTGATGATCTTTCGAGGCAATTTTGTGGTAGCGGAAGGAGCAGGAAAAAAGTCTTTTGGCGCAATTTTGGGGTTCAAAGGTGTCCCAAGCCAAGTTGAAGTCTGTGTGGCTCGTAGCGTTAACGTGATGAGAAATGATGATGGTCGGGTGGACTTATGCGTTTTCTTAGCCATTTCCAAGAAACAGTTTTTCCCTGCGGCGTAAATTGTCGGTGGATAACTCTTTTGGAAACTCAGAAGCAATTGAGCATGCTTTGACTGGCTTATGAGCATTCTGCGCTTTGGCGTCACATTCAATCGTTGAAGTCTCATTTGAAAGGTTTGGGGCTTTCACGCACTGCTTCGTGAGTATCTTGGCCGATTACTCGTGATCACAAGGTAGCTTTAGAAGGTTGTAAAGCTTTACTTTGTGCAGCTTAGAGCTAGCTGGCGTTTTTTCGAGATCTTTTTTAGATTAAAATCGATCTATACCAGGCGAAAAGACCGCCAGCAGTACGTCTACATTATTATTTATATTAACTAAAGTTCATTCACTTCAAAGTAATCCCCCCATACCAATGAATCATTCACTCCTTTAATCAGCCTGAAGACCCCATTCCCTGGATGACTTTACTTTCTGCTTCGATTCGGCTTGTTACTTCTCTGAACACTCCAAAAAGAGTCCACAAAGCTCTCTTCTAGAGTTTGGTCAGCAATTGGGTATTCTTTGGCTGGCTTATGAGCATTTGAGTTGCATTCTGCGTTTTATCGTTTTGTTTTTGGAGTCTTATTCCAATGTCGATCTGTCGTCTAAAAAGTTTGGGGTTTTCACTTACTGCATCGTGAGTAACTAGGCCGATTGTTCATGATCACGAGGGAGCTTCAGAAGGTTATGAATACAAGCGAGCTTTACTTTGTTGGGCTTAGAGATAGCTGGCGTTTCTTCGAGATTTTTCTTCAACTAAATACGATTCCCTTCAAAAAATACACCACTTCCCCAATCTTCCACTCTTTAAATCAGCCTGAAGACTTATTTGCCTCTATTTCCTTTCATTCCTGCTTTGATTCGGCTTGTTACTCCTCCAAAGACTGCGAAAAGAGTCCACAAAGCTCCTTCTAGAGTTTAGGTAGGTTTTGGAAAAATCTGCGTCTATTTCTCGACGAAAAGGCAACGCTTTACCTTGGTACTAAAACCAAGAGATATATCGTTTTTAGCCACTTTTAGTCTCTCTAAATTACACTTGACTTAAGAGGGGTTACAGATCGTAAAAATAAATTTAAGCTCATGTTAAAAAAATTTCCCTTTACCAAGTGTTGCAAGTTGCGTTGTAGTTTTTGTTGCAGCTTTGTTGTGTGTGATCGATGAGTAGCAGCAAAAGCAACAACAACAACAGCAACAAGAGTCACAGGTCTGGCAGCTCTGTCTTTAGCTGCGTTGCCGTCTCAAAGGTTTATTGGCCTTTTGGGGGCTGACTGATTGTCTGTCCGTCCCCTGTCTTTGACTGTGCGTGTGTACTATATGCGTTTGTGTTTGTGCTTTTTGTCGCTGTTTTAGCCAAGTTTACTACATTCGGCCTAGACCGGCGCGACCCTCCTTGTTGAGCTTATTCCATTTGCTTGGTCTTAGTGAAATCGTGCGCAGACTTTGACTGCCCCATCGACGACGAGTCATATGCGATATATTTGTACGAGTACACTGAAAAAAATACGGGAGAGTCTTTGGAGAATAAGCAGAATGGTCGAGTTTGGAGTAGGCATAATCCACTCTAAAAAAACACCCTTTACTTTCAGTCTTGAATACAAAGACAAAATAATTTTTGTTTTTAAACTTTTGTGGCTGTCGACTTGTATCGCTTAATATAATTTATCGGCATCACTTTGACTTTCGTGCAGCTTTTTTTTTCAGTGCATGTCCATGACTCTGACTTTACCTTTGCCTTCTCTAACTCTCTGACTACTTTGCCAAATACATATTTATTTCAACTGCTGCTTCTTCCACCTCAAACTCTTCTATTTTCTATATGAAATTTTCTATTTGTACTAAAAAAAAAAGAAAAGCAACAACGGACTCTGATAGCACCGCAATTAAGCGGCTTACTGCACAACAACAACAACAGCAACAACTTCAAGAAAAACAATAACAAATAAACCTAGTCATAGTTACTCCCTTCTGCTTCGAAGAGTGAGTAAAGATTGTAAGTGTGTCTGCGCTTTTAGCCAATAAGTCAAGCTGTCAGTCAGTCTGGCAACATCGTCTGGTGGTCATCTCCAATGCCAATGGATGGGGATTGCCGGATTGTCGGATAGTTGAATATTGTAGTAACCATCGAGTAACCAAGAAAGTGTGTTTTGCTAATTGAAATGACAGTGAAGAGGGGAGCGAAACGATACGTCAAGAAAAAAACTGCATGTCACTTGGGATTAGAGATGTGCGCGGGATACATTACTGGTTGACTGACGCCCGAAGCGTTACGAACACGATAGAAAAACTTGAAATATAGCCAATACCAAATTGAGTATTACGCATCAATCACAAATAGTTTGATATTCAAAAAAAAAAAGAAGATTTATATAAAAAAAGTCGGTAAAAATCTCTACATCCAAGAGGAAGTTTATATTGGTTTGTACAAGATAAGTTTTTCTGAACTAACCGAGTTATAAATTTTGGGTAAATTTAGCTTAACACTTACGCTAGAAAAAGAAGCTCTACTTGAATGATATATCGCGTACCAAACATCGATATCGAATTTAACACCGATATATTTTATACTTGCAATGTTAAGTCGGTAAAATGTATTTATTATGCAAAATCAAATCTTCAACAAACAAATACAAACTTTATAGTAAAAACTCAATTTGGTGTAGATACAATTTTTTTGTGGCGCTACCAAACTCAGAATAAGCATTGGATGAACGATGTATCGCGTACCAAACATCGATATCGAATATTTAGCATTGACACTGAAATATTTCCTATTTACAATGTTAAAGCATAAATTTTTTCTGTGGCTCTATCCCAAATTTAACTTAATGCAGGAAAATGATTAAACGATGGTATGCGTACCAAACATCGGTATCAAATATTTAGTTTCAAGAACGAAATATTTCAAAACTGCAATGTTAATACATAAACGTGCTCAGTGACTCTACCTAAAATAAATCGAGTACCACAAATCGGTATCGAATATTTAGTGTAAACACTGAAATATTACCTATTTACAATGTTAATACATAAACGTGTTCTGTAGCTCTACCCCAAATTTAGCTCAACACTGACACAGAAATAAGTTTAAACGATGAATCGAATACCTCACATCGGTATCGAATATTAAGTTTCAACGCTGAAATATTTTCTATTTACAATGTTAATGCATAAAAATGTTCTGTGGCTCTACCCAAAATTTAGCTCGATACTGACGCTAGAATAAACAGTAGTTGAACGATGTGTAGCGTAACAAATATCGGCATCGAATATTTGGTTGCAACAAAGAAATATTTCATATTTGCAATGTTAATGCATAAACGGGTTCTGTAGCTCTACTTCAAATTTAGCTGGATACTGGCGCTAGAATAAGCAGTGGTTAAACGCTGCATCAAGTACCAAACATCGGTATCGAATTCAACACTGAAATATTTTCTTTTTACAATGTTAATACATAAACGTGTTTTGGTGCTCTAACCGAAATTTAGCTCAATACTGACGCAGGAATAAGCAGTGGTTAAACGATGAATAGCGTACCAAACATCGGCATGGAATTCAACACTGAAATATTTTCTATTTACAATATTAATACATAAACGCGTTTTGTTGCTAAACCCCAAAATTTAGCTCAATATTGACGCTAAGTCAACTAACTAACTACTAAGCATCGGTATCGAATTCAATACCGAAATATTCCACATTTATAATGTTAGTCCATATTTCTTATGCAAATACAAATCTTCTACTTCATAGTAAAATTTTAATTTATATCAAAAATATGTTGTAGAAATGCTATCTCAGTCCTCAATTTTACTCGATAGCTATATTACCATCGGATCGATAACCTATATGAAGAAATCAAAATATCGGTTTCGAATATTCACCAAATGCTCTTTATGCAACATATCGTAATAGCATTTCTAGTCCCAAAAAAAAACTTGCAGCTTTTATGTAAAACTCAGCTTTTAAAAATCCATAAACCATATAATATACTTATTATCTAAATAGGAAAATGTATTTTAGCTACCTTTTTTATTTGTATATAAATAAAATAAATAATAAATAATATATTTTAAATTATTTCAACTTAGCCATTCGTAATGATTAAATATAAAGAGAAATATAATAATAATGAATAAAATATAATTAGAACTAGCAGTTATAAGAAAGTTTATTATTTTATTCTATTCTGTTCTAAATTATAATTAATTATTACTATTATAGTTAGTTTTCTGCCATCCTCGACTCCCAGTGGAGCATAGGGCCTTATTCTCATCCTGCACATTATTATAAATTAAGAGCTAAAAAATACTAAAAATTAATGAGAAGTAATTTTTGCTAATTTTTGGGGCTGGCTCTAAGGAACTTTTGCTCACAAATCATTGTCTAAGGCCGTTGCGTGTTGCTCAAAGCTCGCGTGTCACGATAATATACACGTCCCTGTGCTCATCTCTACTTATAAACAAGGAGAAATCTAAAGAATGTTTAGGAGAGAGCTTCTTATGTTTAGGGCGGGAATTTTGAAACTGGGCAGATCCAGTCTACGCCAGTTGAGATCATAATGGGACGATAATTCATAAAAATAGGTCATAAACCTAATACGAGATTTTAATAAAAAATTCAAAAAGCTTAGATCGGCATTTCTAAAGCTATTTAATAAAACTTAGAAATTAGCACAATTGTATACTATATAGTATATCTATATTTAAAAAACTTCATCCATGATTTATAAAAAATTCAAAAGTCCAAAATCCATACCAACCTTTTTACAAAAGATAGTCCAATAATCTATAGAAAAAATTGTTATTTTTCATAGTCGATTTGTAAGCAAAGGAATCTTCACAACAACTTTTATATTAACATTATAATAAATTAAGAAATGTATTTCTCTAGACATATTTTTTACTTTCATTCTTTAACAGAATAATATTTTTTCATGGGATCTTCGCCTTGGGTAAAGAAATTTTATAAAATCACTTTTGATAATTTTAATACTACTTTTCTAGATATTAAAACTAATTAAGGATCTAGTAGATTAGGGAAAAAAATCTGCGCCAACGATTTTAAGGAACTAAACTTTTGTTTTTTTTTTTTAAGCAAAGAGAATGGCTAAAAAAATTTCTTGATTTAAGCCCAATGAATAACTTAATTAATTAAAATATAGGTAGTAAAGCCGTAAGCAGTTTTAGAACGCTTGGCTTGGTTTTCCATGCGTTTGTAACTTGTTGAAATTAAAAAATAATTAATTAATTTTTAATTTAAATGTAGCTTATCATAGATTGCACTAACTAAAAGTAAAACGCAGCCATAAATTTCTTTTATAAAATTAAACACGCTTAATGTTTATATTAAACAAATGCTTAGCAAATAACAAGAAAATAAATTAAATGATTAAAAATAAATGTAAAATAATAAATAGTTGTAAGACAAATGTTGAAAGTAAAAATGATTTATGCCTAAATAAAGTTTAGTTCATCAAACTGAAAGAGATTAGCACGATTTGAAGCCTGAACATGCGAATTTTCGTGCGTGTCTGCGAAGAGATCTCAAGTATATAAGATACTTATATACATAGATTTATTGCTATATACAAGTATATAGTTGCTATGTATCAGTGTATTAGTTATGGCCAAAGTCAGTCTTGTCAAGAGTTTCACTGCGCCTTGGGCCCGGCCTCTGCGTGTTGGCAGCTCTCGAAGATCGACGGCGGCGGCACCCAGACCCGAGTTTCAGAGTACCAGGTGTGATTCCCGCGTAGGTTATTGAAATTGAATTGAATTTCTTGTTACTTTTAATTAAGTTTGTTTTTCATTAGTTTTTTTTTTCTCGAATTTTGACTCTTTGCCGCACCCTCGAAGTATTACTCATGCGGAAATTTGTGGGCGTTGAAACATGCGAGAAAATCCAAAGTAAAACTCTGTCAAAAATCGAGTCATAATCGAATCAACAGCTTTGGATAAACTTAATTTTTAATTGCCTGAAATTAAATTGAATTTTATTGAATGAAATTCTTACACTGTGAAAAATATGAGGTCAAAAATTGAAGCAAATGCAAGGGAGTTCATGGTTGAAGTAGTTGAAGATATTTCCATAATGATCTCTTTTTTTCCCAATAGCAGTTTATACCAAGACTTTGTATATGGATTGTGTGGAGAATTTCACAGCCAAAGGTGTTCAAAAACCCGATTTGTTTGCTTTTGATCTTAAGTGTCTTGGAGAGAAGATATTTTCATATTGATCTTTTTTTACCGGATCATGTAGGGAATATTTTAAAATATTTGCAAAAAATCGATTTTGTCGGTCTCTGATCTTGAATTTCTTGAGCTGAATATATTTCATATTGATCGCTTTTTTTCAAATTGTGTAGAGAATTCTAAAGCCAAGTTTTCAAGAAAACGAGTTTTCTGCTTTTAATTTCTCTCAAAGATATTTCCATATTGATTTCTTTTTTTCTGAATTATGTAGAGGATTTTACGCCCTACAAGTTATTGGAATATTTTAAAATGTTTGCAAGAAATCGATTTTTTGGGCCTTTGAACTTGAATGTATTGAATATATATTTTATATGGATATCTTTTTTCGAATGGTGTAGAGAATTTGACCGCCGAGAAGTTTTTTGTATATTCTTAAATACTTGCAAGAAATCGCTTTTTATCGGCCTTTAATCTTGAATGTCTTGAGGTGAAGATATTTTCATATTGATCCCTTTTTATACCCTGTACCGTATGGTACAAAGGGTATATTAAGTTTGTGCAAGCCGAAAATGTATGTAACATATAGATGGAGTCGTCGGAGATACCCCAAAGGTACCTAAAATATAATCAGGGGGACTAGAGAAGTCGATATACCCATGTCCGTCTGTCCGTCCTTCCGTCCGTCCGTCTGCTTGAACGCCTCGATCCTAGAGATGGTAAGAGCTAGAGTAACTAAAATTCACATTACATCCCATATTATTCCATAGAGACAAGTTTATTTTATTTTTTTGATATCGGGGTTAAATTACCCGAAATAACCTCGAGAAAAATAAAAGTTTTAGATGAATAAATCGTTTGCTTATAAAGATATCGTAACCAAATTTGGCATTCGAAAGTTTTTTATAGTTTTCAAGCACTTTACCAAATTTGAACAAAAACGGTATCATATAGCTCCTACAGGGCCGATCATCTTCCAAAAAATCAATTGAAGACATTGAAATTAAGTTTGGCACTTGTAAGTTTTTATAGGTTTTAAGCACTACACCAAATTTTTATTAAAATCGGTAGACTATATCATATAGCTCCCATGGGACGATTCGGTCCAAAAAACGTTTTTTTTACCAAATTCGTTGTGATTCGATTGTTTGTAAAGATATTTCAACTAAATCGGATCTTTTTAAAGGTATTAAGTCTATGTGTCAAATTTTCTCAAAATTGGTTGACTAAATCATACAGCTCCCATAGGAACGATCGGTCAAAAATTTATTGCAAGCTAGTGGTACAGGGCATCCCAAAGTCGTCCGCGCCCGACTTTACTTACGCTATTTTTATACCCTGTACCGTATGGTACAAAGGGTATATTAAGTTTGTGCAAGCCGAAAATGTATGTAACATATAGAAGGAGACGTCGGAGACACCCCAAAGTTACCTAAAATATGATCAGGGTGAATAGAGAAGTCGATATACCCATGTCCGTCTGTCCGTCTGTCCATCCGTCCGTGTGAACGCCTAGATCTCAGAGATGGTAAGAGCTAGAGTTACCAAACTTTCACATTAGATCCCATATTATTCCATAGGACACAAGTTTATTTTATTTTTTTGATATCGGGGATAAATTATATAGCTCCCATGTGGGTGTTTGAGACGACCTCGATAAAAAAAAAGTTTTAGATGAATAATTCGTTTGTTTATGAAGATATCGTAACCAAATTTGGTATTCGAAAGTTTTATAGTTCCCAAGTGGACCGATCGGCCAAAATAACTTTTGACGTGACAACGTCTTAAATTAGGTTTGTATGGGAGGCACCATTGAAAAAGTATAACGATAACCGTAACGATAAGTCTAGCGATAAATAATCGTAACGATAAGTGGCATTTTTATTTTTGGTTTGCGCTCTGCTCTTATCTATAAACGAACCAGCGACTTTTTGTGAATCGCAGCAACAAGCAACGCACAGCGTCAGCCGCACCGCTTAGCGCTCAGCACCAAACCGGCACTTCTCACAGCGGTGGCTATTTTTAGTTTTGAGTGAGCGCAACTGATTAACCCCAGCGGCGCATAGCCTCTGCGGTCTGCCGAAATACTGCATTACCTCCGCAGAAAACGTAATTGATTACAAGCGCTGCGTTTCGTTTGAGGGATTGTAAGCGGAGGCAAATAGAAAAGCAGTGATCTGCCGAAAATCTGCATTACAACTGCGGAAAAAGTAATGCACAAATAGAAACTCGCACTGCGCTACCTTAGCAACACAAAATTTTGTTATTTTGTTTGCATGCTAACAAGCATAGTTCGGCCTTTCTTCTGTCAAACCATTCGTTTATACCTTTTTATTTATTATCTACTGCCGAGAAAATTTTATTTTATTAAGAGATACGAAAACGTAAAGTCTGACAGCTCGTTTCATAATTCCATGAAATATACGTATAATCTTGATTGCGTATCAAACGTTTGTAAGTCAACTACGTTAAAAGAAACAACCATCCACTTGACTTTCGCAAGACACATTACAGCAGAAACACTTCCTTTCATTTCCTATTTCTCCTATCATCGTCCTATCCTCAACAAAATCACTCAAATAGGAATTAGTTAAGTTTTAGTTTACATGTACGATGTTTTAGTAAACAAAATATATTTCTATAGTTACAATTTGTGTAATTCTTATTTTCATTCAATTCCTTGTTCCTATTGTGCAATTTAATATTGTAATATTCATATCAATAAATATTCTACCGAGAAAAAGACGTTGTCACGTAAAATCTTCGCCCGTAAAACCGACTTTACAGGCACCAGTTTTTTTAAATCAAAATTCGCTATATTTCGATTTTTAATAAAGATATCGTAACCAGATTTGGCGTTTAGAAATTTTTTAGAGCACTTAAGCATTGTGCCAAATTTGAACAAAATCGGTTGACTATATCATATAGCTCCCATAGGTCCGATCTACCAAAAAATCGACTTTTTAACTGAATTTGTTGTGTTTTGTTTGTTTGTTAAGATATTGAGACAAAATTTGACATTCGTGAGTATTTTATAGTTCCTAAGCGCTGTACTAAATTTAATCCAAATCGGTTGACTATTTCATATAGCTCCATAGGACCAATCGGTCCAAAAAAACGTTTTTTATACAAAATTCGATGTATTTCGTTTGTTTGTAAAGATATTTGAAATAAATTTGGCATTCAGATCTTTTTTAAGGTATTTAAGCACTGTGTCAAATTTTATTGAAATCGGTCGACTATATCATATAGCTCCCATAGGAACGATCGGTCAAAAAAAAAATTTTTGCTTAAAAATTCTTCTGTTTTTGGTTTTTTGTGAAGGAACCGGACTTTATTGCAAGCTAGTGGTACAGGGTATCCTAAAGTCGTCCGCGCCCGACTTTACGTACGCCATTTTTTTTTATGCAAGACATGAACCATTTAAGAGCAACTTGAACATTTTGTTATGCAAGACTTGAACCAAGCCAAAAATTGGAGCAGGCTATTTTTTGGGTTAATTTTAAATAAATAAAAATAATAAAAACAAATTAATATGTTAATAACTATTTAACCTCAAATAGGCATAAATAGAATCGAAGTAGATAGAAGAATATTCAAAACATTATTTCATTAAAAAATAAACACAGTTTTAAGCCTATTTTGTCAATTCTTTAAATTACTCCTACAACAAATCATTCGGTTTCAAATCACATAAAAAATTCGTTTTGGTTCAGTTGGGAGTACCAAACATGTGATTCATTTTTCAAAACACGACCAAATGTTTTTGGGCCAATTAACTTGTTGTTATATAAAGACTTTATTTTTTAGGCAGTTAAGCTACTTGCTTCAGATTTATGTTTGGAACTATCTAAACGCTAATGTGGCATGTGCCAGTTTTGGTTAGGGGTCATCAAGCAGCGTTGTATATATGTATAAGCATATATATATATGTATATACATAAACATAGTCATATATACAAGTCTGCAATCCATCAATTTCAGCTAACTATGCCAAGAATGTTGCTCGAAACGAGCCAAGTTAAAAGCAGTCAGTTGGTCTAAAGCCAGTTGGGACAAAGTTGTTGTTAAAAACCTTTAAAAATAACATAAATATATTTATAACTACATACATATACATATGTAATGCCGCACACCTGTTGTATGAATAACTTAAGTTTGACTGCAGGTGTGTGAGATACATATATATACAATATAGGCTTATATGTGTGTCATAAAGCACAGACTTATGTGCCACAGACATCGAGACGCGTTCAAAGAAAAAAATATAAAATTTTCCAAAAACAAATTTTCTGTATATAGAAATTTAACAAAAAAAATTAAAAATTTGTATTTCTATAAAAATCTAAAATTTTAACGCATTTTGTCATGGGAATTCTTTTGCAAAAGAAATGAACAAGTTTTTAATAATAAAAGAAAAAAAAACGAAAGACTCAGGCAACGAACTTGATAAGGCACAAAAAGGCACAGCAGAGCGTAACTGATTTCTGAATGAATGTAAACTTTTGTGGGCTTGTGGGAGTGCCCACAAATGAGAGATAGACGTTAAAATTTTTTCTAAAGAATTTGTTGGTATATAATATACAGCTATATAATGTATACATAGCGCAAATATTTCATAATTCAAAACTTTGTGCACATATTTTATTGATTACGTTGAGCGCAGCTAAAGCGGGTGTTTTTTTTGGTGAGCTGTTTGCTAATAGTGAACCAGTTTTTAGTTCTAGTAGAAATAAGCGGACTGCAAGAGGGCGTGGTAAAAGAAAAAAAAATAAGCTGGTTTTAGCCTAGTTGCTACTTCTTATAATGCCAAAATCTAGGCGCTCATACAGACTGATGAATTCGTAGACAGAGCTTTTAAAAGCTCATGAAAATGCACGAAATTTGGGTTGTTCTTTGGAATTTATTAAAGTTTGCCGAACTTTATGCCATATTGGGAAATTTTGAAAATTTTTTTTTTACTCAATTTTAAATAAAGGCTAAATTTTAGTGCTTCCAGCTCTACTTTTAAGCTCCTGCTCCTTTATAAGAAGGCTTTACACGCAGATCATTGATTATATATCTATATGTTTTTTTTCAAAAAAGCTCATGCAAATGCAGGAACTTCGATTGCTTTTTGGAATGTATTAAACTTTATTGGGAAATTTTGGAAAATATTTTAATCGATTTTAAATAAAAGCCTCTTTTTATAGCATCGGGACTTACTATTTACCTAAAGGTTATATACGCAAATCTTTGATTATATTTATATACATATATTTTTTTTTCAAAAACATCTCATGCAAATGCAAGATTTTTGATTGCTTTTCGCCAAAGTTAATATAGGCACAATACCATGTTGTAAAATTTAGGAAAAAATTTTACACTTTTCTTATGGAGACCCTAAACATAGATTTTTGTATTTTATTATATTTTTCAAAAATCGTTTTAATTTATTGGCCGCTAATTTTGCAGATGAATAATGCTAATATATTAATTAAAACAAGATGCTTTGAAAAAAAATGGGGTGCGCCATCTGCTGGTTTGTTTGTTAATTGCATTTAAATCGTATAGTTTGCTACAAAATTGGCGAAAGAATTTAATACTCTTTTTTTGCTTTCTCCAGAGATGATGTACTGTAAATGTAATACAATTTTTTTTTTATTTTTCCCACAATTTGAGGGAAACCAAAAAACCACGATTCACAAAAATTGGTAAACTTATGAAAAAACTTCAGCCGAAAGTGTGTGCCCAAAGCCCCGAGAACACAAATTTTACAAATATCTTTATTTCTTTCCGAAAAAGTCTTAGACACTTGAAAAGTTAGATGTTAATGTTACTGATCATGATATTATTATTTCTGTATAATGTCGTC
This sequence comes from Chymomyza amoena, assembly GCA_037043745.1. Classification (NCBI taxonomy): domain Eukaryota; kingdom Metazoa; phylum Arthropoda; class Insecta; order Diptera; family Drosophilidae; genus Chymomyza; species Chymomyza amoena. The sequence continues at coordinate 43,207 of JBAMAX010003492.1, forward strand.
ATTGACTGATTCATTTAATTTTTAGTCAAAATTTAAAAACATCCTTTTTTGCGAGGGAATTTTTTTTTGTCACTTTCAAATGCATCTAACCTTTGAAAAGTGGTTCATTCTTCTATATTTGAATTTTTTATAGAAAGTATATTTCAAATAAGCCGATTTTCGTGAAACCCGAATTGTCTATTGATTTGATTTCACCAAAAATATACGAATTTGTTTATGATGGTGCATTCGTAGACAAACAAGGATTTTTTTTACTTGCATACATTAAAATGATCTACGACACCTTCGATTAATAAAAATAAAATTAAATCCATAACTAAAATTGAGTAGCTTTGAAATTTGTTTTATGAGTTTTTAACAACCAAGCCAACAGCTGGCCCACCCAATAGGTAAACTTTTGACTTTATAGCCACAACAACAACTACAATGAATTTTTTAATGAATTAAAACAAAAAATAAACGTAGATCCCTTGACTTTAATTGCATTATTATTTACCTTGATTTTTGATCGTTTGTGTATTATTTTTAGACATTTGTTTGCTTGAGTAGAAAAAACGTAAATTTAGAACTTTTGGCTTAGAAAATTAACAAAAAAAAATTTACGAAATGGTTAAAATACAAAAGTTCGTTTAGAATTAAATATAAAAAAATTTTTTCACAGGTTTTTAGTCTAGTAACGCACTTTGTTGCATATTTAAAACATATTATTTTAACTAGTAGCAGTGACTAAATATTTAAAAATTTGATTTAAATTTGTTATAATTTTGACTACTTTACAATAAAAAACAATCGTCAAAAATAATCTGAATGCTTTGTGCAAAAAGTGTGCATTAAAAGGTTAATAATACAAATTAAAACTTATTTTTTTGCAACTTTTAATTTTAATTTAACTCTACTTTCTTATAAAAACATTTTTTTATTTAATTTCAAGTGGCATGAAAGTCTAAAAATCTATGAAAAATTGAGCAAAAATTGTATATGCGCATAAAAAAATAATTTGCACTTACTTTTTTATTCACTAATAAACATCTTAAAAAAGCACCCGATAAATATTATATGCATGCGGCTAGCGCTGCGTTATGTTTTTGTTGTTGTGCTGTCATTTGTTATTGCTTTTAAGATAGACGCCAGCTGCAGCGACAGTGACGTTGGCAGCGACGCTGGCAGCGCACAGTGTGTGCAAAGTGCTTAAGCTCCAAGCTCCAAAGCTCAGGCCATGCGACGTCTTAGCTTTGGAATGCGGTCGAACTCGTAGCCAAGCCAAGATTTTTGTTAAGACAACGAGGGAGAGCGTCAGAGAGAGAGTGACGTACGCCATGGACTGGCACTCAGAGAGCGCGCATAAATATGCGAGAGAGCGTAAACAAAGGAGAGGCGCGCATGCGTAAATGTGTTGGTGTGTTGGCATTAAACCAAACAGCGCCGATCAAGCGCCAAAAGGGGCCAACTGAATTATTGACTGAGCGACTCAATGACTAACTGACAGATTGACAGATGGACAGATTGACAATACATTCTATTGCCGCTGCTGCTATCGCTGCCGCTGCCTCTGTCGTTGTCTTTGTATGAAGCAGTTGTAAATAGTGTTGGGCAACGTCAATTGTTGTTTTAGTGGGAAATTGATTTTATTGATTTTTATAATTCGCTTTTGCGGAAAGTTTAAATAATGAGCAATACTTGACTTAAAAGTAATAAACATTGAGCTATAACTATTGGAAATGAGTTGGTTGTTGCTTTTGAAGATCTGAAAAAACTTTGAAGCCAGTTTTAAAGAGGTTTAAACATTTTTGTGTACAGATTGTATTCGGCAATTAAAGAGAAGTGATAGATTAGTTTAGGTTGGTTAGGCTGTTTAAGTAGTTATTGAGATCAACCGGAGACCATTAGGCCCATTGTGTTGCCTAATTGTGGAAATGAAGAAAGAAGTACAAAAAAATGAGTAAGGGGTAGAAGAGGGTTATTTCGTGGGCATTCCTATTAAACTACATCCCTTAACTTGAAAACCCATTTTGGGAATTATACACAAATGGCCAGATCCGCTTTAGGCACATTTGCCTGACTACCCAGGTCTTCAAATAATGGTTTTCAAAGAAATTGGGTTCGTCTTCTAAGAAGCACTGGGCAACCACATAGCAAGTGTTGGATGGGACATGGTGTCCGGTTGTTGCAACTTCCCAGCACGCTGGCCGAGATATGATCCAAAGCAAACATCTGAACCACTGCGTTTCTATAAAAACAGGACTAGGATGGTGGTTGGCGCTGTAACGGGGCACTACACCATAGGCAATATGGCTAAGAGGTTGCACGTTCCCCATCACGATTTCTGTCAGAAAGCATCCACCTGTTATGCGATTTCCCGGTGCTTCTTAGAAGACGAACCCAGTTTCTGGCTAAGCCATTCTTTGAGAATCTGGGTAGTCTAGCTTAACTTAAGCGATTGGGGATGTACAGTTTTTGAATCTCCTTCACAACCCGTCCCTTTCTTCAATCTCTTTCCTACCCTACATTTGATTAGGCAGCACAATGGACCTCATGGTCTCTTGGAGATCTCAGTTACTATCTGAGCTGCTTATACAACCTAGCCATACGAAAAATTATATCCTTTCATACATGCCTTAAATGAAGGGAAACGGAGCAATAGATCAAGACATGTGCTTGAAATTCTGATGAAAAATATAGTTCCAAGGAAAACGTGTTTGAGGTTTTTAGCAATTCCCTCAGGTACGACGAAGACGTTATATTCCTATAAATATCAATCGTATCGAAAAAATTTTTCGTACACATATTCCACGAATATGTAGTTTTTTTTTTTGTAACAAAAATTACATTTTCTCGACCAAATTTAAATTAACCTCCCCTTAAGCTTTCAGCATTTGTATCAGAATATGACATTCATATACATAGTGCTAAAAAAAAGATCTCTTAATTGGATAGTTAATAAAAAAATAGTCTAGGTAGACCATACTTTTATACAAAAATGATAGACTTAGTTATATCCATCTATCTGTATTAATTGCTTACCTAAAACCAAAACCAAGCCATTAGCAATGATGCAATAAATTTTACAGAAGCAAGCGAGTTGGGCTCTGTAGAAAACTGACTCATTTTTGTATGGCAGCTATATGAAATAGCGTACCAATTTTGTTCAAACTACACAAGAATGTGTAGACTAATACAAAATACAACTAACAAAAATTTTGTTTCGATTTTTAATAAAAATTATTCCAACATGTATTTATGTATTGTACTTTTACACATTTGTGTGCAGCTTGATCAAGATTGGTGAACTTTTTCTTTCAGCTGTCATACTATAATTATGCCCGTGCTCTCTTTTTTAGAGAGAATCTGCTCATTTCGTCATCTTGTAAGTGTTGGATCATGTTAACGTATCTGTTGGAGATTACCAGCCCCAGTACTTCGCAAAAGGTTTTCATAATTTACCTATAAAGCTTCACCTGAAACTCTACACAGATCTTCATTTTTTAACCCCCGACGCAAAAAGAGGGGTGTTATAAGTTTGACGTGTCTGTCTGTTTGTCTGTCTGTTTGTCTGTCTGTCTATGGCATCGTAGCTCCTGAACGCATGCAGTGATTTCAATTTAGTTTTTTTTGTATTAAAGGTGAATTATGTGAGAGTGTTGTTAGACATGTTTGATGAAAATCGGTTGAGCCGTTTAAAAGTTGTGGGGAGTAAAAGTGGGGAGAAAAACATCAACTTTGTCCGATTGGCTTAAAATTTGGTCCTATTGTAGCTGACGACGTCACTGATTCGAATCTGAGGTTATTTTTGCTCTATCTCTTCGCGTTTAGAAGTTATGGCCATTTGAAGTTAAAAACATAAACTTTGTCCGATTGGCTTAAAATTTGGTCCTATTGAAGCTGACGACGCCACTGATTCGAATCTGAGGTTATTTTTTCTCTATCTCTTCGCGTTTTTGCTCTATCTCTTCGCGTTTAGAAGTTATGGCTATTTGAAGTTAAAAACATAAACTTTGTCCGATTGGCTTAAAATTTGGTCCTATTGAAGCTGACGACGCCACTTATTCGAATCTGAGGTTATTTTTGCTCTATCTCTTCGCGTTTAGAAGTTATGGCCATTTGAAGTTAAAACATAAACTTTGTCCGATTGGCTTAAAATTTGGTCCTATTGAAGCTGACGACGCCACTTATTCGAATCTGAGGTTATTTTTGCTCTATCTCTTCGCGTTTAGAAGTTATGGCTATTTGAAGTTAAAAACATAAACTTTGTCCGATTGGCTTAAAATTTGGTCCTATTGAAGCTGACGACGCCACTGATTCGAATCTGAGGTTATTTTTTCTCTATCTCTTCGCGTTTTTGCTCTATCTCTTCGCGTTTAGAAGTTATGGCTATTTGAAGTTAAAAACATAAACTTTGTCCGATTGGCTTAAAATTTGGTCCTATTGAAGCTGACGACGCCACTTATTCGAATCTGAGGTTATTTTTGCTCTATCTCTTCGCGTTTAGAAGTTATGGCTATTTGAAGTTAAAAACATAAACTTTGTCCGATTGGCTTAAAATTTGGTCCTATTGAAGCTGACGACGCCACTGATTCGAATCTGAGGTTATTTTTTCTCTATCTCTTCGCGTTTAGAAGTTATGGCTATTTGAAGTTAAAAACATAAACTTTGTCCGATTGGCTTAAAATTTGGTCCTATTGAAGCTGACGACGCCACTGATTCGAATCTGAGGTTATTTTTTCTCTATCTCTTCGCGTTTTTGCTCTATCTCTTCGCGTTTAGAAGTTATGGCTATTTGAAGTTAAAAACATAAACTTTGTCCGATTGGCTTAAAATTTGGTCCTATTGAAGCTGACGACGCCACTTATTCGAATCTGAGGTTATTTTTGCTCTATCTCTTCGCGTTTAGAAGTTATGGCTATTTGAAGTTAAAAACATAAACTTTGTCCGATTGGCTTAAAATTTGGTCCTATTGAAGCTGACGACGCCACTGATTCGAATCTGAGGTTATTTTTCTCTATCTCTTCGCGTTTTTGCTCTATCTCTTCGCGTTTAGAAGTTATGGCTATTTGAAGTTAAAAACATAAACTTTGTCCGATTGGCTTAAAATTTGGTCCTATTGAAGCTGACGACGCCACTTATTCGAATCTGAGGTTATTTTTGCTCTATCTCTTCGCGTTTAGAAGTTATGGCCATTTGAAGTTAAAAACATAAACTTTGTCCGATTGGCTTAAAATTTGGTCCTATTGAAGCTGACAACGCCACTGATTCGAATCTGAGGTTATTTTTTCTCTATCTCTTCGCGTTTTTGCTCTATCTCTTCGCGTTTAGAAGTTATGGCTATTTGAAGTTAAAAACATAAACTTTGTCCGATTGGCTTAAAATTTGGTCCTATTGAAGCTGACGACGCCACTTATTCGAATCTGAGGTTATTTTTGCTCTATCTCTTCGCGTTTAGAAGTTATGGCCATTTGAAGTTAAAAACATAAACTTTGTCCGATTGGCTTAAAATTTGGTCCTATTGAAGCTGACGACGCCACTGATTCGAATCTGAGGTTATTTTTTCTCTATCTCTTCGCGTTTTTGCTCTATCTCTTCGCGTTTAGAAGTTATGGCTATTTGAAGTTAAAAACATAAACTTTGTCCGATTGGCTTAAAATTTGGTCCTATTGAAGTCTGACGACGCCACTTATTCGAATCTGAGGTTATTTTTGCTCTATCTCTTCGCGTTTAGAAGTTATGGCTATTTGAAGTTAAAAACATAAACTTTGTCCGATTGGCTTAAAATTTGGTCCTATTGAAGCTGACGACGCCACTGATTCGAATCTGAGGTTATTATTTCTCTATCTCTTCGCGTTTTTGCTCTATCTCTTCTCGTTTAGAAGTTATGGCCATTTGAAGTTAAAAGCATCAACTTTGTCCGATTGGCCTAAAATTTGGTCCTATTGAAGCTGACGACGCCACTGATTCGAAAATTTGGTTATTTTTGCTCTATCTCTTCTCGTTTAGAAGTTATGGCCATTTGAAGTTAAAAACATAAACTTTGTCCGATTGGCTTAAAATTTGGTCCTATTGTAGCTGACGACGTCACTGATTCGAATCTGAGGTTATTTTTGCTCTATCTCTTCGCGTTTAGAAGTTATGGCCATTTGAAGTTAAAAACATAAACTTTGTCCGATTGGCTTAAAATTTGGTCCTATTGAAGCTGACAACGCCACTGATTCGAATCTGAGGTTATTTTTTCTCTATCTCTTCGCGTTTTTGCTCTATCTCTTCGCGTTTAGAAGTTATGGCTATTTGAAGTTAAAAACATAAACTTTGTCCGATTGGCTTAAAATTTGGTCCTATTGAAGTGACGACGCCACTTATTCGAATCTGAGGTTATTTTTGCTCTATCCTTCGCGTTTAGAAGTTATGGCCATTTGAAGTTAAAAACATAAACTTTGTCCGATTGGCTTAAAATTTGGTCCTATTGAAGCTGACGACGCCACTGATTCGAATCTGAGGTTATTTTTTCTCTATCTCTTCGCGTTTTTGCTCTATCTCTTCGCGTTTAGAAGTTATGGCTATTTGAAGTTAAAAACATAAACTTTGTCCGATTGGCTTAAAATTTGGTCCTATTGAAGCTGACGACGCCACTTATTCGAATCTGAGGTTATTTTTGCTCTATCTCTTCGCGTTTAGAAGTTATGGCTATTTGAAGTTAAAAACATAAACTTTGTCCGATTGGCTTAAAATTTGGTCCTATTGAAGCTGACGACGCCACTGATTCGAATCTGAGGTTATTTTTTCTCTATCTCTTCGCGTTTTTGCTCTATCTCTTCTCGTTTAGAAGTTATGGCCATTTGAAGTTAAAAGCATCAACTTTGTCCGATTGGCCTAAAATTTGGTCCTATTGAAGCTGACGACGCCACTGATTCGAAAATTTGGTTATTTTTGCTCTATCTCTTCTCGTTTAGAAGTTATGGCCATTTGAAGTTAAAAACATAAACTTTGTCCGATTGGCTTAAAATTTGGTCCTATTGTAGCTGACGACGTCACTGATTCGAATCTGAGGTTATTTTTGCTCTATCTCTTCGCGTTTAGAAGTTATGGCCATTTGAAGTTAAAAACATAAACTTTGTCCGATTGGCTTAAAATTTGGTCCTATTGAAGCTGACAACGCCACTGATTCGAATCTGAGGTTATTTTTTCTCTATCTCTTCGCGTTTTTGCTCTATCTCTTCGCGTTTAGAAGTTATGGCTATTTGAAGTTAAAAACATAAACTTTGTCCGATTGGCTTAAAATTTGGTCCTATTGAAGCTGACGACGCCACTTATTCGAATCTGAGGTTATTTTTGCTCTATCTCTTCTCGTTTAGAAGTTATGGCCATTTGAAGTTAAAAACATCAACTTTGTCCGATTGGCTTAAAATTTGTCTGTCTGACTGTCTGTCTGTCTGTGGCATCATAACTCCCGAACGCATGCAGTGATTTCAATTTATTTTTTTGTATTAAAGGTGACTTATGTGCGAGTGTTCCTAGACATGTTTGATGAAAATCGGTTGAGCCGTTTAAAAGTTGTGGGGAGTAAAAGTGGGGAGAAAAACATCAACTTTGTCCGATTGGCTTAAAATACCGGGGGGACCGCTCCTAAACTAACAATTTAAATACAAATAGTCTAATTAAGCAACAAAGATTAACTTAAAAACAAAATTAAGAAAATACTTCAAAAACTTTCATAGAATTACTTCAAAAAATTTGCATGTAAGATACGACCGTCAACGACGTCTGCCCTCGCGTGTCCCCCAACGCGACGTATTTTTTTAGAATTATTAATAGATTCTTAGGTACTTTAACATTAAGTTTCTTTTATTATTTTTCACTTTTTAAATGAAAATTACTTAAGTTCGGGGGTTTTTTAAATTTTTAATTTAATTTTTCTATCGACTAATAAATGTTGTACAATTTAAAATAACTTTTCCTAAAAAAGATAAGGCCATCAAAGCGGTATGTTAACCATATCAGATCTTCTATAAAATACCTAGAAAAATGAAAGATATAATTAGGTCGTACCGGTTGACCCATGGGGGAAAGATATACTTAGGTCAAAAATAAAAGAATTTATATAAAATAAATTGATAGAAATAGCTATAGGGAATTTGAAAAAAAGAAGTAATATAATTTAGCATTCTTCCCAGCAAACTCAATAACTCATAGGCTAAGTTCATTTGCCGTATAACCAACTGTGATCCTACGTACAACTTATCGAGACCAGAGCTAGAAGAAAAATAAATTTAAAATAAAATATTTTAGGTTTTTCGTAGGATAAACCTTGTAAGATAAATTTCCATACACTCTCGCTCTCTTAGTGCTCTACGCTGACTGCTAGGAATATATTTCTGATATAAAACAAAATTCCATCTCATTTTATTTTAATACCAAAACTACGAATTTGGCCTTAAAGCATTATTAACTTGTTCCCAATACCCAACTACGCCAGCAAGAACCCAAACTTGAACTGAGCGATTTTTTTTGTCAGTCATAAAAATTACGTCATCTGAAAATACTTTGTGGAAAACGAGTAACAATCCAGTTATATAAAACCAAAGAAAATACGCGCGCTCAATTTTCCAATGTATCTTTATCTTTTTTTGTGATAACTTTAAAAGATACAACGTTATTTAATGCATAAAAATGCATTAAAGTCGCCAGAGATTGAAACCGAAATACAGCGACAGAGAGTGACAGAGAGAGAGAGGCGAGAAGAGAGAGTGAAGTTGGCTGCGTCATTTTTGGGCATAAATATTTATGTGTTAAAGGCTTAAACAAAGTAAAGAAAATAAAACATCAGGTGAAAGTTTTTTCTTGCATAAACAAAAGCATTCAAGATTGTTTCTGCGGCTATTTAATATTCTTGACAACAGTTTCTCGGTCATTTTTCTACCTATAAAAGATATTAATTTGCGATTTCTTAATGAAGCTGGGGAATTTTTAAAGACTACTTTTTATGTTTGAGAGATAGCGTGGTTTGAAAGTATCTCGCTGCAGTTTAATGCTAATTTCGAAGTTACGCTTCTAAGTTTAATGATTAGTGCCAGGGTTGCCAATACTAACAATGTAAAGAGGAATTTATGGGCAGCATTGCCAGCGCGAAGTAAATACATTTTGTGGCCAGGGTTAAGTATTTAGAGGTGACGCCAAAGCAAACAGAGTCAAATTCAAAGATACAAATGCTTTAAGATGCAATGTGATATGATCAGTGCCAGAGTTGCCAATATAAACTAAGTAAAGAGGAATTTGTTGACAGCATTGCCAGCACGAAGTAAAGAAATTTTGTGCCCACGGTTAAATATTTAAAGGTGACGCCAAATGAAACAGAATTAAAGTCAAAGATACAAATACTTATATATAAAATTTGAAATGATCAGGGCCAGAGTTGCCAAGACAAAGAAGAATTTGTTGACAGCATTGCCAACGTCATGTAAAGAAATTTTGTGGCCAGGGTTAAGTATTTTAAGGTGACGCCAGACGACACAGAATCAAAGTCAAAGATACAAATACTTTAAGATACAATTTGAAATGATCAGTGCCAGGGTTGCCAATACAAACAATATAAAGAGGAATTTATTGACAGCATTGCCAGCGCGAAGTAAGGAAATTTTGTGGCCAGGGTTAAGTATTTAGAGGTGACGCCAGACGACACAGAATCAAAGTCAAAGATACAAATACTTTAAGATATAATTTGAAAGATCAGTGCCAGAGTTGCCAAGACAAAGAAGAATTTGTTGACAGCATTGCCAACGTCATGTAAAGAAATTTTGTGGCCAGGGTTAAGTATTTTAAGGTGACGCCAGACGACACAGAATCAAAGTCAAAGATACAAACATTTTAAGATACAATTTGAAATGATCTGTGCTAGAGTTGCCAACACAAACACTGTAAAGAAGAATTTGTGGACAGCATTGCCAGCTTCAAGTAAAGATATTTTGTGGCCAGGGTTAAGTATTTAAAGGTGACGCCAAATGAAACAGAGTCAAAGCGGCTTTTAAAACTTAAAGATACAATTTGAAGCTGCCAATCTTTTACCTATGTAAAGGTATCTATTGTATATAGAAAATGTATCTATGCGCTTATTTATCTGACAAGCTGCATACCAAATGGTACACAAATTGAGGGTTAAGTATATTAAGGTGACGCCAAATGAAACAGAATCAAAGGTGAAGCTACAAATACTTAAAGATACAATTTGAAGCTGTCAATCTTTTACTCATATAAAAGTATCTATTGTACATAGCTTATGTATCTGAACAAGCTGCATACCAAATAGTACACAAATTGAAGATTGTTGTTGTTGTAGGTTGTCTCATACGAATGATTGTTGTCAGTTTCGCCATGTTGTTGCAAGTAGCAAGTGTCTGTCTGTATGTATATATGTAAGTATCTTTGTATCCAGCAGATACTTGGCTGGCATGCATTTCAAAATTGGCAAATCAACATGAAAGAAAAAGGAAAAAATCTTTACTTTCATTCATGAGAGAGGCAACAACGACAGCGCGACCATTGTGAACTTTTCACACACCAGCTTATTGTGAATGGCAGCGCGACGTCGACGTCAGCAGCGTCGCCGGCGTCTGCGTCTGCGTCAGCTGCACTGCTTGCCACTTGATAAGCATAAACAATTTTTTAATATGCCATAGGCTGTGGCTTGGCTTTTTTTTTTTTGTAAAAATGTAAAAATTATTTTTATACCCCGGGAACCACACACACACACACACACACACACACAGTAGCCATAGTAATAGTTGTTGTTGTTGTAATTATATGAACATTTTTGCTTTGTTGTGAAAATTTGATTAATATTAAAATTAAATTAAATTTAATTTCCATTTGCAGCAATGAATTTTATAACTTAAATTGGAAAATCAGCTTGAAGTTTTACGCAACGCCACGATACGAACCCCCCGCAATTTTTTGGAATTGGAATAACTATACACAACCCTATACATATATATACCCATATATATATACATAATTGGATCTGTATATAGACGACGTCAGTTACGCTAAACGAGTTTACGATTTTGTTAATTTTTTTTCTTGGCCAGAATTATAGCAACAATTGATCTATAAAGGCCTCAAGATGGACTGGGCCGAGGGTGATTTGGTCTGGTTTGATCCGGGCGTAGGTCATCCCATACCCGGTGAAATACAGGAGGTGCATCGTGCGGCCCAAGTGATAGTCGTCCAAGCGCTCATCAAGGGCAAGGTAAGCATTATCCATAAATTTTCAAAATCTATAAATATAAGAGAGGCAAGAAAAAATTTTGAAATAAAGACTTTAAAAGACTTTCCGAAAGCATAAATCTATACAAAAATTCGCAGCAGGAATTCGGGAAATTTCGGGGTTCTTCGTTTTTATTTGTAGATCTCAAATTATGTAAATTAAGATTGTTTATATTTCGTTGCTTCGTAGTTAATACGAATATTTAACTTTCGCAAAAATTAATTTCGAGAAACTTGAAAATTACGAATTTTTTTCCGTTTTCGAGATATTTTCGAAAAACATGTTTTTGGGCCTTTTTTTTAATTTATTCGTTAATATCTCATGAACAAAATTTGGTGTTGACATGAAAGAGAATTAGAAATATATAAAACAAGGGGGCTCTGCTGCCTACTTGCTGCGCTCGCCAGCTCCCGCCACTCCCTACGATCGCTTCGCGAACCGAACTATATATATCCTTATATATATAAGTGTCAACCTTTTTTTATGAAGATGTCGTAACCAAATTTGGTATTCGAAAGTTTTTTATAGTTCCCAAGCACAGTGTCAAATTAGATCAAAATCGGTGGACTATATCATATAGCTCCCATAGGACCGAACGGCCAAAATAACTTTTTTTTATAAAAAATTTGCTATTTTTATTTTTTTAATAAAGATATCGTAACCAGATTTAACATGTAGAAGGTTTTTAAAGTAGTTAAGCAATAAACGAAATTTAAACCAAATTGGTTGACTTTATTATATAGCTCCCATATGGCCAATCTTCCAAAAAATCGATTTTTGAACAAAATTTGTTTTGTTTCGTTTGTTTGTAAAGACATTTGAACTAAATTCGGCATTCAGATCTTTTTTAACGCACCAAAGCACTGTGTCAAATTTGATCGAAATCGGTTGGCTATATAGTATAGCTCTTATAGCTGCTTTTTATGAAGGAACCTAATTTGGCAATCAATTATCTTTGATATTTTTAAGCAATATATTGGATTTTATTGCAAGTGGTGCAGGGTATCCCAAAGTCGTCCGCGTACACCATTTTTTTTCTACTTTTGAGGTTATGTACAAGGTGGAAAACATTTTTGTTGCCTGTCTCGCTATTTACATCATTTATTACCACTCCCACCCTTTAATTAAAGAGATTAATTAGGATTAATTTTTTTTTGTAAAGTTATATTTATATTGCGTTAATAATTTATCGATATTTCGCAATAAAAATTTACATATTGAATATAGCAAAGTATATGGAAGAAATCAATTTTGCCGTCCTTCATACCAAAATGCTCATCATAGCCTCGGGTAGCTATTGAGCCATGTCAGGCTGTCCTTCCGTTCGTCCGTACGTCTGTCCATCTGTATGTTCACCTAGATCTGGGAGATTATAAGAGCTAGAGATACGAAACTTTACCTCCTGACGCGCATATTTCCTGAGATGAAGTTTCTTGAATCATATCAATATTTTCCCCCATTAACCAGTTCCCTCGCAGTAGATTTTCAAGGTTTTTAGGCCAAACCGTTAAAATTTTGATCTGAATTAAGACGATAAGTCATAAACTTATGCATCCGAATGTCAAAAATTAACAAAATTGGACAAATACAACAAAAGTTATAGCAAATTTTACCTCCCCTTGCCCAGAAACTGCGTCAATACTCGACTCTATTATAGTAATAAGCGACCTATAGTCACAAATTTTTGGTAAGCTGATTCGTGATTCTAATGAACAAATCCACATCCAAATTTTATCCATGCGGACCCCCTACCCCTCCGCAAACGATGTACCGTGTTTTCAACATATCAACTTGATATTTACCCATATACCTAAAATTGATTTTTTGATGTAACTCTCGGTTCTAATCAAAATCGGAACAAATTTGCAGAGCTTGCAGGTATAAATGTAGTTTTGCCCCAAAAAAAACAAGGGGTCAATTGGAAAATTCTTAAAAGAAATATGTAGCAATACATTTTGTATTGTTTTAAATTATTTTCAGATAGATTTGAGACTTTTTGAACCATAATATGTTTGATTGGAAGTAAGTTTTAAAAGATTATGTAGAACAAGACAGCCAAAAATGGTAAAAGTGAAAATTATGAGCTATGAAATAGGTCAATTTCTGTATCCATAAAATAGATTCGGATCGTATTAATTTACAGGCGTTATATGCAGGTAAATAGAAATCTTTTTAGGCGGTCAGGTTATTGATATCATTGGTTTAAAAATCTGCCATATCAGCGGCGGTCACCCGAGCGTACACCCCTGAACTGACGATGAACTGTTTACCAGTAGTGTCTAGAAGATGTTTCCCCTAGTCAGATGCTGATAACTTAGATCAGTAGTCCACTTTCTTTAGGTAAATAATTGACTATCAGTTGAGACTACTGGCTGTCTAGAGAGTAGCAGATATGGCGTGCCCTAACTTTTGTTGCTCACTGTTAAGGCCTTCAAGATTTCACACCTTGTTGTGGATTTGAATTTTTTTAGTCCATCTATTGCTTCTATTTGTTAGGAAGGGCCGTTGCATATTTTATGAATGGTTTTCACTATTTTCACTTAAAGTCAACAAAAATCGAATACACAACACAAACACAAACAATCTTAGACGGCTGGCTGGCTGGCTGGCTTATATACCTGCCTATATACAAAGTATATAATGGGTATGTAAATTGCTGTGCAACTTGTTGTGCCTTGGAATTTATGGAATGTGCTTGTTTGTTTGTTTTTGGTTTTTTTTTGTGCCACAAACTGCGCGTGCATGTGCGTGTGTGTGTGTGTGTGTGTGTGTCTGCGTTAATGTGTGCCAAATTTGCGTGGCAGCGACGCGACGCGTTGTTGACGTTGACAGAGGCAGCGCTAACGACGCAGACGTCGCTTTAAATGTTTAAACAAAATCGTGTGCAATTAAACAGCAACAACAACAACAATGACAACAACAACAGCGAACAACAACGGAAGTGTTTTGTAAGCGGCACTCAAACCAAATTTGCAGCTGCCTCACACAGATACAGATACAACACAGATACAGCACACACACACAGCTATACAGCTACAGACCAGTTTCTGTTTTGGCATCGAAAAGTTTATTGACTGCTTTTCTTTTTGGTTAACGCTTTAAGTGGGTTACGTGTCACGCCTGCACGAAGCACTCTCCAAAACATGGCCATATTATTATTCTAATGCCAATTGGTATTGGGCCCAGCTATCTCTCGTTCTCTCTTGCGTTCTCTTTTTTTCTACGTATGGAAATGGCAGGCAACTCCTTTTTCCTTGTGCTCTTCCGGTTGTAGCCAGTTAGCAGCCTTGTCTTAGCCACGACAAGGTGGCGCTAGAACCAACAACAAAGTAATCAAGAATTACATGTTAGTTGTTTTTGAGATCCTGTTCCACAATCATAATCGTGCTCTGCGTACATAATAATGATGTCAGAGCACCTGCAACAACTGAGGAGTTATGTTAGTTGAGCTTTTCTCAAAACTAGAAGAGCAGATAGTCTGCTTAATGGGAAAGATAACGATAATGTCAGAGAATTTGCATTTGAAGGTGACGTTGGATTACGGTTCGGTTGTTATGGAGGCTGTTTTGTTCTGTTTCAAGGGAAGACATTAAATTTTCAGCGACTTTTAAGTTTTTAATTGAAGATGATAGTTTTTGATAATTGGTGGGTAACTTTGCGGATTGAGTTACATTGAATCATCTAGTTGAGCACAACGATAATATCAGAGAACTTGTTGAGCATTGAAAACATTTGAGGAGACATTATGTTTCTTCGCTGTTTGGGAGCTTTTTATTTTGGTTGAAGGAATGCTATTCGATTTTCACTCTCTTTAAAGAGTTTCAAAGAAATGGAATTTTGCGATTAACCTTATCTATTATTAATCATTAAGAAATATTAATAATATCCGAGATCCTTTGTGTAATGCATAGGCAATACGTGAGCACGCGTGGTAGAGCAAGATAGTGCGTGTTCCCCATTCTATGGATGCCTTTAACCTACTTATCCACTTAAGAGCTTTTCTTTAGAATCAATGGGTTTCAATATCTAGTAATTTTTTAAAAACATGAACACCAGCTTCCAGATTAACTTTTTATACAGGGTGCGGCAGCATAACTTCCTTTTTTCAAAACTCAATAAAAACTATTGTGTGCATCGGAAAATATTTATTTATTTTTTATAATGTAGGTACATGTCTAAAGTTTTTATTTACATTGTTTTGAAGATCAAATCTGTTAGGTGACGTCCCTCATTCTCCATACATTGCGTAAACCGATATCTGGCGATTGTCATGACTCTTGTAAGCATAGCTGGTGTTATGTTGGCAATTTCTTCTTCGATGTTGGTCTTCAAATCTTGTAGGGTTCTTGAACGGTTCACATAAACAAGGGATTTCAAAAAACCCCATAGATAAAAATCACAAGGGGACAGATCGGAAGAGCGTGCCGGCCATTCCAAATCGCCTCTAATTGAGATAAGGCGCTCTGGAAAGTGTTCCCTCAAAACAGCCATGGATGCTCTTGAAGTGTTTGCTGTTGCACCGTCTTGTTGGAACCAAGTGTCCCCCAAATACAACTCTTCTAGCCGTGGGGAAAAAAATTCTGAAGCATGTTTACAAACCGATCCGAATTCACTGTCACTGTAACCTCATTTTCCTCAAAAAACCAGGGACCAATAATTCCAGCTGAGGAAATTGCACACCACACTGTGACTTTGGGTGAATGCAAAGGCCTTTGATGCAATTCTCGAGGGTTGGTGTCAGCCCTTCAGGCTTCATCGCTAAAAAAAACAATAGCACCCTCGGGAACGACATCAAGAAGAAGCTCACACGCGTTCATCCGAGAATTGAAGTCACGTTCTGTAAGTTCCTGCACTATCGCCATCTTATACGGATGAAAATGAAGATCATCACAAAGAATTCTTCTCACAGAACGATCGGATAGTCCAAGGGCAGATGCGTGTTTGCGCGCAGAACGCCGTGGTGATCGCAACATTGACGCTCTCACTGCTTCAATGTTCTCAGGTGATCTAACGGGCCGAGGGACTCCAGTTCTTCGTTATGTCGCACTTGCAGTTTGTCTGAATGTAGTGACCCATGTAACAATTGATTTGCGGTCTGGGACGGGAGCCAACGGGGTAAATTAAAGCGATTCCGAAATGCACGCTGTGTTGCAATAGCCGAACATCCGCTTGAAAAGTAGGCCTCAACGGCAAAGGCACGCTCCTCACTATTCCAACGCATGATGGCGACTGAACTGTGTCGGGACAAAACTTTACAGTACCCCCTCTTGAACGAGACTACTAGCGCTCCGCTATGACATCAACTAACTGAATGGTGCGCATTTTAAAAAAGGAAGTTATGCTGCCGCACCCTGTACAATCTTTAAAAAATATCTACTTGGACATTACAAGCGATTATTGGTCTTGGCCGCTTCTCGTTCTCCCTCGTCTCGTTTATTTGATTTCGGATGTCACCATTCTGATAAATTCTAATTAATTCCATGCGTCGATGATATTTCTCTCGAAAGTGCCTAATGTAGCCTTATCAGATGTTGATAATTTCCTTTCTTTAAAAAGAAGCATTGGATATGATATGGGATCGGTAAGGAGCTATTTTTCTGCGTCAAGAGAGAGCTCTTCTGTTAAACTCCTCTCTTGGTCCAAAGAAACATTGGTTTTCAAGCAATATAGGTCATATCGGCGACATATCTCCTTGCCGACGATATTTTTTTTTATAATGGATATTAGTTCCCAAGTGGACGAAGGCCCTTAAAAATCGAAAGTTGTAACTTTTTATATCTCGTCGTGTCTCTTTCTCATTTAACAGACAACGTTGAGACAAGTAGGTAGTAGAGCGGACTTAACGTTCTAATTCACTTAGGCCAAAAATAGACCAGTTTTTATAGCGATAATGGGAGTAAGCTTCAAGAATATAGAATATCCAGAAAAAATTAAGGAAATAACAATCGTGCAAGTGCAGGATCATGCTTTACGTGGGATTCGGACCCACAACTTCTGCGATGATAGTCTAGTGCACAAGTAAATATTTAATCCGATTTCCATTTAATTCGGCATAGTGCTTATATTCAGACAAAAATATGTTAATTCAATTTTGAATACCCTTCAAAATTTTTAAGAATTTTCTTCACTCTTGGCATTCTTAAATAGAATTAGAATTTCTGTCTAAAAAGTTATCTATAAACAAGCTAGCGTATTTTTGACTTAGAAAATCGTTTTTTAAGGAACGAATGCTTTTGAAAGCAAACTAATTCATTTTATAGCCTTTACAAAGCTAAGGGGTATATGTTTGTAACAGAGGGCTAGAAATCGGATATTCTGTAAAGTTGCCTCCAAAATGTTTAGAAGAATAAATAAAATCAATCTAATCTGGATGCCTTCGTCTTTCTAAAGCTCTAAAACTTAAAGATGATAAGAGCCAGAGCAAACGAACTTTCGAATTAGACACAATTTATTTCCATGGAGATTCTTTTTCGCAGTTGTGATTATATTATAATAAATAACTTCTTAAGAGTTCTTCTTTCGAAAAAAAAACGAAAGTCTTATTCGAAATATTTTTCTATAAGTTTCTGCGACTAGTTAGAGGAATATTTTCCTCCCCACACTTAGCTCTTAGATCCACCAATTCGAAGTAGCGCTAGGTTACTAATACATGGAGATAGGATTCATTCACGAAGCAGTATTTTACATTCCATGAACATTTTAACAAATGTTTTTTTTTTTTTTTGCGATGTTTCCTTATTTTGATCATGATCCCATGCTGCACTGGATAGCAGAAGAGAATAAATCCTAAAAGAACCTTACTAGTTTTTTTCACCCGACTTAGGACAACATCAACCGATTTATGGATCACTAATTACTAGTTCCTTAACTGAAATTTGTTGCTGATGATTCTAAAAGTAATTCCTAGCATATTTTGGCGCAGGTTCAGATTCCAATTCAAAAGATTTTGTGAATTACAGATAATATAGATCTATACATTAGCCCCTTAAGGGGAATATTCTGATGATAAAAAAGCTTATTGGATTTTTTAAAAATTAATAATGATATGAACTTGTGAGCTGTTTAAAAAAATTGTCATCAAAATTGTACTTAAGAAGATCGTAATGGTTGATACATAGTTTCCTTAATTGGGTTGTGCTGATGATCACAAAAATTTCAAATAGATAAGTTCTTAAATTTATCTATGTGGAGCTTAAAGTTCTAAATTTTTTTTCGTGAAAATTACGCTTATATATAGATAAGTTCTTGGAATTATTTATGTGAATTTTAAAGTTCTAAATATTAAATGTTGCTTTTATGCTTCTTCTGTTGTCCTTCTTTTCTAGTGAATCATAGGGTCTCTTCGCTCTTTCTGCATAGTTCTCGCCCTAGCCAATTTTGGCTTACAGTCGAAAGTGATTTTGAAAAAGATATTTAAATATAGTAATTTGCCACAAAGGCATAAAATATTATGATCTGGGAAACATTGAGTTAACACACTAATATGGGCTTAACCCAAAATAAGATTAGTTAAAAAGCTGTCATCGTTGCCTACACACCATGCTATCATCGTTAAAGACTAGCTTCGGCTTCCCAGAGAGATATGCCAATAAAGCAATCAATGGACGCATAAAACTTTTACCCAAAAATAATGAATTAAAAGCCCTGGAGAATGAAACGATGCGCTCGAATGCAGCAGGTAGTACTATTAGAGAGAAGAATGAAAGATATTACGAACTTGAACTGGTTCTGTGATGTTGGCTGCTGGCTGGCTGGCTAAGCGGTTCACCAATCACTGAGAGAAAGTCCGGCGGCGAGAGCTCTCTCGTATTATTGAATGCAGCAGCCGGATCGCAAGATCAAAAAGCCGTCATCAAAGCAACCACACATGCGCGACAGGTTTCCAGCGGTATCTGTGTGCCAGTGTGTGTGTGTAAAGATCTTGGCTCAAATGAGGTTTAAGCCAAGGAGTAAGTAGTAAGTTCCCCCTACACGCACACACACACAGTTGGACAGAAATCTTGACAAAAGCCAAACGTGTTTAACCCGCCAAGTGGTTTTTCTTTGGCTAGATGCTTCTGCTTTTTATTTTTTTTTTATATATAAAAGATATTTTTTTTTATATATTTTTTTTTGGTGTGTGCCGATCTTGGCAATCTGGCCGGGAAACCGTTTGAATGCTTCCAACTGTCGTGAGACATAGCTGCAGCTCCTTTCAGTTGCATTCGAGACGGCGTCTAACGTTGTTCCGTTTATTGTTTTGCGATCTGGTTGTTGTGGCAGTCATTGTTGTTCTGGTTGTTGTTGTAGTAGTTGGGGTTATTATTGGAGCGTTGTTAACGGTTCATGCGCATAGTACGCTTCCATCTGGAGCCATGGCAACGCTGTGGCTCAGTTACGCCCAGTCCCGCACAGAGTCCCTCGCTGGCATTGCTCTCGCCGCACGTGCTGCGTCGTCAACGTCCGGCCAGCATGGAGGATGTGCCACATTTGGATGCGCATACGGCTACGCTGCGGATTAAGTATTTGCGCGAAAAGGAGCGTCGTGCCAAGTGTCGCTATCCACAGGTGGTCAAACGCTTGTCCACACTCTGTAGCGATGTCATTGCTCGACATGTGGGTAGACCCAAGTCCAAAATAGCTTTTAAGGCAATCCATATCCGCATACATCTGACTAATACACGTTTTTTTTTTGCAGCCACAAACATTTGCACTACAGCCGGGCGAGGGCAGCCTGCGTCCACGTCAGGATCTGGGCAGCAGCGGCGTCGAGGACATGACCATGCTGGATGATTTACACGAGGCCTCACTGCTCTGGAATCTGCGTTTGCGTTATGATAAGGGTCTTATCTACACCTTTGCCGGCAGCATACTTATAGCCGTCAATCCTTATAAGATGTTTCCGGATGCATACGGTCTGGAGGTGGCCAAGCAATATGCTGGTCGTCCACTGGGTGCGCTGCCACCACATCTCTTTGCCATTGGCGCAGCCGCACATGCTGCACTGCCCTCACCACAGGTAGTGGTCATCTCGGGCGAGTCGGGCTCGGGCAAGACCGAGTCCACCAAACTGGTCATGCAATATCTGGCTGCTGTAGTGCCCGGCGGTGGCTCTGCCTCCGCTGTCATTACGGAGCAGATACTGGAGGCAGCACCGCTGCTGGAGGCTTTTGGCAATGCGCGCACGGCACGCAATGACAACAGCTCACGCTTTGGCAAATATCTGGAGGTCTATTTCAAGAGCGGTGCCATTGTTGGTGCCAAGATAACGCAGTACCTGCTGGAGAAGTCACGCATTGTTACCCAGGCGCCGGGTGAGCGCAACTACCATGTCTTCTATGAGATGCTTGGTGGTCTCAGCGAGTCGGAGCGCACCAAGTATGGACTGCTGGAAGCGGATAAATACTTTTATTTAAATCAGGGCGGCACAGACTGTGCGCCTGGACGTGTGGACTGGGCCTCACTGCAGAGCGCCATGCAGGTTCTGGGCGTATCCGAAGGCGAACGTGAGGGCATCGTGCGTGTGCTGGCCGCCGTGCTGCATCTGGGCAATGTCTATTTTCATCGCCGACAGCTGCGTCATGGTCAGGAAGGTGTTGAGGTGGGCTCCGATGCCGAGATCAAATGGGCTGCACATCTGCTGCACATCAACGCAGAGGGACTGCATCGCGCGCTGACCAGTCGCACCACAGAAGCACGTGCTGAGCGTCTGCACACGCCACTGGGCATTGATCAGGCTTTGGATGCACGTGATGCCTTCGCCAAGGCTCTTTATGCCGGACTCTTCAATTGGCTTGTCTCACGCGTTAACTCCATAGTACAGAAGGGCGGCACACATGATGCACATCGCATCAGCATACTGGATATCTTTGGCTTTGAAGATCTGGCCGAGAACAGCTTCGAGCAGCTGTGCATCAACTATGCCAACGAGAATCTGCAGCTTTATTTTAATAAGCATGTCTTTAAGCTGGAGCAGGCAGAATATGCGCGCGAGCGTCTGGAATGGACACCGCTGGCCTGGGATGACAATCTGCCGGTTATACATTTGCTGGCCAAGAAACCTGTGGGCATCTGCCATTTGCTGGACGATGAAAGCAATTTTCCGCGTGCCACAGATCTGAGTTTTCTGGAGAAATGTCATTATAATCATGCGCTTAGCGAGCTCTATGCGCGTCCACGCATTGGCGCTCAGGAGTTTGGCGTCACGCATTATGCCGGCCAGGTTTGGTATTGCGTGGATGGTTTTCTGGACAAGAATCGCGATGCCTTGCGTGGCGATGTTCTAGAGCTGCTGGCATCCAGTCGCCTGACGCTTGTCTCCGAGCTAACCAAGCAGTTGCGTGCCCAACGTGATGCAGGCAAGACCTTGCCCAAAGGCAGCAATGGCCGTTTTGTCACCATGAAGCCGCGCACGCCCACAGTGGCTGCTCGTTTTGCGGACTCACTGCAGCAGCTTCTGCAATCCATGGGTCGCTGTCATCCCTGGTTTGTGCGTTGCATTAAGCCCAATCACGACAAGCATGCCTTGCGCATGGACATGCCCTGTGTGCTGCAGCAGCTGCGCTATCTGGGCATGCTGGACACCATACAGATACGTCAACGTGGCTATCCAGTACGTCTGCGCTTCCAGCACTTTGTGGAGCGTTATCGTCATTTGCTGACAGCACCACTGGCACGTGGCACACCCTATCGTGAGCTCTGCCGCGTGCTGCTCGAGGCCATGCCACGCACAGGCGTTGACGGACCAGACTATCAGCTGGGCGCCACTCGCGTCTTTTTACGCGAGGCACTGCATCGCGCCTTGGAGAGTGGACGCACTGAACGACTGCGTGGTGCCGCCGTCAGCATACAGCGGCATGTGCGTGGCATGTTGGTGCGCCGTGCTCTGGCACGTCGTCAGACAGCAGCCACACGGCTGCAGGCACGCTGGCGTGGACAACGCCAACGTCGTGAATTTTTGCGACTACGTCATGGAGCGATTACGGCGCAGAGTCTCTGGCGTGGACGCAGAGCAAGACATCGCGTTAAGCAGCTGCGAGCGGATCATCGCCGCCGTCTGGAGGCACAGCAGGCTGCACAGCGCGCACGTGAGGCACGCGAAGCCAAGCAAGCAGCCAAGGAGGCGGATCGCAGTCAACTTAGCTACTTGGACATACCGGCAGAGCTGGCTTTTATCTACTCCAAGCTGGATGGCTGGTCAGCACCACACGGTGATCGTCATTTGGTCAAAGTGGTGGGCACAGTGCCTGGCCCACCGGCTGCGCATGCCGAGTTGCCTGCAGATCTGGCACAGTTCAGCTTTGGCAAGTTTAGCTCGGTCTACTGCAATGGTTTGCGATTGCATCCGCGTCGGGAGCCTATTACCACGCCCTTCCTAACACGCGCCGCCTCGCGCGATCAGGACTTTCAGGATGCCTTAGCTGTATTCAAGCTAATATTGCGTTGGACAAATGACAAGGGCTTGGATGGCGCCAAGGAGAAAGTGCTGGCTGACTACATAGTACACAAAGGTCTCTCCTCACGTGGCTTGCGTGATGAGATACTTGTACAATTGTGCAATCAAGTGCATGGAGCGGATGGTGCACAGGCAGCGCGTCTCTGGCAGCTACTGAGTCAATGTCTTTGCTGTTTCCAACCCAGTCCCGCCTTTGGCAAATATTTGATGAAGTTTGTGGCCGATCAGGCACCGCAGCCTACACAGGATCTGCTGCTGCGCCAGCTGCTGCGTCAACAAAGCGCCGGTGCAAATGCCAGTCGCAGCTTTGTGCCCGCTTGGCTAGAGTGGCGCGCAAATGCACGCGGCTCTGACATGGCCGTCTCATTAACGCTGCCCGATGAAGCCGCCCAGACGGTGGCCATAGATTCCTGGACCTCTTGCGAGGAGGCAGCAGCGCTGGCAGTAGCCACACTTGGCGTGGCCAGTCGCGGCTGGACAGTAGTGCTGGATGATGGCCAACAATTAACCGACAGCTGTGGTCTGGACTATGTGTTGGACCTTATAGCCGAGAAGGAGCTGTGTCCGGCCTTCCCAGCGCCGCGCAGCGATTTACTAAGATCAGGTGCCAAATTTGCGCGCACTGCGTTACCCGAGCCGACGTCCAGTGGCGCCACCAAGCGACCAGGTGTGCCACCGCCGGCACCACCTGCACACAAGGAACAAAAGACGCCTACACCGCCTCAGCGCAGAAGCTCCCGCGAGTTACTCTCACGCAGCTCTGCACTGAACGAGCGTTACTTTGAGCGCGAAGAACAAACCAAGTCGCGTTCCAAGTCATTGGATGACTTGCTCGCCGGTGATATTGCAGATGCCGAGCCACTGCCGGAGTCAGAGAGCGAGCCACTGCATACTTTGGGTCTTTCCGAGAGTCGCCTTAATGAACGCTATCACTCAGCCGAACGCCTGGCGCCCATGGGCAAGGAGTCTGCGCCACGTTATCAAAAGTCACAGCATGCAGGCAGACGCTCACACGCCTCGCATGGCTCTCACTCCAGCAAGTACATGGACAAGTCAGAGTATGCTACACGCTCCTCGGCCATGTCCGATACCAGTGAGGCGCCCTCATTGGCCTCACATGTGCGTCGCGTGCGTGTGCCTTCACAGGCCTCTGATGTCGATCAGTTTCTGGATGATTTGTTCAGTCCTGTGTTGGATGGCTCCTTGGATGAACTTTCTGATGCACGTTCGTTGGCAGCCAGCATACGTGGTGGCGGTCGCAAGAAGCCAGAGGCTTCCGAACCGGTCAGCGCTGAGCCCGCTGCTGGCAATCTAGATGACTACATAACCGGACTGTTTAAGCCCATCTTTGTCAGCGAAGCTGTCAAGACCTTGACTACGCAGCAGGAGCTCATCGATACCATCAAAGGCGGTGGCACCACAACCACCAGCACAAACATTTCTACCAACAATGGCACTGATAATCTTATGCAGCTAGTGCAGCTGCCATCAGATGCGGATCCCTCACCTTCGCTCTACCAGCACCAGGTGCAACGCGCTTTCCTACAATCAGCCATGGCGCAGAATTTGCAGATACAACAACAACTGTTGGCCCAAAACCAAGCGCTACAGACGCTACTCAGTCAGCAGGAGCCGACCACAACTGCGGCCAAGTCGCCGCCACCGAACAGCAGCACTTCACCCACACCGCAGTCCTTAGTCACCAACAATCAGTCAATACAGTCGTCTACATCTATTTCATTGTCCCAGCCCGCAGCGCTACAGTCACCGCTGCGCGTCAAGAGTCGCATCTCGCAGTTTGCGTCAGACAAGCGCAAGATATCCAATGAGCTGGGAGGTGGACACATACCACCACCGCCGCCACCGCCACCTATGCCGCCACCAATTGAGGGCAAGGATCCCTCTGAAACGCGTCACTTTTTAGATCCCTATGGTAGGGCCAAGACCGTACGCATAGGCAAGTGGCGCTGGCCACCGCCGCAGGATGAGCCGCAGTTCCAGACCGAGGAGGACTTCTTTGCCTTCAAAATGCGTCAGCATCAGCGCAAGACCACACCACAGTCACAACAATTCCATGGCGGCAGCAGCAGCAATGGTTCCGCTTCAGCCACAGCCGCCGCCATTGAGTGGGAAGAGTTTGAAATTGAGACATCCAAAAGTCCTACACCCACGGCAGGCCTCAGTCTGCCAGCCATGCATACGACGCAGCTAGTGCGCACCACCATCAAGCTGGAAACCAGTGGCGGTGGTTCACACATGACAAATCACGGCAAAGATGTTAACGATGCCGCCATTTCACCGTCTATACATCAACATGGACACCAACACCAGCATCAGCACCAGCAAACTATTATTACATCAACTAAATTGGCCAAGAAGAGCTTTGAGATTGGCGCCGATCGTCCACCGCCAGGCAGTGTGGGCAAGCTCAAGCTGAGTTCTGAGATGCGCCAGCGTCTGGAGCAGGTTACTGCTGGGCATTCAGTGCGTTCGACGGTCTCCAATAAATCAGAGCAACGTGCGCCCGCCAAGCTGGAGGACACACGAAAACTTATGTTGCAGCAGCAGCTGGGCGGACTCTTTGGCAGCAATGGCAATGGCCCAGAGGGTTCACCCACAGTACGCACGCAGATCGAGCGCATGGAGGGTAAGCTGTCGCCACCACCGCAGCTGCCTAGCGCCTGGCCAGGCGTGGTGCCACCCGCACCCAGTGTGCCTGCACCGCCGCCACCTATACGCCCACCCACAGTGGCGCCGCCAGCACCACCACCAGTGCCCAAGAGTCCTGTGGAGCAGCTAGAGCTAGCGCCAGAACCAGACTACCGCAAGGATGTGGTGCAGGGACATGTGCCCGCTTTCATACAGCGACAGGAGCGCGATACTTTTGGTGCCGCGCGGCACCAATGGACACCCGTGGTGACGACTCACGAGCCAATCGGCGAAAGTCATCGCAATGCCGCCTATGACTCCTGGGGTCGCAGCGAGGCGGCCAAGCTGCAGCTGGTCTATGAGACCACCTACAAGCAGGAGCTGGCGGCAGAGCGTGAGCGTTCACGCAGTCGCAGTCGCTCGCGTGATCGCGAGGACTATTCCGAGTCGGTATGGGATCGCGCCGAGGTCGAGGGTCCAGCCTCGGGCAGCGGCAGTGAGCGCGAGCGTGAAAAGGAACGTGAAAAACGAGAGCGTCTCTACGAGCTGCGACAGGTGGAGCGTGAGAAGGAAAGCCACAAAGTCTATCAGCCAGCGCCGCCCAAGGTCATACAGGCCAGTCTGGACACAACCAATCTTAAGTCACTCAACGCTGCCACAGGCAGTGGCAGCATGGCCAGCATGGGCAGTATGGGCGGCGCACCTGCTACCTTCCGCACGCACATGGCACAAAAGTATGAGCATGAACGTAAACGCAAGTCATCGGCCACCAGCTCGTCTACGCTGAACCAACAGCAACGACGCGATGAGGATCATATGGATACGCTGGAATGGTCGCCAGCGGTGGTACAAACACCACCGCCCGTGCCAGCGCCTGTACCACCCACGGCAGCGGCACATCAACAGCCGGCGAATGCCTGCCTTACCTACAATCGCGTGCCATGGAAACTGCGCGTGCGCAAGGAGGTCTTCCAGCCGCACGAGCCCATTGGACCACCAGTCGCTCTGGATCTGCTCTTTGCACAGGTGGTCACTGATGTCTTTGGTGTGACGCCCTGTCTGCGCATAACGCCGCAGGAAAAGGGTGCCGCTCTAAATATGCTGCACAGCCATGGCGTTAGCGTGGATACGGTCTCCGTGCGTGGACAACATGTGCGCGCACTGGTCAAGCGGCATTTGGTGGATATGGCGCGCGATTGGCCATTGTACTTTGCGCGTCTGTTTGCGGTACAGGGCGCGCCTCTCTATCCGGATGTGTCCATTATGGGCGTTTCACACAGTGGACTTTATCTGGCACGTCGCGATGCGGACTATTTAATTGTGGTGCAGGCCATATCCTTTGCGGAGATTCAAAATGCTGTCACACTGCCGCGTCCGGCTGCACTGCAGCTTAATCTACGCAATGGCAAACATCTGGCGTTGCATGCCACACGAGCCGCCTCCATACAATCGATGATAACTAGTTTTGTCCAGGAGTTCCGCAAGGTGAGTCTTTATTATTTTATCGCCCACTTCCTAAAACTTGCTCGTTAGCTGAGTAGTTGCCCAAACCACAGTTTCAGCTTAAGCCAAATGAGTTTGGCTCTCGTCTTGGGGTCTTGAGTCGTCTATGACGCCTGCGCAAGATTAACGTTACCGTTGCATTTCAATTGGTCTTCGTGTTTGAATAGAGCTTCGGGCTTTTGTTGTGTGGAAGATTGTAAAAGAAGAGCGGGTTTCGTGCAGACGTTGTTTTTGTGGGTTATGCTATGAAGCTATTTTTAGTTGGAAGCTGGTTTTTGTTACACTCACTCCAAGAGCTCTATACGACTATTGGAAAAAGTCATGAAGCCAGCTACGAAATGCCCTAAGATCTAGAAAATTTTCTAAATTCTACAATATCATAGTAATATAACATTTTGATTCTTCTCAAGAGAAACATATTTTTTTTACAGTTTTTAGCTTATCCCTTTAGTAATGTTTTTAAAAATTTTGTGTGTTCCATTTAAGGGGAGGTTCATTCAAATTAGGTCTTAAGAACGCGAAGCTTGGGAATTATTTGTGGCAAGATGAAAAGATATACAAGTTTCTTGTTTTTATCTTTAAATGTAATTTTTAATGTACAATAATTTGACATTTTTATCTCGACGAAATTCAAAATGGCGGCTCTTGTATGCCTCTACACGCAGAACATCGTATCCGAATTTCAGTTTTCCAGCCTCTTGTCGTGAAATGAAATGAAAACTGTCATGGTTCCGAGAGAAACGCGTTCAAAGTTTTTATAAAACCTTCCACCCCGCGCGACTTAGATGCATTCAAGAGCTTTATTTCTATAAATATCGATGGCATCGAACAATCCTTTCCTACACATATTCTACAAATATGTACCTTTAATTTTTTGAAAAAATAATTTGATGTTCTCGACCAAATTTGAAAAAACCTTCCCTTAATAGTTCCATGTACTATGTCCCGAGTCTTAGGGAAGACAATGAAATATTTAGTCTTAGTGTTGTTAAACAACTTACAAAAGTACTTGCTTATTATATTATAAGAGCAAGCCTCAAAGAAAATCATCCATTAATCATGCTCGTGACACGATTTCAATTACACGAAACTAATATCTCTTGAATATCCTTAATAAGCTTTCTACGAACTGAACATGATCATGACATAATTTCAATTATTAGTAGATATATCTATATCCATCGATTGAATATTTGCACATCCAAAGCTCAGTGAAGATCACATGCCAGCCAATTGCGTGCATGATCAATTTCAAGGCTGGCGCACATTTACGATCCCAAACAGATTAGGTTTTCGTTTTACAATATTTTATATATATAAGTATATACAATATTTTCTTCCACAATGCTTCTTTAATTCATTTTACTTTATGCGTGAAAACTGGCCACAAGCCAAAGTTGGAGAGCTGGAACGCGACCAACTCGCAGAGACTTTACAAATGGAGTCGGGCTGACTGACGGGTTTGCCATAGACGCTGAACAGTTAGAGACATACTGGTGCAGTTGGAGTCCGACGCATCTGGTGCAGTTCGACTCCAAACTACACAAAAATGTGTGTGCGCGGTGGGGCAGTCTTCAGCCAATGATCACCACTTTCGTATGAGTCGATGGCGATGTTTCTTTCTCTTCTTGGCTTTACGCTCGGCTTAACTGTAAGGCACACAGAGCTCTATAGACGAGGGCAGGCTGAAAAATAATTAGATATGAGAAGATGGTATCATTTCTAGTGGAAAGTATGCTAATGCATTTGGTGATACCTAGAATTAAAAAAAAATATAAATGGTCACAGTCCATTCGTTTTATGGGTATTTTCTTTGGAAGATGAACTCTTTGCATCAAGTGTGATCTATCTTATTTTGAGAGAAATAATCCAAGTCCAAGTCTGAAGAGTACTGTAAATGATGAGAGTTCGGAGCGTAGTTGATTTAATTAGGGAAAACTACTTTATTTGTGTCCACTCAGTAGTCTTTATAGTCCTAAATTATCAACGAAACGGTGCAGCAAGTTTGGAAAAAAGTGACTTATCGTCTTTGATCAGGGTGATCAATGTGAATTATGCTGTGAGTCCTCCAAAAAATTGTTATCAGCATATTGTTAGCTGATGAAAACATTTGGCATTATTTTGTATCAAGTACTCTGCTTCAATTGTTCCTAAATCTCTATTAAGCACTAGTTGACAAAGCAATTTGTAGCGCATTTCCGACCTTTACAATTTCGAGAATTTTGTGAACTATTACTGAGGAAGTAACTGCTCTAGGTCATTTTGGAAGGTTCCATCAAACACGGTTGTTCGTCTTAAAGACGCATCTTCAGTGAACAATATGTTTAGGTTGGTCTGGGAGCTTCTCGTCAAATGTACTGCTTTTTATAGGAGGGTTAAACTCCTACAAATCTAAGCCTGTCTGCGCAGTTGGCTTTAAAAGAGGTTGTCCGATGCATGAGTCACAAAAACCATCGTTTCATTCGTGTATGACTTCTCTATTAAAGCCTGGACAGTCCTTATCAAAAATGACTGTTCGATGCAGGGTCCCCAAAAATATCGTTCAAGTCGTAGTCGATTTCTATGGGCATTTCTTTTCAAAAGTAGTTGTTCCTCTAAGCTTCTCAAAACACCTCCAATTCATGGACAACTTGTCTAGGCCACTGTGGTTAGCTCCTTCCAAAAGTTCTTGGTAGTGTTCCTAAAAACATCATTTAAATTCGTGTACCAAGTTTCTAGGAGGTTCTCCTTTCGAATAAGAGTCTATAGAAACATCGTCGATTTCTCTATGTAATGTCTTGTTTAATAGTTCCTGAAAATATCGTCCAAATTGTATTCGTCCGCTCCGGAAGATTCTAACCAAACATAATTGTTTGTTTAGAAGTTCCTAAAAACGTCGTTCACGCTCATGGCCGATTTCTCTGGGCAATTGTTCGTCAAATAGTACCTTAAAACTGCGCCCAGTTCGTTTACGACTTCTCCAAGCTATTCCCAAAAATAGTTGTTCGGATAGAAGTCCCTAAAAACATCGTTGAAACTCTTGGACATATTTTGTAGGCCGCTCTTGAATGTTTTCCTTGCGAATTGAAGTCTCCATCTTGTCGTAGTTGATATCTCTGGAAGGCTTTTTAATGGATCTTCTCAAAAGCAGTTGCTCTTCTAAGAGTTTTTAAAACCATCTTTTAAACTTGTGAACAAATTCTCTGGAATGTTTTTCATTTCGAATCAGAGCCACGAAAAACATTGTTTATGTTGTAGTTGATTACTGAGGAACGTTCTTCCCAAAAGTTAATTAGTCTTAAATTCCCCAAAAACATCGCCAATGAATAGACGACTCGCCTGAAAACATTAGTCAATTTCGTGGACAAATTCTTTGGAAGTTGTTGAAGACGTAGTTGATTTTTCTTGGAGGCTCTTTTGAAAAGTGGTTGTTTGTGTAAAATTCTCCAAAAAGATCGTTAGACGACTTTTCTAGGCCAGCTTCTCTTCTTAAAAGCAGTTGCTGATCTAAGAGTCCCTAAAAAATTTTGTTCAAACTTATGGAAAAATTCCTTGGAAGCTTTTTCATTTCGAATCAAAGCCACCAAAAACATTGTTTAAGTCACAGTAGATTACTCTAAAAGTCTCCAAAAGCAGCGTTGAAAAGTCCAAAAATCTCAAAAATAGTTTAAGTACTAGTTGATTTCTGTGAACAGTTCTTCCCTAAAGTGGTTTTAAACTCGTAACTCACTTCTCTAGATTTGGATAGTTTTCCCAAAAATAGTTCTTTGTGCAAGAGTTCCTATAAATATCGTTTAAAATTTCAAGAATTCCCAAAAAATACCGGTTAAGTAGTAGTAGATATCTGTGAAAGGTTCTTCTACAAAGCGCTTATTTAAACTCATAAACCATTTCTATAGATGTTGCTGGTTCTTCCCAAACGTATTTTTATTTCGAATCAGGAGCTACCAAAAGTCACAGCAGATTTCTCTAAAAGTCTCCAAAAGTATCGTTCAATTCGTGGACAACTCCATTACGTCGATCCTGGCAGGTTCTACCCAAAAGTTGTTCTTTAAACTCATAGACTACTTCCACTAAAAATATCATTAAAAGGTCCAAGAATCTCCAAAAACACCGTTTAAGTAGCAGTAGATTTCTGTGTAAAGTTCTACCCAAAAGTGGTTCTTCAAACTCATAGACCACTTCCCTAGATCTTGATGGTTTTTCCCAAAAATAGTTCTTTGTATATGAGTTCCTAAAAATATCACTAAAGACAACTAGAATCTCCAAAAATAAGTAGTGGTGTATTTCTGTGTAAGGTTCTTCCCCAAAGTGGTTCTTCAAGCTCGTAATTTACTTCTCTAGATTTGGAAGATTCCTCCCTAAAATAGTTCGTCTTATAAAAGTTCCTAAAAATATTGTTTAAGAGTTGTCAAAAAATTATTTTCCAATTCGTCGTTGCCATTACCAGCCGAAACTGATGATGGCTATCCAACACCTCCTCAACCTACCCCTCGCACACATATGTGCTTGCAGTAAATTTTCACTCAAAATTTCGTATAGCCGTTTTGAGTGCAACTCACACACACTTCATTCACATGAGTTCCAAGCACCGGTCTCAGTCTCGGTTCGGGTCTCGCGGCGGGTCTGTTGCGAGTGAAATGCTTGGCCGTTGTTTTGACCAGTCTTCCCAGTCTAGCCATTCGGTCAGTTTCAGTTTTCAGTTGTTACAAATGTGCGGTAACGGCATCACGCAGCGAGCGGTTCCAACATAGCCAAACAGATTCTTAAGATCTAACATTTCTCGTCGGTATTTGTTATTATTATTATTATATATTTTTTTTTGTATTTCGTGTTTCGTGTTGACCAACTTTTTTTTCATATTTTTTTTTTTTCGTATTTGTATTGTTGTGCTTTGAATGAAATGTTTTTGTTTTGCCAGCGATTAGCTGTTAAATGCAACAAACAGTTTTGTGAAACGGTTAACTGTCTAATTTTATTAGAATTTGTTTGGTAAACATTGCTTATATTGCATAGGGCTGGGATTGCGCATTTTCGAACACTCCATGCTTGCAACAGCCCGTGCATAACTCGGCTCGTGTTGCCACAAATTGGTGCAAGAAAAACGTTTTTAGCTTATTGGTTTAGGCACTTGAAGTTAACATAAGTTGCAAGCTGTTTATACAAAGCGGCAAAAAGTTGCAGCCACAAAGTATCAGGCTTAATGAGTGTTGGCTAAATTGAAAAGAAAAAAAGTTGCGCTCTTGACAAAAGCTGTCAAAAAAAAACGAAGTAAACGTGTGTGTTCAATGCAATTCCTGGGAAAGGTGTGTGTGTTTGGTGTGTAAACAATATTTGAGACATAGACATTCATTATGGCCAGGTAGTAGTTTGGCAAGTTGGTCACTGTACAACTTTCACTGGCCTGTGACAAGGAGCAGCAGTTTGGTGGCCATTGTGTTTGTTGCAACAGTGCAACAAAGTGATTGAATGACTGCCAAAGTTGAGCTCATCAATAACCAAGCAATAAGTCAAATATACATAGCAATATGTCGGAGAAGAGCGTGCGCAGCAGCAAATCCTGTCAAGCGGCAGCCAGCTGCAGTTCCAGTTCCAGCGCAGCTAGTCACAGTGTCAATTTGTCCAGCACGGGCAGCGTGCCGCATAAGTTTAGCAGCATTGTGAACAAGGTGGAGTCATTGATAAGCAAAATGAATCATGACAAGCTTAATAATTTCAAATTGTTGCAACAACAACAACAACAGCAGCAGCATCAACAGCAGCAGCAACAACCATGTCAAGGTCATGCCAAGTTCGAGCATAGCTGTCACAAATGCGCCTCATTGGATTCACTTAACAATCTGACCGATCCCGAGAGCTGTGAAGAGCACGATCTAATCTATACCGACTCGGATGATGCGGAAATAGCGCATATAACGGGCACCACAGCCGCACAGGTGCATCAAATCCAACCACAACAACAACATCAACAACACCAACAGCATCATCAGCGACGCAGCGATCTGGATCAGCTCACCAATGAGAGCATACGTGAGTTCAATGAACAATGCTGCGTATCGCTGGGCGCCGAACTAAGTGTCCATGGCACAACCATGGACTATGAGAATGCCTGGAGCGTGGAGGAGGACATAATTTATAAATGCTGCAGCAGCAATAATTCCAACAATACCAATAAGACCCAACTCACTCCTCGACCACATCGATCATCGCACGCAGCTGGCGCGATTCTGTGCGAGGAGTGTTGCTTTGAGGAGCAGCAGCTCAACTATACCCTTACCAACAACAACAATAACCAAAGAGACAACAACAACAACAACTGCGAGGACAGTGAGCCACAAATGGAGTTCAGTTCTAATACAACAACAACAGCGACAACAACCAAAGCAGAACAGTATGACACGACTCACGCAAGTCACGAGCTTTGTGACGTAGTCAGCACAACAGCAGCCGCCACTACAGTGACTACTGTAAGTAGCAACCTTGGTACAGTGGTACCTCCATTGGCGCAGCTACTGGGCGGCAGTGCTGCCCAGGCTGCGGGCACTGCCAAGACGCGACGCATCAGCAATGCCAGCAGCGGTTCGGTGAGTCGCATGGAAACCATTTTGGAGGAGCCAACTGAATCAAAAATATCGGTTAAAGAAATACTGGCACGCTTTGAGACCATGAATTGCAATGAGGTAATGAGCCTTAAGATTTGATAAAAGATAAAAAAAAACTTCCTTAGAGAGCTTTCCGTGCTAAGGTCAAAATTTGGTTGCCCCTTTTTTTGTAGAAAATCTTACAAATTTTTTCTTTTATTGACTAGATGACGTCTTTCGTTGCTCGATTCACTCATCAACTTCAACTCCTGCTTTACTAAGACATCAAAAAATTTCCATTGCTTAAAACTTAGTTTCGGTTCATGAGCTACAAAATCTCATCGATTCATTCGTGTATATTTTATTTTTATATTATCTATAAA
>JBAMAX010003493.1:0-255697 GCA_037043745.1 Chymomyza amoena
GATTTAAACTTGCTTCATGTCTAAAAAATAATTTCTAGTTTTCACCGTATTCCTAAAGAACGTATATCGATTCTAGTTTGTACGTTTCCAATTTTTTCTTAAAGACTTAACACAAAAGATTGGCGAATGGAATGTTTTAAAGATCTTTTTATTTTCTGAGTTAATCAAAATTATCAAGAGGCATCTATTCCAATAAGAATAAAACTAAAAATTCCTTATTAGGAATAGATACCACTCTTGATAGTTTACGATTAACTCAGAAAGAAATAAAGGAAAAGATGAAAGGTCTTGAGCAAAAACGTGCGTATTTCGCCAATCTTGAAAGCGATGTTAAGTCTTTTAAGAAAAAATTGGAAGCAGCCAAACTAAATTTAATCGGTAGGTAATATGGAATACGTTCTTTAAAGTGCAGTGAAATTTAAAAGAATATTTTTTTTTAGACACTGAAACGCTTAAAGCAGAGTTTAAATCAAATGCAGCGAGTGATATTAACAAAATAATGCATGTTCATAAGAAACAAACTCAAATAATAGGAAAATTGCATGACTTATACTGCGAGAAGGAGTTCTGTAACGCTAAGGAAATTATTTGCAAAGCAGAGACTCAGGACAACACACATCCCTTAAAAGAATGCGAGGAAAAGATACGGGAATCTTCGGTAAGTCCGCTGTTAATCATTCAATATAAGACGTTAACAAAAAAATTATACACCATTAGGAGTCACTTAGACGAACGGAGAATTCAATGAAAACCCAAACGAATCAAATCCGTGAGAAGCTTAACAATATTAAGCTATGTTGTGATGGATCCATTCCAACCGATCATAATTTTCCATATAAAACTGACTTTGAAGAATTGAGGGATGCTGATTTGAATAATATTTCTGAAGCTATTCATGAGAACGAAGCTCGTTTAGAGTGCATGAGAAATGTCGATACCAAGGTAAGGAGTAGTTTGTTTATCAAAACTATAAGCTTTTACAGTAGTTGTTCTTATTTTCAGGCTATTGAAGAGTACCAAGAAATGAAAGCTAAAATAGAGGCGCAAAAAAAATTAATTGAAAACAATGAAGTCCAAAATAAAACTGTTGAATCTCAAATAGGCGACATTTATAATGAATGGGAGCCAAAACTAGCTCATTTAGTGGAAACCATAAGTACGAAGTTTAGTGAATTTATGGAATCTATGGGCTACGTGGGCGACGTCGTTTTAACGAAAAAAGACAAAGTACGTACTTTGAATATATGTATATATATACGTCAATTATTTAGTTTTTTAAACGATTATTTAATTTCAGTTTGATTTCGATTCTTATGGCATTCAAGTAATGGTTCAGTACAGAAAAAATGCCTCATTGCAGGCGCTGGATAAATTCGTTCAATCAGGTGGAGAACGGGCTGTTGCCATTGCTGTCTACTCACTTGCACTACAGCATGTTACAAACGTACCATTTAGGTAAATAATCTATATCCATATGCAATATTCCTTTAACGTTTCTCCGTTCATGCAAGGAGCCCAACATTTTATTTAAAAAATCGGAGAAGTATCGGCTCTGGACTCTTGATCTGCAATATTTCAAAACACCAGATTTGTATCTTTTTGTATCATTTATTCACAGATGCGTGGACGAAATCAATCAAGGCATGGATCCAAAGAACGAGCGCCAAATTTACGATTTATTGGTGAATGAAGCAACCAAACCTGGGTCGGCGCAGTATTTTTTTGTAACGCCAAAAGTAAGTAATTTCGATATAGTGTTTTCTTATGTCAATTCATAATTGATTCTTACAGTTGCTTGGGGACCTTAAATATAACCAAAAAATGTCTTTCTCCATCGTTTACAATTCTGGTACTGTTGGAAATGATGCCAGGTTTCCGGATAAATAATAATGTCTTAAATCGAAAATGTAAATTTTTGTATGAGTTACGTTAAAACATTTAACAAAAAAAAAATGTTTTACTTAAGCTAAGGTGTTTTTGTTTTTTTCTTGTTAATCTGAAGTGGATTATAATAATAGTTATATTTTTGTTAAGCTACAATTTGTTATTCTTTATTTGTCTTGATTAATCTTAAGTAAATAATAAAAAATAATTATGAATAAGAACTTTCTAAAACAAATTTGATTGAGCCGCCGAGAAGGGAGGTCTTAAAAGCAAATAAATCTCCGGATACAAGGCTTTGCCTAAGTAAGGAGCTGCAAAAGAAAATCGCTGCTGACAGCGAAAGTGAAGTTGATGAGCATGACTTTTGAGGAGGTTCAACTAGGCAGTTACATTCCACAACGAACGAAATCAAAAAAAAAATATTAGATTTCTCCCCAACCATACTTTTTCAGATCTGGCTACTCGAAGACTTCGTTTTATTTCTCCAAATAGTCTTCTTTTACCTCGGTGGGGTAATCGCACTGATGAGGATTCTTTTTTTTGTTTTCTCATTTTTAATATAGGGTGGGCCATCTGTTGGAAAGGTAGTTAAATACTCATAGTCATACTCAATTTTAGTCGTATACTACGTGTAAAAGCAGTACAGAAGTATAGTACTATGAAAATGCTCATTGTAGAGCAAACCGCGGCGACGATTGGGACGATTTTCGTCTTTATAAATAAATGAGTAGTTTCAAACTTACATACATTTGTCCAATTTTGTTGAAAAATCTACCAATAAAATGCAGTTCACAAACAACCAACAAATGGCTTACCGTACACTTGTAATAATAAAAACAGCTGATTTTATTATGTTTGAGTTCAACCCTAAGCAGCTCTGCCAAATTTAGCAAAATACCAAAAGCGTCACCCAAACTACTAATAAAAAAAATTTTTTGTTTTGAGTGCCATGAGTTACAGTTTTTGAGTTGTCATCTTTTTCTCGTCAGTTTTTAAAAGGAGAAAATTATTGTCACTTGTCTACGTCGATAAACCAGACTCAAATCAACATTCTAAATATGGGCGCAAATGCTTTTTTTTTTTGGATTTTCAATTAAAACAAATCTACCAATTGTTTCCGAACTACAAATATTTCTATTTGTTTAATGAATTTACAATCATTGTGGGAAAAAAAAGATGTTGATCTCTGAAAATTTAAAGCCTGCTTTTCTTCCAGAGCTAGTTCTTATATTTCGAAATCTGAACCAGCCTACAAAACTTTGTTTGGCCAATCCTTGAGTATTTAATGCCGGAATCTATAAAGCAAATGTTTCCGTCACTTATAGGATAAATATTAAAGTTTCTTATATTGTTTGGAAATATCACCGGGGTCGGAGATGTATAAAAATGCAAAAACTAAACAACATTTTGATTACGGCTTTTAAAATTAATAAAAGATCAGAAGAATTAAAGGTCTCCTGAAAAAATTAAGAGATGGGCAAAGGGTAAGAGCGGTCCTAAAATGTGAAGAAGGTGGAGATTCCAATAAGTCTATTCTGCACACCCACTGATGGAACAAGAAGCCTAAAGATTAACATGCTCTTTGTCATGCAGGGGTACCGTATGGGTACTTTAGCTGTCCTAGTGCAGTCCATACCAGAAATTTGTACCAACTAGAACACTATACATCTTTATTATACGAACTGGATAAGTACATATATGCTGTCCGAACTTTGGGCGCAAACTTCAAAGCTACCAAATTCCATAATTTCTATATATCCCCTCGTTCTGCCACCCATTTGCCAATAATACTAAGCAGCTACATCCAGTATGCTCTACCTGTATTTAAAAGGTTACAAATGTTGTGGTCACTGTAATGCGAGATATGGAATTTACTGTTATCGACTTTAGCTTCGTCAGACAAGAGCCATCCCGCACTTCAAACTTTAGAGTTTCCTACTCAATGCCGCTTTCCGTCTCATTCGAATCAGCCGCCTCACCTTACCTCTCGGCTGAGGTATGTATGTCCATAATACGCCAGAAAATTAAGACGACAATTCGAACGATACTTGTCAACATGGTGGGAAAGATGCTCATCAGCTCTAAGCCAACTATTCGAACACCACGAGAATTTTTTTTTAAAACTAATTGGTCCAATTGGGACTCTATATGTTTAAGCATTACGATTTTGATTATATTTTGGTTTTGGTCTCACACAACAAATTGACAGTGAAAACAATTTTTCGACCCGTCGTTCCCATGGAGGGAACGAAAGACGCAATTGAAAAGACACAATTGCCAAATTTTTTGTTATTACGACCACTGTTTTTGAATCAATTATTCAAACTGCACAATTAAATTAGAAATATTTTTTTAACAATGTAATCTGTTTCACTTTTTCTTGTGGTTTTCACTCTCATTATGTTGGGACTTAGTAGGCCAGTAGAATGGATTTTACTAAGGTTAGGACTATAACTGCTGATCTAAAAAATCCCAACCATAATGAGCGTTTAAATATATGTAAATTTCGAAAAACTTTGTATATATCTTAATTAATCTGGGCGATTTCTACCGCAGCTTGCAATAGCCAATACAAAAACTAACAAATGTTAAGATCCAGTTCAATTCTTTTATATTTATATTTTTATTTTAAATGCAACTGCAGTCTGACATGTTATCAGTTTACTCACTCATCTTACCAGTTTGTATAGCATTTAACCCATCAATGATCATTTGGGTGATTTAAATCCTATATGGTTCGTCATTGGAATGGGTCTCTACTTTTATTTTTGATAAAACTTATTATTTAAACTTAAATTCAGTACATTTTATTCCCGAAGAAATTTTATTTTCCATCATTGGAATTATCTTTAAATAACAAGAAAATTAAAACTAACAATTGTGTTAAGACACTGATCAAGATATATATATAGAACCGGATTTGAACCGCATCAGCTTGTTGATTTGGTACAAAAATGTACAATTTTGCTATGAAAGCAACACAAATATATTTGCCTTTTTATATTATTTTATACAACGATAAGAAGAAATTAAAATATACATTTTTACTTAAGAATTTTTGTACTCTATACCTTCTGTGAGGGGTGTGTCTTTCTGTCTGTCTGTCTGATCATCTGTATAAATGCCTATTTCGTGGAGATTTTAAAAGATAAAATAACAAAACATGATTTTGATCAAATCCAGTATATAATTTTAAAGGTACGTCACATATCTCCCCAACAAAATTTAAAAACTATATGTAATTTACA
This sequence comes from Chymomyza amoena, assembly GCA_037043745.1. Taxonomy (NCBI): domain Eukaryota; kingdom Metazoa; phylum Arthropoda; class Insecta; order Diptera; family Drosophilidae; genus Chymomyza; species Chymomyza amoena. The sequence continues at coordinate 5,133 of JBAMAX010003493.1, forward strand.
TAATTATTCCAAAATGCCGTTACAATCATAAGTTTTAGAGAATCGAAACTACGAGGGGTATTCAAAAAGTAAGTTTCCCTGGTCTGGCGTTTCTCTTGTGCACCATCTAGCGGCCTCGCACTGAACACAACATCAGTGTTGAGTCTATCGATAAGAGCGGCACTTGGTATTGGTGACCGAAAATACATAGTTTTTTCAGCAGTATAAACATAACAACCATTACAAAACGTGTCCAATTGTGAATTGCGTTAGGTGTTTTGTTGGTTGATTTTTTGGAACCTGGTACAACAATCAATGCGGATCGTTACTGCGAAGTTCTAAATAAGCTTAAAAATAATATCAGACGAAAACGTCCAGGAAAATTATCCAAAAACCCTACACCCTACTCTCCGGATCTCGCACCAAGTGGGCAGCATTTTGTTTCAAACGAAGAAGTCCAAACATCTGTCAAATTATGGCTCCAAAAACAGGACACGTCTTTTTTAAAGAAGGTTTTTATAAACTCTATAACAGATACGAAAAATGTATTCAAGTCGAAGGTGACTATGTAGAAAAATAGTTTGTGAGTCAAATAATTAATAAATTATCATTTTGTAACCTAAAACTTGTTTTGTACTTCATTTTAAAATTAGGGAAACTTCCTTTTTGAATGCCCCTCGTTCTATCTTAGTAAGGGTACCTCAATGTCGGCCACACCAGACTGAAACGTTCGCGATATTTTAATCTTTTTTGGTTTGTTTCGCAATATTTTTGCTTACTTATACTCTAATTTTTACAACCAGACTGAATTATGAATAATAACAGAATAGTTACGAAAAGAAACGAAACTTTTCACAAACGTTTCGTCCAAAGATACAAAGTTGTCTTGTTTAGCTTACTTTCTCGAGTACTTTTCGAAAACTGTTTGGTTTCGTTTTCGTTCGAATAAGAACTTTTCGTTTAGTTTGTTTTCGTACTCTGTCACAAACTATCCACTATATTCAAATCAAGTTTTTGTTTGTGTGTTTCTTATGATGTGCGGTACGTTCTTGGCATTGTTTTGTTAGGTTCCAGTAGATAGTCATAGGGCATTTGAAAGGCTATGTACATGTGTACAGGGTCCGGCACTCGAAGTGTCTGTAAGTTAGATAAATGACAGTTTAGAGTATTGTTTACAAGCGCGCGAAAGCATTTTGCCGTGAGTAAACGCGAAAAAAAAATCAGTAATGGATTTCAAACGTAATAGTGTAGTTGCATTATATTTAGCTGGAAAATCACAACCAGCGATTGTTCGTGAGCTCGAACACCTTAAAGTAAATAAAGTTTTCGTTTATCGCACCATAACTCGTTACAATGATACTGGTAGCATCGCAAAACGTCATGGAGGTGGTCATCAAAAGACTGCAACGTCACGTGAGATGGTTCAAAAAGTGAAGAAGCGACTTGAGCGAAATCCCCGACGAAGTGCCAATCAAATGGCGAAAGAACTGAAAATATCTGACCGTAGCATCCGTCGCATACTGAAAAATGATCTCAAGGTCAAGCCTTACAAGATCCAAAAGGCACATGATCTCACACCGAAGCAGCAACAAGTCAGACTTGAGAGAGCGAAGGAGTTGCTTTGCTTGGCCGAAAGCGGTCAATTGCCGAACATTGTGTTTTCTGACGAGAAAATTTTTACAATTGAGCAATTCGTAAACTCTCAAAACGATAGGGTTTACTTGAGGGACCGTTCATACGAGAATTTGAGTCATCGATTGGCCACCAGTAGGCAGCACCCGCCACAGATAATGGTTTGGGCCGCTGTAACCACAGATGGGCGCTCTCCAATCGTTTTCATCGAGCCTGGCGTCAAGGTTAATGCGCAATATTATCGGGAAAGTATTCTGGAGGTTGCTTTGAAGCCGTGGGCAGACAAACATTTCGGTGGCAGACCATGGACGTTTCAACAGGACTCGGCACCGTCTCACAAAGCTCGAGTGAGCCAAGAATGGCTGAAAAACAACGTTCCGAACTTCATAACGTCCACACAATGGCTCTCGAATTCACCAGACGCGAATCCGATGGATTATTCTCTTTGGGCCATTTTGGAGAGCAAGGTCCGAACTAAAAGATACAACAGTCTCGAGGCGCTGAAAAAAGCCAATGTCCACGAGTGGGCCAAAATACCTGCAAGTCACATTCGGGCAGCTTGCGATTCATTTTTGGACCGTCTCAAGGCCATAGTGAAGGCAAAAGGATGCCATATTGAGCGAAAGTAAATTGTTTCTAAATTTCGTATTATTTTTACACATTTTGTACCTTGAATTGAGTAAAGGTAATTTTCCAAAATGAATTTATGGCCTTTTTAATTGGTTACACTTCGAGTGCCGGACCCTGTAATATGTATACAACAAATCATCTAACATTATTTCAATTTTGTTGTTAAGATTTGTTTCAGTATTTGGTTAAATTGCAATTATGCCTTGTTTAAATTAAGGCATTTGTGCAGTGCGAACTTAAGGTAAGCTTTACAATAATAATAATAATATTTTTATTTTCTTCGAAGCTTGTGAAATCAAAAAACTGAAACATCCACGCTTTTCATATTATTTATCTACACAACCGATTGAAAAAACAAAAAAATTTGGCTTATCAAACAATTTACTGAAGTTAGCGAATAAAATAATTAATTTTGTCTAATCAATTTTCTGTTAGCACAAATTAATTCCAGTTTATTTGGTTTTTTTCGCCATATTATGGGTGCAAAGAATATCCTTACCAAACTAATTTGTTTTATGTAGCATTTAATAATTGAATGCATCACATAATAGTTAAACCAAGTATGTATTGTTTCGATCTAGATTTCATTTCGACTTTCAAATGAAAATAATATCGTTTCGGCATAGAAATCTCAGTAACGAACGAGGCCAATATGAAATAAATATATATAACGTTAAAAATTGTTCAAATAAACCTGATCTGATTTGCATCAGTGCCCACTGCATCAAAAAAGGGTTAATAAAAGTATGCATGTACATACATATACGGACCATCCAGAGACTGTTAAATCGATCATCAATTAACTACGTTTATTTATCACAATGTCCACTTTATAGATTAAAACATAAACTGCAATAATAAGGCAGTTTATCAAATGAAAATTGCTCAATTCTTAAAATCGAATAACGTGAAGAATTCAATTGTTCACAAATATATATGAATAAAAAAATTGAATATTAAAAACATATATAGTATATTAACAAAACCTTTTTTTTTTTAGGTATGTTAAATAAATATGTCAATTACCATTTTTTTCAACACGTGTTTTTATACGTTTTTTATATGGTGTAAATTTGAATCAAATCGATTTGGTGGAAAAATGTTTAAAAAAAATAAAACGATAATTTTTAATGTTTTTTGAAAAAAATTTATTAAAAAAGATAATGAAAATAATAGTTAATTTCTATAATTTTTTATTTATTTATTTACTAAAAACAGTTGGCATTATATTTTAGAAAGAGGGTATAACTAATCCGCGTATCTAGCCCGATGGGCTAGACGATATGCACCATCTCACATCGATAACTGGCCAGACACTTGGATTTACAATTTAAAAGTTGAGAAAAGGAAGCAAGATAAAAATTATAAAATTTATTATGATTAGAGCATAAGACACGGAAAGGATTGTGTAAAGCGTAAATAGATCTACAAAATTGTAAGGCTAAAGGTCGAAAATTCCCAGTTACTCTGGAAGGCATGACAAAAGTAACTTTGCTAAGAAAAACATTGGAATCGATAAGACCGAGTAACAACTTATGCAAGAATAACACGCCATGGCATGTTCTGCGATGATTTAAGGAAGCCAATTTTATAAGGCGAAGTCTATCAGAATATGGCGGCAGTCGGATGTTTGGGTCCCAGTTTAAGCCACAAAGTGCAAAAAGGAGAAATTGCTTTTGTACGGACTCAATCATGTTTTGATAAACTTAGTATTGAGGACTCCAAACGCAGGAACGATATTCAAAAATTGGACGGACGAGAGAGATATAAAGAAGTTTGGTAGTGTAAGGGTCGTTAAACTCTTTAGACCAACGCTTAATAAAAGCAAGAACCCCTCTAGCCTTATTAATTAGAAGATTCTAACGAGTAAGTAGCCAAAAAAGGAGCAAAACGATAAAACGTCAAAACATTACATTTTGACTTGTTGAGAAAGAGTTGGTTGATATTGTACCAAGATTGCATGTTATCAAAATCATGCTGAAGAAGTAAGTGTTCATTATTATCGGAATAGGACAGGCATACATAAGAATGCGAGATGATTTGATTACTTGCGGGAGATCATTTAAAAATAAATTAAAAAGAAGAGGGTCAAGGTGGCTACCTTGAGGTACCCCTGAAGTGACCTTAACTTCTGTAGATTCGCAGCCTTTAAAAACTACCTTTTGGACTCGATTAGATAAATATGACGATATCCAACTTTAAAAGCAAGACGGAAACCCCAGACGAGACGAGTTTAAGAAGGAGAAGATTATAGTTTACCGAGTCAAATACTTTACTGAACTCAGTATAAATGACATCAGTTCGTTTTTTTTCGGTAAACTCTTGATTAATAAGAGAAGAAAGTTGTAAAAGATTAGCGGAAGTGAACCGACGTTTTACAAACCCATGTTGGTAATCCGACATTAAAGAACGACAGTGTTGTTGCAATTGTGAAGTGACAATCCTTTCAAAAACTTTTGGAATTGATGAAAGCATGGCAATACCACGGTAGCTCTGAATGTTTGATTTGGAACCTTTTTTATGAATAGGGATAATATAGGATTTATTCCAGTCTTAATATAATATTTTAGTGAAGTGCGGAAAAGAACAGATAATAGCATAGCAAGAGAGCGAGCAAAATGCTTTAAGACACCACTAGGAATGGGATTGCAACACGTCGGCTTCAAAGATTTCTGGATTAGCAATAAGATTAGCATGAGGTATATATAAAGGGATAGTTAGGGCCAATGCTGTTAGGGTTGACAGAATAGGTAATTTGAAAAAATTTTCAAACACATAATATTTATGGGAATGCATACTTTTTGATTTTATTTTTTCATTTTGTATGGAAATATAAAAATCTTTATCATTGCTGAACAACCGATTTTTTAATAAGCTTCATTAAATGGTGCAATTGAAAATATGTGGGTTTTACATTTAACGTAAGATACTAACCCAATTTAACCACTTTTAATATAAAAAATTCTTCATTAACAAGCAAATGATCACCCTTAAACTTTTGAGGTCTCCCCTCGTGGTCTTAAATACCCATACAGGAGCTATAGAAGTATGCTGAATTAAAGGGCTAGACGCAGACACGCAAACAAAAGAAGACTTCATATAAAAAATCACTTCACAAACGTTTGGTCCCAAAACGTTCTCTGAGGTGGTATGTAGTCTAACAGAGTATCAGTGTTGGTTGATTTTTTGTTCTTTGACGCCAAAACCTTGCCGTAAACGGCGCTATCAGCAAAAATCTGCTGTTCGGATATGGCGCCATAAACAAATTTTAAGTGCAAGTAGTTTCATTGAACATGAAAAATAATGGCTGATCGACAAAATCGTTGCGGATCGTTGGAAAATTATAATAAAACAGCTATAATACCAAAATAAGTCAATTGTTACATTAAAGTGATTTAAAACACGTCTATGCAAAATTATCTATCAGCTCAGCTCTGCACATGACATATGGGTTCACCGAAACCCTCCGCCTTTTATTGCAACGTACGTCATTATTATAGCATTGCTTACACAAAATAGCATAAATAATAAACGTTCATGTTTTAAAATCTTATTTCGCGCTTTTATATATTTACTATTTGTAAATAAAAATCAGCTGGTTATTGATAATTATTTCCATAAATTACACATTTTGTTAGTTAACCAACACTTTTCTTTTGGTACCAAAATAAGTCTGTCTTTTTGCTAGGTGGCTTTTTTCTTGTCTCCGTCTAGCCCTTAAAACAGTAAAAAACAAATACGGTGATCGAAGAGTTAAAAAAATATTGCGTTTTTTTGCTGCCTAAAGGTATGCAATGCATTTTTTGCCTCATATGCTTCAGGGGTTCCCAAACTAAGAATACGAAGACAAAACGCAACGAAACTTATTTTTCGTTTTAATCACTTTTAGCCGAGACCAAAACCCAAACAAATGAAAATAAAAATAAAGTTTCTTTGTATTGTTTTTTACTGCTTGTGGTCACGACGGAAAACCAAAGATTTTCGGAAAAGTACTCGTGTAAGGGAGCTTAGCAAGATAAGTTTTTGTCTTTGGACGAAACATTTGTTAAAAATGTCGCTTCTTTTCGTAGCCTGGCCAAAACGCTGCCAAAAAAAGCCAAAAGTTTTTATGTTATTATATACACTGAAAAAAAAAAATTTTTACTCATATAAATATTTTGTTTTTCATTGTAATTAATTTTTTGTTTTTGGTTTATTATGTTTTGTTTCGGGCAGATCTCGCAAAAAGTGTCAGCCCATTTTTCCAACGCAGTCCACTCACGACTTTTCACTTTTCCGTTCTGGTTCATGTTTTCGGCAGAACCATACAAAACTCTCAATAACACCTTGGCACAGTAACTATACTACCCGAGTTTTTAATATTTTTAGCCCCCTCACTCAAAGCATTATTGAGCTATGTTATTTTACCCTGATATCGAACAAATAAAACGAACTTGGTTTGCGATTGAGCCTCAAAAATTTGTGAGAAACAGCTAGCATCTCATTTAAATCCTCCATAGATACCAATCTGTAAATCTAAGAAAATTGCAGTTTGCAATAGAAATACAATGAACGTCAAGATTCTGAAATAATTTGATACATTGAATCTTCCACAAGGCTTTAGATTATTTTTATAAAACCGGACCTGCGCAATGACCATCCTCTTATATTTAATTTATAGGTAGCAGAGGTGACATTATCCTTAATAGATAGAGCTGCAGCTCGGCCAACTACCACATGCTTCCCTCGGGAGAAGCTAGATTTTGGTAAATTTATTTTGTTTTTGATACGGATTCTTTGCGATTGAGAGTGAAGCAATTATTTGGAAGACATGGATTCATGCCAAATGGCTGAAAATTAGTTAGTTGTGCAGCTTAACTAAATAATAACTTAACTAATAAATTCTTATAAAAGTATTGTGATAATATAATGTTATCATCCTTATAAACGTAAGCCTTAGAAAGGGTCCTAAAATTATGTTATGTAGTAGTATGTATTAAGACGTACAAAGAGGCATTAAAGTCAAAATCATAAATCAAATCACAATAGTCATTGTTAATGGCACAGAGGTGTGTATGCCTTTTTTCATAAGGTTGTCTTTTCTTTGTTCCTTCAATAGAAAAGTAAGCCGTAGTAAGGGACTAGATACATTTTTTTTTTTCGAACTGGTTGGCTTGTTCGTAATTGAGCCATATTTATGAACATCTGCGCAGCTGGTATACGTTTTTTACAAAACGGCTTCGAGATCTTAAGACAAATATACATTTGTACTTGTTGTATTCCTTTTTGAGGAAGCGAGTCTCGGAGTTGCACGAAGGGCGCACCATGCAGTGAGACAGTAGGGGGTAGTAGTAAAATCTTCCATCAGTTCATACCTGAGCTCATGAGTAACTATTATTCAAAGACTTAGAATGTTTTAATAAGTCCAAGCTGAAGAAGCCTAGGAAAGTCGACTTTCTTAATAAAGACTTATTAACACCTACGCAATACGCCTGAAGAGTAGTAAATATAGTAGAATGAAATACGCTCATAATTTATTGGTATGATAATCTCTTAGATAAATATGCAAAATAGGATACCGTTTGTATTTACCAACAGGAGGCTTACAACTCACCCTTTTAAAAATTGGCTTAGTTACACAGTAGTATATCCATAACTGCATGAAAAATCAATCTTTTTTTAACAATACTGTTTGCCAAGAAGCTACAGCCGAAATCAAAAACTAGCTTTCCATTTTGCGGATAGCAGGCATCGATCTCCAGGAAACTTTAGGAGCTCTGGAATTTAGTACTTGCTTTGAGCTTTAATCTTAAAAGTGATTATTAAAATTGCTTGTAATGAATATTCAGTCGCCCATATCGGAGTTTAGACTCTTATTGACTATAGTATCTTTATTATTTGTACTAGGCAAAAATATAAGAAATTGCTAATTATTGGAGTGTCGAAAATGCCGCAAACAGTGTATTTTCCAACATTTTCTCCTCAACTCAACAGCTAAACTATCGAAAAGGGTCTGGACTTAGGAAAAGTTGAGTTGAGAGTCGGAGCTGTACATTTTGTTGTTGCAAATGTCCCGAACTTTTTGCACCTCAACTCAACAGTAAGCATATCCTAAGGCTCTATAGAAATAGACTCTCATTCTGTTCAAAAGTATTTGAGTTTGTGCTGATGGTGTCCGTTCTTCCTTTAACGATAGAAGAAACAAGAAATGGAGAAGCTTATATGCAATGGAATAACATGTCATGCCGTGAAAGGTAAAGTGAAAATATAATAATGATACTTAAAACAATAACCAAAATTTTTAATAAATTTATAGCTTTGTGGGATTAATTTGATTGCAGAATTTTCCCACCATCATTCTGTTTTTGTTGGGAATACAAGAATTTATAGAATTACATACAAACAGAAAAATAGTTTACCTGTTATGGTGTACACACTCTTAATAGTGCTAGCCCCGGTACAAAACAATGCAAAAGGTTTCCTTTACATCTTTGCAAAGATTTTGGGATCTGATGAGGATGCAGATGTTCATTTCGGCCCTACCTTTTGTGAACATACATATCAATTACTTTTCGACTTTCACTTCTTAGCGTGGTAACATTAACAATGCGATTTTAAAAATATAAAAAAAAAGTGTCGGCAACTGTAGCCACATCCTGACTGAAATATACTCTATTATTGGACGCCTTTTAAATAAAAATGTATTAGAAATAATAATTTTAATAAATGTAAATGAAGAGATTTGTTAGAGTTACTAAATTTTTACATTTTATAAATTTGTAACTTTAATAATTATTATTTTAAAATTTGTAATTATTTTTGAAAAATAAATGAAACTTAAAGAACTTTTCTCGCGTTACACTAAATAATCCATTAAAATACCTGATAGAATAGGAGTAATACTGATTTGCAGATTGAAAAATGTAAGTTTCAGAGAAGTTTTATTAACCCATAGATTGGTTAGCAAAAAATTAAAACTTATGTCAAAATCCTACGCTAAAGCCAGGCGCGGACGTTTTTGGGGATACGCTATACCACCGCCATTTATTCTGGCATATTACTAACGAACTCCAAAAGATACTTCTTTGGCAAATTTGGCAACGATATCTTTATAAACAAACGAAACAAGACGAATTTTGTTCAAAATACTTTTTTTTACAGATCATCTCTATGGAAGCTATATGGTATAGTCAACCGATTTCAATCAAATTTGGTATACAAAATTTCAAGAGCAATCTATATTTCGATTGTTCATCCAATACTTTTGATTTTTTTCGAGGTTATCTGAAATGATCTCATCTGATGGGAGCTATATAATAAAACCCCCATATCAAAAAAAATAAAATAAAAATGTCTCCTACCCGTATCCGTTACCGTATCGAGATTTAATCTGAAAAATTGGTTGCTCTAGCTCTTACCATCTCTGAGATCTACCATTTACTTATCTTGTCACCCTGATCATGCTTAGGGAGATCTCCGATGATTCCTTCTTTATGTAACATACATTTTTGGCTTGTACAAATTTAATACACCCTTTGTACCATATGGTACAGGGTATGAAAATAGCTTATCTTTTATAGTAATTTTAGTATATTTTCTATTAAATTTCATATCATTGCAAAAATAAAAAGAATATTAATAATAGTAGTTTATAATAATAAAAATCTTAAAAAAAAATCGTATTTTGCCAACTGTTTAAAAACAAATACCAGAGACTACAAAATTTTGTTCGCTCTGCCCCGCGTAAAAATGCGTACACACCATCTGGTTGGTATGACGTACACACCTCGTGGTGAATATCAGCAGAGCAAGCAAGTCGACTTTCAATTTGAGGCCATGTTCGCAGTCGCAGTTAAGATTTTGCATCTGCTGGTCGTACGTCATTCGGCGGTGCGTGTATGTTTTTTGCGTGATGTTCTTGCTTTGTGATCTCAGTGCGGCAAAGGCTCAAAATCGGTATTTGGTATCAAAATTCCTAAAATTTACAACAAGTAAATAAGCAATAGTACAAATAAATAGCGTATATTTTAGTACTCAATTAATGTTTTTGTATTGAAACAAAGTGAAAAATTTTAAATACCTCCAAGTGTGTTAGCACAATAAGAAGATCCTAAGGGTCGCAGTGCAGTTTTCCCCTTGCAATTATTAAATGTGAAAATTGTGGATTGATGCCAGTTTTTAACAAAAATAAAAAGTTATACTTAATTAATAATTAAAACTTAATAAAACAATTTCTAAATTGATAATTAAATTACGTGCTTCACAATCAAACTACAAATGAAATAGTCGTCATATAAAAAAACGAGAAGCAGACACCAACTACAGTTTAAAGATCGTAAAAGGAAGACAAACAATGGAATTTACTAATATATTGATGTAAATTAGTTGAAAGTGCTTTTAAACAAGTAAGTTCTTTTAAAACATTTGTTATACCCCAATTAAATTTTAATTTCCAAACTCAAATGTTACGAATCTATAGATAATGTTTCACAGAAAACATACTTTAGCTCTCATTTTTGTATTTTAAGGTTCAAATAAAGTTTTTTTTTAAATAAAGTGTGTAAAATTTGTTTATGAAATAAAAGTTGTTAGAAATATCCAACGCATGTCACCTGCTCTCTTCACAGAATGAGAAACTGTTTTATAAAGAAATAAATAAGTAATATATTAGTTTTTCTGATCTAACCAAACTTATATGTTATGAATTGAGGAAAGTAAAGAAAATATTTAACAAGATCATGGATCATCATAGTTCGTAGAAAAGCATGTAGTATACACGTATATCAGTAAATTTATCTAATTTCAAAAATTTTTAAACCATTGCTATTTTTTCAGATCGGCTTGTTATAATAAACAAACATATTGCATTCCTATGCAATTGATTGTAAGGATAGATACTTTTTGGCATAAATCTTTAGCTGAACTAGTTGCGCCTTAGGGCATATCCGCTGAACGATGGCAAGCTTCATATGGAATTCAGGTCCTTTTTTGCTATCATTTTTAACGCTTTTTAAATGCTGCCTCCTTGCTGAAGTGGTTGCTATGAGTTGGGATCATACCGTCGATTTAGATGAGGATTTTCGCATTTTATGGACAACTCGAAACCAATATATAACATATGAAATACAAGCTCGCACCTTAGGATACGTGGGCCTTGGATTTATAGCCCACAACAAAATGGTGCGGGCTGATATTGCAGTAGGGTGGGTGGACAAAGGGCAAACTTTTTTCCAGGTGCGTTTATAACTCATATTTAAAAAATTATCGTCTTGTAAATAGAATTTATTTTGCTTACCTTTAGGACCGATATGTATTAGACGACGAAAATATGGAACCACGTGTGGATCCATCACAAGATTACAGTCTAATGATGGGATATGAAAACAAAACACACACTGTTATAAGATTTCGTCGGAAACTGCAGACATGTGATGAACAACATGATGTGGCAATAACGGTATGTCTAGCGCGCAATAAAAACAAAGACAAATTATGTTATTTTTCTGTGTTGTAGAATGACACAATGCAGATTGTCTACATGTACAGTCCTCTGGATCCCAAGCTAGAAAGTAGTGGATTAGCCAAACTACCCAACGTTGAGGAAGCTTGGCGTGCCCCTCGCTCAATATTACTCATTCAACGTCCAATCCGATTGCTGCACCGACATGAACGTATTCTAGAGCTTAAGAACCTACTGGTAGAGCTACCCTATGCAGATGATACACTGATATGGTGTCGCATGTTCAAGATGGACAAAATACATCGAAAACACCACATTACAAGAGTATGCTAATCACTCGCATCGCTTTTATCTTAGAATTCTAAACATTTGTATTTTTTTGTAGTTCGAACCAGTGTTTGACTCTTCGTGGAGTTTGCACTACTTGCAACAAATTACAATTTTTGAGTGTGAAGATGGCAGTGCTGATCTGGAGCAACTGTCAAGCGGTACTGGTAAAGCGTGTGCCGGATCTCGTAGCTTTTCACAGCACTGTAGTGCAGTTGTAGCCTCGTGGACACGCGGCTCAGAAGTAAGAAGACATTTATTTTATACATAAGGCTGAATAACAATATGATGTTCTAATTTTGCAGGGATTCAGTTATCCAAAAGAGGTCGGGTTTCCATTGGAACCGAAAACTGCTAGCTATTTTCTCATGGAAACACAATATCACAACTCAAATGTAAATTTTGAACAGCTGGGAATGGCAAAAGCTTACGACAGCTCGGGAATTCGTCTTTATCTCACGGACCGTTTACGACCTTTCGATGCTGCTTACCTTTCTATTGGTATCGCTCAAAATTGGCGTCACATTATTCCACCTGGACAAAGTCATGTTGTGTCCGAGGGACATTGTATTGAGGAGTGCACAGAGAGTGCTTTTCCAAAGAATGGCATTAACATATTTGGACTTATGATGCGCAGTCATAAAATTGGCAAAGAAATAAAGCTACGACATATACGCAATGCTGAGGAACTACCACCTATAGCTCACGACTTACACATTGACTCCGAATTTCAGGAGTACCGCCAATTAGCACATCCTGTACGCGTTTTGCCCGGCGATCGTCTGACAGTGGAATGTATCTACGATAGTTCCAATCGTACGGCAATTACCTTGGGCGGACTTGCTATGAATGAGGAGAGTTGCACTGTTTTCACAATATATTATCCTCGGCAGACAAGGCTGACAACATGTCATTCGCTTCCTAGTTTGCCGACCGTGCTGCACTCATTAGGAATTGAGGAACTGGCCACGTGAGTAAAGTCACACGAGTTCTTTAAACGTTCGTTTTAAAACATTGCAATATTTTTGTTAACTTTCAGGAACACTAATTCAATTATGATCGCTTCACCTCCAGACCTAAAGGGTATGACTCTAGAATCTCGGTTGCTTTCATACGACTGGAAGAACCAGTTCCATACATTTCAGCATGCAACACTGGAGGGATCTTTCCAACCTATTTGCATGGGAGCAAAAAATGAAATTCTGCCGGTAAGTATTACAAATGTGTTCTTTTAGTGATGGAAAATAAAACAGTATTTATATTTTTAGGTATCTGAGTATCTAGCAAGCTACAAAGCCAATCTGGTTAAGGAATATCGAAAGCTACGCCATTGCATACCCAGAATAATCTTTGGCTTTGACAGCAGAAGACGGAGTCAACAGATCGAGTTGCCTATATTGCATGACATTCAAAGTAATAATATCTACGAAAGTTGGAAGAGTGAACCTGTACGCAGTAGCCGAAAGTCTTTTATCAAAACCTTAGCACTCAGCGCCTCTCCCAGGATTATGTTTTTCGGCTGGGCATATCGGATTCTACTAATGGTTTTAGCCTTACGCAAATATTTAATTTAAAACTTTTTTGATCGCCAAAGCGTTGACTATAAAAAACCATATATATCGGTATAGAGTGTGTATGTATGTTGTAAATAATTTATTTTTTAATTTGAAAACTGTGATATATTTGTATGCTATAGTGACATAATTTGTAATATATATGTATATGTCTAGAAGAAAAAGAAATAAATTAAACATATAACAAAATCGAACTGTTTTTCTTGTTTATGGGTTTTCGTAGGTCTGCAAATGCCTTCAGTAATAGTACAAATTATAGCTACATACATATATGTTGTATATTATTCAGAGAAAGAAAGACGCGTTAAGAATTTGAGAACTAGACGAATCTGCTAATCATGTTTGGCTGTACCGCTAATATATTTTTTATAACGATTGTAAAATTTCTTATACTAAGGACGAGTTTATTCAATTGGACAAAGAGCATATCAGCTGATTTTAGTAACAATTCTGAAACGTACACATATCATTGACGGATAGATTTATAAATTAAACAATAAAATTAGACATTTAAGAAAACCATTCTAGGTTCGCGCTAACGTAAAGACATATTAAAGAAATCCGTAGGCAAATCCGTGAGTCTCGTGTCGTATCCTGCGCGTGTTTCATATTATTATTGTGTTGCACGTGGCTCTACTGGCACACGGACGCATTTGCAATGCTCGATATCGTTAATGCAAAGGGCGTGCTTATTTTATAAACAGCAAATGTTATTGGTCGACATATATATATTTTCCACTAGAATAAAAAAATCGTAAGACATTTGAGAATCAAACTGGTTTTCAAACATTGAAAAAGTAGCTGAAAAATATAAGTAAAATAAAACAGTTCATCCATAGTCAGAATCCGAATATCAAATCACATCCTTGAACCATTCAAGGTAAAGGTTATACGTACAAAGACAACAGCGACTTCAGAAACTATTTAATTTCAGGCTTATACTAAAAAAAGGGTTTCTAACCGATGCCGCCATTTGCGCATTGTCTGCTGAAGCTGCCACTACCGAAACTTGATAAGCGGATCATGGCTCAGGTAACTGATGCTCTGTGTGTGGCTTGTTCTTTGATAAGGGTATTTTTTTTTTTTTTTGATTTTGTAAGACTAGGCCACAAAAAAAAAGGTTTGCTTTTGAACTTTACATTCCAAAAGATCGACAACCAGTTTGACGATGTTTTTGACACCATATGAATAAATATATATCCTTGAGAGAGTTTCAGTGCAGCGACAAATCCCGACTGGCTATAAATTGTTTATACCAGCTATGCCCATATGTCCATCCGTCTACATATCAGTCCGTAGGAATACAGAGATCTTTAAAAGGGGTACAGACACAACAAAATAGGTTAAGTCACTGTTTAGATTATGTTTATTGATTTAGTCATTCTACTCTGTGCTCCCAACATCAGAATTACTAAGTATTCAGACTAAGATGATACAACTATTAAAATTTTTATGTAGATTTAAATACGAAAATTCTATAATACATACATACTATATAAATTAAAGTCATTTTATTTATTTCCTATCCATTCATAAAAATTATATTTCACAGAAAGACTTTAATTTAACTGCAAAATTTTAATTTCTTGCCGTATAACTTAGCGTTAAAGTAAGACAAATGGAAGGGGATCTGAAAAAATATTAAATACTTTAAAATGTCTGAGAGATTATCAAAAATCGCACAACAAATTGAGAAAAAATTGGTAAAATTAAAATATTTTACAGTAGAATCTACAACTACCTAACTTTCAGTCTCCAACCATAAATTCTTATAAAATCAAAATTGTAAAAATTTGAAGCTTTTAAAATAAATAGTTATTCTAAAATACGAGTACCCAAAGGGTCGAGGTATTTGTGCAATTTAGTTAACAGGCCGATGGAGGTGTGGCAGACCATAAGTGATGTATACAAAAATGTTTATCATAAAAACTGGAGTCTAACATTTTAAACAAAATAACATTGACTTTTTTCCATTGTCCTGCAATCGTTTTATCTTTTGAACCATACCATGATACATTTTTTTAAATTTAAGGAACAATGATAAAGTATGCAGGAATATTTTTTTTCCTAAAATTTGAATTGATTGTTTTTTAGCTCTTATCTTTAAAATTTAATTTCGATTTATTAATAATGTGGTAGAAAGGAATAAATTGTATTACGTACATATGTACATGCATTCATTTATAACTAGCGTCTGAACGCCTTTGGGGTAGGTATTGTTCCAACGTGCATAGAAACTGCCCCTATTTCACTCAATGGTAAACGTGGAAGGGTGAATGGTATAATCTGCGAAAAACCAAGTGAGCAATTCGGCATAATGTTAATCCTAACGAAAGCAAAGAACTATGGAAAACCAAATCGAGTCTCAGCTGCAGTAAAGCGTTGCCTGTCAAAAATATAGTTATTCATCCACACAATGCCAACTGTTAAGAGCGCTAGAGGGTCTGGCCACTTGGCCGGACGCATTCAAAAAACTTATATAAGCTGGGATTATTTCAGTTGCTGATCGAATTGACTGCAGGGCGGTCGAAATACATATTTATTCAACTGGAAAATGTGCAATACAATAAACGATACATACGAGTGTATATACTACATAGAAATGATATAAACTTTGATGCTGTACCATTGTAAATTGTATAATTCTTTGTGGAATTCTCAGCATATGTCACTTTTCCATTCGTTAGAGAATACAAATGCACCGTTACACAGAGAAAAAAAAAACAGAGGTTATTAAAACGATTAGCATGCACTATGAACCACTCCCGCCGACTTCCGTCTGAGCAGTTGTGATGTTTAATGCTTTTGTGCCTTAATATTCAAAGCAAGCGGCTCTAACTGTTTGTTTCTTTACTTTTCTATACTCTTTAAAAGGTATAAGCTACTATAATTTTTGAACGAAACGTATAACACTAGAAAAGTGTAGCCAAATCGTTAGTAGTAGATCAGGTTGAAAAAATATGTATGTACAAACGATTCACTCCGTAGAGAGAACAAAACAACAAAAACTAAGGAATTATGGAACTAAATATCGTAAAATTATACAAAACTGTAATATTTTTGATTTCAATAAAAAAAAAGAGTATAGCAAAAAGAGTAATCAGATTTTTTTTTTTTTTTTTGATGAATCATTTACCAGCGATATGTATGCTTATGGAATGAAAATAGCTTTAGTACTCACAATATTTTGAACCGCGTTGATACGTCCGTCATACATGTACACTTGTTCCATGCTTTCTCGTTGAAGATTTTGGGGTGGGACTGCAATTGTCAAGCTATTCCGAACAAATGCACCGATCCTTGTTTTTGACCCTAATTAGTTAATTGATAGCATTAGCGATAAGCAACATAAATTATTAACATCCTTTTTTATTGAACATTTTCATGAATTGCTATCGATCCAATGCGTTCTTTAACGCTCACACAATTTTCCGTGCAATTTTATGATCGAATAAAAGGGCTGCAACCCTTTAACAGATGCCATCTATTGTGGTCTCCACAGGGGTTCGTTCGCCTGTGGCACTGCAGGCTGCAACCTAAAGTAAAAGTCACATTTAGGTTTTCAATTTGGGTAATTACAAGCGTGACTAATGAATTCAATGTATGATTACCTTTGAAACTACTATAGATATGTATATACTCGTCTATATAAAAGCATGTAGCAGCAGTTTTGAGCTTCTCTCCATAGAACAAAAATATAGTTCGAGGCATCAAAGCTTTAAAACATTTACATGACATTATAATTGTATAAATATAACGTGAAGAAAGTATGGGAACCATAAAGACTGAAACACTAACATTTTAATTAAAGGTTTTGCTCCATTTCTCTTCGAAAACCCAATACATATACATAAGGTTTCTTTTTAATTCTAAAGCATTCGGAATACAGATACTACTTGCCAAGTTTTCTTCGTTTGCTAAAAATCTTAATCCCTCTCCATTATTTGTTATGATTAAATCTTAATAATATTGAAAAGCAAAGGATTGCATAATGTCTGACTTGTGCGTTGTCCCCACATTTAGTTTGTGTTCAATGGTCATAAGGGTAAGGTAAGGGTTCAATTCTCCCAGTCACTAAAACTACACCCATTGAGTTTTTTTTCACAATCATTAATTTCAAATGGTGGTGCACAAGAATTGTAGAGTATTTGTACCTATATGAAGAGTGAATTCATACATTTTAGTATATAGATTTTTTGTACTAATTCCTCATCTTGGTGAAACTACAGAAACAACAGACATTCCGTAATTAACACCATGATGCAGCTACTTTGAGTTTTTGCAAATCATATTAACGTCATTATTTTATATAAGCTTTACCCACCTAGCTACATACATAAATACATAGGCACATTTATACACATACATAGGAGTGAAATTTAGATTGAGAAAAATTTTTGTAAAATTCTTCGATATGTTTTACCGTGTATAGAATATAAATGTTCTAGAGATATTCCGATTCAAAAATGTATATAAGATACTTACTAGTACAATTTAAATTATTTCTTTTATGCACTTTTTATGGAGCTACTTTTATACTTAAAGCAATTCATCAAAAACTGTAAATTAATTTAGTTAATCAATAAATTCCAAAGAATTATTGTTTTAAACAGAAATCCACCTGTCAGATCTAAATTTATGGGAACAAGACAAATGCATTCTTAAAGAGGAGCATGACATTGCTCTCAATGAGTAGGTTGTAGGAGTTGTTGACGCAGTGCCTCGAACCTTGGAAGCATTTTTTGATCGTTGTTATCTTTATTCATTTTCGGGCTCGCTTTTGTGGCTATCACAATGAGTTGTGGTTTTTATGGGTCTGGTTATTTTATCTGTGAGTCAATTTGTTCATAATGTAATGCTGCATAAACGGAACCCATTAGTACTAATGGAATCTTAAGGGGTTCTCGACCGGACCACATCAGAGTACTGATGTTTAAAAAGTAGCCGTTGCCTTTTTATTAATTATGATAACGATCACATCGACTTTAAGTGAAATACATTAAGCTCACACACGTTTGTGTCCATTACTATTTAGAGTCAACTTGGGGAATATTTATTAATTGGACTTACCAAAAGTTAGTCTAAAGTAAATTTTTCACCCTAATCTTTTGAGGGGTGTACCCAAAAAGAACATGGAATTGTGAAATGAAACTTATTCAGCATTTTCAACGACTGTAAGTAGCCTTGGACAAAACGATACTAAGCAAAAAAAATTCCCTTGAACAAACAAACAAAAAGCAATACCATACGCCATCCAACACAGAATCTTTACTTCGAAAGCATTAATTATCAACATTATCATGTTCACAAATCGGCGTACAAGCTGCCAGTCTGTCGACCAAGCCAAACTGGATACTATCGCAGTCTACAACATCCCATCTGATCGCTAGAGATAAGGCTGAAGAACATAAGCACAATCGCGCTAAAAAAAACAAACATTCGATTTCCAAGTAGGCCATAACGATGCCGGAGTAGTGCATCAGATAACTTCAGGTAACGTGCAATGGAATACGATTTAATAACTTGGCGATTCCAGCCATCGCTGGGGAGCTATGGGTCTATTCGCATGCGGCTTGCCCCAGCAAGTAAGGTAAGGTCGTTTGGTGGCAATTGCTTCACTGGCAATGCCGCCGTCGTCGTCGTCACCATCCATTATCACCAATGAATCGTATAAAAGTATTTACCGACGAGACCTCAATAAAAGTTAAATGTGACCATAATTTGTTGGAGCCATCGGCAACCAGGCGAGACCAGACCCTTGCCCTCTTTCACTATCTCTTTTCTGTACGTGTATGTAAACACGTGTGCACTCGTATGTGTTTGTTTTTTGTCGGGTAACACTTTGGTCACACATGGAGCAAAGATTCTAGATATTTACGACAACCGAAACCTAAGCAATACATTTTTCATTTAAAGCCTCATAACTTTAGCTGGGTACTCGAATCTTCAAATGAATGCACAAAAAAAGTGAATGTGATTACGATTCACAAAAATCGGCATCCTTATCAATTATCGCGTTAAGTGGTGCCAACGAACGTTAAATAGTATTTATATCTTTCATCTTTTACCACACGCACTTTGAATCTTTGAGATAGTACTGCGCAAAGGAACGGAGTTAGGCATTTAGCAAGCAAACAGCAACAAATAGCTACAGTACAGAACAGTGTACATAACGCCGACATGAACGAACGTATTTCTTGTACTCGTTGAGAAGGCCATCAATATACTCTATGCCCACATATCCACAAGATTCACCGTCCCGGTATGGTAAAGTTTGTGCCTTGGTTTGTTTACCTGACATACGCACTCCGTTTGCGGTCTCTTTGATTTTGATATTTGAACTTATTGTATATTGCGGTTCAGATATTGTAAATACGAGTATTTCGAAAATTCTTACTTGTGGGTATAAGATTGTGTTTATGTTTTAGTGTTTTACAGCTTTACGACGCAAACTCCGGACAAAGAACAAATATTTAAATAAGCAATTGATTTTTGATTCAACATGTTCAAGCGGATATTTTCTCAAAGACATGTGAATTCAACTTCATCTTCGTAATATGTACATTGAGATATCCCTTGTACGTGAGCGTCCATATGCATACTATAAAAATATATAAAAAATACATATGTAAATATAAGTTTATTTTAAAATCCTGAATTATAGTATAATTCCTTCAAACCTGCAGTTTAAAAATACATCCATTTATCCAAATAGTTTCATTTCCCAAACATTTGTACATTTGTCAACAAGTTATGCATTCTAAATTCTCAATGTATTTTGGTTTAACCTTTTTAGAGTACACAAATTTACTTTTAAGGTTTCAAATTACGACAATGCCAACCAAGGCCGTACTGCAGTAATAGTCATTCAGTCTCAGAACTCTGTTTACATTATTTTCATGGTAGACAACCACCGGCACTTGTCCTGTCATCACATTGAAAAAGTCTTCTGGCGTTTGTCAAACAAAACAATAACAAAATTTGCCACACAGACGTTTCCGTAAGACCACGGGACCCTCGCATCTTAGCTGTGGCGCCAGCATAACACGACAAATATGTAGAATTTATTTTGGACAGATCTTCAGAGGTACATGTAATATGAAACTAAAATGAATAAGAATTAAAATGAAATAAAATACTGTGTGTTCAATGCGCAATGCTTCAAATTGTCATTTTGGGTTTGTTTTATAAAAATTTCACGGATCCCCAAGGGGGCTTCCACTGCATCCGCCCTTGCCTACACTAGCTACCATTTAGTGTAAAGGAGTATCTAATTTGTGAATTCACAAATACACCAATTTATATTGGAGATAAACATTTCTTTTACTTTTGTTTTCTTTGACTGTTAATTGAGCTGTTTGTGAATAAACCTGATTTAGTGTTAAAGTTAAGATAATTTCATTCGATTTAGCGCGATTGAAATAAAGTTATTTGGTTAAAATTTTAAAGAAATGTATTTTTGTTAGCCTAATATTTTAGAAATTAATTTATTCTCACTCTCTACCGATTAAATGAGATATTTTAAAGGTTATCTCAAATCCTGATATGCTAGCAGTTTTTGGACCACTGATATATAGTATAATACCTAAAGTATTCGAAATACCTGAGTAGCGATGTACCTTAGTTCTAGCAGATTTTACAATGACCAAGTGTTGTGCCAACACAGGGGATTGTTTTTGGAGCCAAGCAAATATAATATAATTTAAGTTCAAAACATGTAAACATAGCATAAAAGTCTAAATCTAAACTTAGCACGACGGTGCTAACAGATAAAACATAATTGTTATTCAACATAATCCTAATAATACACAAAATGTTAGCAAATTAAGCTTATGAAAGCTCAATGCAAGCCGACTTTAAAAAAAAAATCTACAGGCTTTCTAAACGCATCAAAAAATTTACGAGCTGTAGACCCAGTCATCGAAATCGCTTCAATCGACTGACTACATCAACATCGTTATACAGTTCGTACAACTCATCGTTCCACCGAATACGATAAGTACCGGCAACAATTTTGCGAAGAATTTTCCTTTCGAGCACCGGAAGAATAAGCGTCCTGTAAAGATTTGTCTTCGTCATTCGAGAAAAAGAGAGAGAGAGCTCTATTGTTGATTGGCCTACCTAAATTTCAATTTACAGGCCATATCTGAAATTATTTAGATCAATTGTGAACACCCCTTGGTTCATAGAGTCGATTTGAATTAGTAGTCTCATATCTTTACTGTATTTTAGTTTTCCATAACTAAAAAACATGTGACTAAAAAACATGTATTCAAATTTTACTTGGCCGGTATCGAAAATGGTGCAGCCATTAAAATAAATTGAATATTCAATTGAAACAAAAGTAGTCAAACCCAGAACGTAATGCTACTGTACGACCAGGTGCCGCCCTTGATCATAAGGGACACATGCTGTGCGACGCATGGTGCAACAGCTGGTCGGAGCTTGTTACTCTCAACCCCTTGTTACCCTCAATACAATTCACATTTGAGCCACTGGCTAATGCTATTGACAAGCAACGTGCACTTTCTACCCTTCATCTGAATGACTAACACCGATACCAACGAACCGAGGACTGTAGATCCTAACGAGACTAGGTAAGCAACTGATGCATATAATCTGCGTACGAGTAAAATAATTTGCATATGCATCCATGAAGTAATGCAGGGTATTTAACTAGGTAGATTTCTGGTTAATGCAAATATACTATTCTTAGGTCTTGTGAATAATTTATAATATTATCTACATATTATTTATTTTTTGCTTTTAAAGTATTTTTATTTTCATAAATTAATTTTTAAAAAGCAAGCCACAGAATATTATATCACTCCCAAGTATTAGAAATAATAATTTTTTCACACGAACTTAAACTCAAATTATGTCGTGTGATTTTTTAATCTTTCAGAGAAGAAAACCATGTATTTTAGAGAGTGTAAAGCGGTTTATAAAGCATCACCTTGTGCCCTGCTTGGCGAGCCTGAATGAGGAAAAGATACATTTTAGAAAAAGAGATTTTTATCTTGAACACAGAAAAATTCAAGTGCTTTTGGTTATTTGTTTTCTTTTTTTTATCTTGAATCTTGCATTTGGTTGCTTTTGTCGAGTTCACTATTCCTAGCATTTTTACTGGTTTCATGAACTATGACTTTGTCTAGGGTTTGGAGAATATGTTTTTATTACTTACAAGACCAGGAAATGCTCTTTTCATTTTCAGAGCCTTATATGGAAAATTTTCTTTAGGCAACCAGTTCAATCACTGTCTCACATTCCGCTATGAAATTCGTTGTGCTTTCGTGTTGTTTCTCATTATTCTGCTTGCTAAAGGATTCGGCATTAACGCATTTGCTGGGTCTTGTTATGCTCAGTTCCTCGCCTTCCGGAGTTTGCTGATGGTGCTGTCCTGACAAAGACAGCTCGCTGCTGTGCGGCGTTGGTTATTCAATGGAGCCTCAAACCGAGTCCAGCTTTCGATGCCATAGGCGTAGCCACAAATGGCGCACAGTGCGCCGAAGCTGTTGCCAGAGAGAAGTAAATCGGTACAGGTTACAATATCTGTTATATTTATTTGGCCCTCTGTAGACACCGCAAAATAAGCTATATAAAATAATAAGCTCAAATTTTTAAGTCCCGGCTATTGAAAAACCACTCTTAAAAGCTTAAAACATAATCTGAAATTGTTATCTACAAACTATTCGACATTCGTTGATTTCACTAGTTTACAGCAAAATGTATCCTGAACATATTTTACTCGAATTTACTAGTTTTTTTTTATTTGCCGAAAAAAGGGTTCCTCACTGCGACCAAAAGGTCTTTTGTACTATACCCCTAAACTAAAGCAAACGACTTTCGGAGGTAGGTCTTTTGTTGGTATTGACCTAAGATGGAAGGGACTAACTTTTCCTTTCCCTTGTGACAGGCTCTGTCCCATACCAGCGCTGGGCAGTCACAGAGAATAAGTCTGGTCATTTCATCGTCTTCTAGACAGAGTCTGCACTCTGAAAAGTCCGATAGCCCAATTTTCTGTAGATGGTATCTAACAGTGTGGTGGCCAGATAGGTATGCTACCAGTAGTTTTAAGTCCGCTTTGCCAACACTTTTTGCCTTGACGAAGCCCCGGAAGGGAGAACTAGTAGCTCCTATGTTCTCCTGCAGCCTTTTTGTTTATCATGGTTTTGATTGTGGACCAACCAATACCTCAAAACGGCGCTGGAGATGTAGTCAGGGTGAAGGTCGTGATAGATCGTTTGCGTTCGTGTTACTATCCACTCCTGAGTGTCCAGGTACCCAACATAGCTCGACTTTGTTCCGGGCGGGCAGGGTTTGGAGGTAGTTATGGCATTCTTTAATCATCCTGGAGGAGATGCTCCAGGATGATAATGCTCTAATAGCAGCTGGGCTAAAATGAGGCTCAACCATTTTTTCATTAAAAGAATTTCGAAAAATTTTTGAAAAAAACACTTTCGAATTTATAAAATAGTGCGTCTACTTAAAAGAAACTATCTGTAAGAATTTTTTATTCAATACAGCAGTTAGCAGATTTAATCGTTAATCAGTTAAAATTTTGTTATTCATCGAAATCAAAGTAAACAATAAATAAATCAAAAATGTTATTTCGTATTATTCTTATTCCAATTGAAATTAACCAACTTGCAACATCCCTAGCCACAAATACAAATAGGCGAGGGCTCAAAAGACGGCACCCTTTAGATTCTCGAAATGATTTAATCCTTTAAAAACTTTAAATTGTAATTGTAAATATAGATAAGTTTGATACTAATAGTTACAAGGGTAGGTAGCCAATTCATTGTTAAGGTTCTAAGTTATAAATGCGCTATAAGTCATAAGACAAAAAGCTGCATAAAATAAATAAAATTAATCAAAAAAAAAAAAAATTAAAATTAAAAAGTGCAGATATAAATAAATAAAGGCCAATCACTGGACATCTTATTACTTAATAGTAATAAAAAGAAACATTAAACCTTTGTGAGAAACCTTTCAAGTAATTTAAATTTTGCATGATTGGCTTCAACCATCTTAAATTTCAACCTGTTGCCAATGTAATTTGGCTCTTTTTTTAATTTATTAAGATCGATCCCAAACACATGCATGATTGCCCTCAACTTAACCAGTTTTTATACCCTGCATATACTAGATTTGTGCCATGTTTGTAACGGACAGAAGGAGGAGTGGCAGACCCCAAGTTCTCTATACTAAAATGTGATTGAGTGTCTGTCCGTCCGTGCGTCTGTATGAACGCTTAGATTTCGGACACAATTAGTGCTAGAGATTCGAAACTTTACCACCTGGTTCGCGTATTTGCTCAGATGATGAAGTTTGTTAAATCATGTCAATATCTTCCCCCATTCCCCCTCAATAGATTTTCGCGGTTAACCATTCGCGCTTTAATTACCTTTTATTACGTTCTCTAGCGTGTGTTAATATTGCGAAAGTGAACGAGTCGAGGGAAAGTGTCTTTGTGAGAAGAAAAGTGTCTGTAAGTCAACCACATCAGTTTTTAGGCATGTGTCTGGGAGACAACCACCTCAGTATATTTGTTATGTATGTATGTATTCAAAGTGTCTCCTGAACGACACGTTAGTTAAATTGTTTCGCTGTGTTCTATTTAGTGTTGGTTGCTTAGATGAATCACTCAATCGTAGGCCAAGGCTCTCACGCTTCTAAAAGAACATCGTTTGGAACTTTTAGGAGCCGCGAAGAGCAGATTCTACAGTGGTTGGAAGAAGAAAGCGAGTACGAATACAGCGCTCTTGACGATGAAGGCGATGACCCGAATTTTCAGACAGAAAATTATCTTTTTGATAATCATATGAAGATTCAGATCAAGAACTATGCGTCACGAGTCATGCAGCTGTATTTGAGATACAAACCCACCACTGAGGAAGCGCGACAAGAAACGTCAAGCGAATCATATGAATATTTCAAGGGACAAAATGGATTTACTGGAAGAAAAAAAAAGTGCCCAAGAACATCAAGAACCACATCCCACAACATAGTAAGATTACCTGGCCGTATACATACATCTAATTTTGAAGGCTATTTGGAGCTTTGGTTCAAGCATTTTTATATATTTATGTGGTTGCCTAAGTACGCGTTTTGTTACCTTACATTTATTTATTTATTATTATGCCCGATAACTTAGTTTTAATTTCCTTATATTAGGTTTAGGGTGATTGTATTGTAGATAGGTTTATGTTTCATATAGTACGTGTGTACAATTAGTTTTTATATATATTGTTTTTAAGAACTTTACGCAGCTATTGACAATAGTTTACAAGGGATAGCACAAAGAGTTGATTACCCTTGAGAGAAAAGATGAATATACAAATTACGGGCTGGCCACGCAGGTCACATCATTTATAATAATGCCTTCCCACCGTATAGCAACCGTCATTGATACGTGTGTGGTGTATCCAATTAACACTCCCTCCTCCTCTTTTGGGGTATTCCATGCTATACCTGGCAGTCTCTGCTTAAGAACAGCCCCCAAATAGGTCCCCTAGGCCGCCGGGCATGATCCAGCAGGCGAACCATGTCCGGCGGCCATACTAAGTCCTGATGGGGCAAATTCCAAAACCTGCGTCCAGGTCCGCCATTTCAATTTTCGTCCAGGTCCACGCTCACTACAAAATAAGGAAAGAAAATTAATAAGTAAATGCTTAAAATTAAATAATTTCAATAACTTATCTTTTATGTGAAAAGAAACGTCACAAACATTTTAATTTTAACGTTTCGGTGGGATTATCCTGTCCTTCCTTCAGTCTTCCTGTCATTCTTTGGGTGGCTTCCTGTCCTTCCATCAGTCTACAGTATAGTCAGCGACCTATAAACATTTTTTCTTCTTCTCACATATTTAATACCCGTCAAAATAATTGCGTGATGTAATTTCACCGATATTTTCGGGGCTATTTGATAGTTCCACATCGTCATTTTGGTGGTCTGGTTCTGTCTCGATGGCATTGGTGTCGGTATCACTATGGCATATCCAATCCAGTTGCAAGTCCTCATCAGTTTCGCAGTTTGCTCCTTTCGAATACTCAAATATTCTCTGATGAAACATTAGCTCTAACTGGCGAGCTGTGAGGTATTGAATTTCGCGAACTGATGGATTTGTATTATTACCAAGTTTGGATCTATTCGAGCCAAAGAAGTTCTCCAAACTATCTTGGTTGAAGCGCGTTAGATGCACAAACTCTACACCATTGTTCAATATTAAATCGTCACACAGTGCTATCTTATTATTCAGTAAGTAAATGATTTTAGATTTTTTCAAGTAATTAGTACTTCTAAGTGTTTTATTTCGATTTATTTCGATGCATTAGATGTAAAAGAAAAATATTAAAAACAGTTAAATAAATTACATATTACTAAACTAAAACTAGAATTTACTAAATATAACTGCACTCAGTTGAGTACATGGACAACATACGTGACTAAAATAACTCAACTTGTACAAATATTTATAAAGATAATGGATAATGATATTATGGATATGATCATATTATATAGCAAACTATATGCCAACCAAAACAATAGACACGAGTTTCAACTAGATTCCACTGATTTGAAAAAGTTTTTTTGAATTTTGATACTAGCCAGATAAGCTACCTCGAGAACCAATGTACTGGTCGTTAGATGAAGACATAGGTGCAGAATTGGACAGCAATGCCGTGTCAATGCATATGTTTCGGGATATAAAAAGAAACCTTCATCTTGTAGATAAAGACGCAGCAGCAACATCAAACGATAAAACGTTCAAAACAAGAATTGGCAGAAGTTCTTGCAGTGGGGGGAGTGTTTCACGATCGTATCTCTGTCGATAAATCAATGGTGAAATATTATGGCCACTATCTCGCCTTTGGGTTCCCGCGTAGTCAAAACTTTGTTAGAGAAACTGAACTGTACCTCCATGAAGTTTTCTTTGACAACTTTTTAACGAGCTACGACCTTTTACTAGAATTGAGAAGCCTAGGCTACCGTGATACGGGAACTGAACGAGAAAATAGGACGAAAAAATGCTTCTTGGGAAGCACAAAGGAAATGGAAAAGTTAGATCGTGCCACTTACGACTACAGATTTGACAAGAAAGATGAACTACTACCTAACCAGTAATCGAAAGATAATAGTGTATGTGCCATGGAAACTAACTACGGTACCATCGAACCTCTCGGAACTGTCAAATGCTGATGTCCAATCAAAAAGTAGAAAATATACGTAGCCATATCACGTTTGTTCCAAACCTATAATAAAAATATGGGAGGTGTAGATGAACTTGACCAGTCTCATTATATATAAATGCAATTCACGGAAAAAAGTGGTAGTGGTTATTACTTACATATATGATAGATATTGCTGTTTCCAGTCCCTAGCGTTTACTTGTAATGTGTAAAATAATCCTTTGGATCATGTGCCGACGTCACATTGCACGATTTTATTTACGCCAGGGTGAACAAAGAGAATCAAGGGAAACTGTATCAGTTGTCGAAGGTCTGCCTCAAGATGGAGTTGGACATTATCCCCGCAAAATTAAGAAACAACTGCGTTGGCAATGTAAGAAGTGCCTCAAAACTCTTTGTGTTCAAAAAGCGTGTTGTGAAAATGTTCATACTTAGGCGGTCAGGGTACTCAATTGATAGGGTGACCATATGCCAAAGAGGCAAATCTAAGACATTCCTCGTCTAAAACCGGGACATTTCCCGAGACTTCGCTTTTTAATGTATATAGGTATATTTCGCACTATTTTGTGTGCATAAGTCCCTAAAAAAAAAAAGGTAAATTTATCTAAAAAAAAAAAAAAAAAGGTAAATTTCAATACATTTCTTTGTTGAAAATGTTAAATAAGCATTAGAGAAAAAAACCGGGACTTTTACGGCGCGAACCGGGACACCGGGACAAGCAGTCAAAACCTGGTAACACGTCCCGGAAAACCGGGACGGTTGGTCACCCTATCAATTGAGTACACCCCTATATTTTCGTGAAAAACAAATTTTTCCATATTTTTCTTGATTTATGTTTTCCTTTGTACTTACTTTAATATGAAAATAACCAAAAAAAATATTTGTAGTTTTTATTTGACTTTTAACGGGTTAATGCCAAAGATAGCACAATCTATGAAGCAGAAAAGTGCCCAATTGATTATGGCATAACCATCAATTGGGTGGAATATAATTATAAGCATTGACGCCGATGTTGCGTATCATTGTGATCTTACGGATTGTGCCTGGAAATAAGAGGAATGATGATGATGAGGAATTTGATACTGATGATAGCGGTGAAATTAAGGGTGTATGAATGTGTTAAAAAAAATGAATTTTCAAATACTTTTAGTGAATTAGAAGAAAAGCTTCTTACACTAAGCATAAAAACTGCCAAACAGAAGAAAATTACCGACTTTCTTAGCTAGTTGAATTTAACAGTATAAATATTAAATTATTGATTGTGTCCCAAATTAATGAAAAATATTGTAATATGAGGACAAATTAATGTTGAATTTTTTTTAGAAGCGTTTCATAGCAAAAATCCACGCCAATAAAAGAACAAAATTAAAGTTAATTGCCGTTTTAGGATACCTGCCTTGCAAGTCATGGCATAGGTTTTTTGGTTCCATAATTCGTTTTCTAGCCACAAGAAGCAATTTCACTATACCTTGAATTTAGAAATCGTTTTGATTTTGTGCATTCATATTAATTGCTTTATAATTTTAGGCTCGAGTAAACAGTAAGCAGCATTCAGTATTGACTCAGATGGGGACTTGGGCGCAACAATTGTAAAAACGGGTGAAAACACCACCATATTAAAGATCATACCCAAATTGGTTTCATCACGAAAAATTACATTACCGAAAATGGGAAATAAACAGTAATCAGCATAAGAAAGATAAAAATTACATAGATAACGTCAACATGCACAAAAATACGTGCACATGCACATCACCCAGATATAAATTCTGGTAGCACAGATATTTGGTGTGGCTCGCGCACGATAATCTCCGACGCGGTCGCACGCAGTGCGCTACTAATTAAATATTTCTTATATTCGTCCTTCTCTTCTATTTTACTTTTATTAATTGACTTATTGACTTTAACTTTCTTTTCACTCAAACTCTCACTGACTGTCTGTCTAGATTTAGCTGTTGATCCGCCTTTTAAAGGTTCTCGATTGCCGCCAAATCGTGGAATTCCCGCCCAAACCTATACTAACAAATCCTAAACTGTACTCTGTTTATCTTGCTACCTAATTTTCCTATAAGGACAGAGTACAACCGACCCGAACCTATCCCTATCACCTACTCTACACTCACACCTACGCACTAATACTTTCTCCTATTTACTAACACTCCTACCTAAAAAGCGCGCCAAAAAGAATGGGCGCTATCTTTTCCCTAGTATTGGTGGCTTTCTCTTCTAATACTTTTTTTTGGTATTAGTGCAAGCAGTGTCCCTATTGCCCTATTGGTAAAATAGCTAAATGTTGTGAAGTGGCGATTTGCCTCCTCACAATAAATAAAAACTGTTAGGATTATGTGTATCTTTTTAGAATATGAATTAAATAAATATTCATGGTTAACTTGTTGCTTTCTAAAAAGGAACTACCAATTTTTATACCATTTTACCAGAAACATAATCTGCCCAAAATGTTTTGGACAGACCTGAATCAAACCGTTTCTAGAGGTCCAATGCCATTACATTTAATTCTCGACTTAATTTGAAGCGCATTTGTAGTCGTCTTTTAAGTGCTCTACAAAGTATGCTACAGTTTTTGTAAAGCAATTTCTTACAATACACAAGCAGTTTAAGCAAGGCAGCCGTCGAATGCATACTTATTTGCAGATTAAGTTTGTTTTTCTCTGTTTTTCATTGATTTTACACATTTCTAATTTGTTTGATATTTAAAGTTTATATTTTAACCTTTTAACCTAATATGGTTGGTCAAGAAGTTCTGCGCACGATTTTTTTTTGTTTTTTTTCTTTTTAATTATGTATATTGCTATATTGAATTCAAAAGCCTCCGTTGGGATTGCGCCTTTTTTTTTTTTTTTTTTAAGTTTCTCCACTCTGCTTTGAAGTGCAGATTGCACATCCGTGTGTGGGTGGTCGACTTCATCCGATAATTTAAGGTTATGCAACCAGTCAGAACAACCCTCTTCGGGTATTTTAACAAATGTTTGCCCTCCCGAACAATTATGCACAAAACACTTGTATTCCATTAGTAATGATAAATACTTTTTAATGGATATAACTCAAAAAATCACAAAGTGTACGATAATTTGAAAAACACAAGCGTATTAGAAAAAATATATAAAAAATACTTTTTTATTAAATTTTAATATTTCACACACAAGAATTTGTTGGTTGACAAATAATATTAGAGCAGTGAAATATATAATAGAATAGAGTATTGAAAAATACTTGTAATTCAATATATACACAATATAAAATATTTGAACACACAAGAAGCTACAAGTTAACTTGCCAAAAATTCGCAAGCAAAGCGAACCGATTTTCATGCTGCCAGATCGATCACCTGCTCCGCTTCCGCTTTTAATAAATATTATTCGATTATTTCCAAAATTTTTTCTAACTTTGAATAAAACTGCACAAAACAAAACTTTTTTCAAGGGATATGAAATGATCTTATTAATTAATAATAACTATAGCATTAATTACACTGTCCAACAGTGATTTAGAACTTTTCAAGCGACCTAGTGTACGTTGTAGGTCTTGACGAGTAGATCACGATAGTGTGTTTCAAAATTGTCTAACACCCCCAAAATCGGAAGTTATCGCTTAAAACCCGTTTTTCGGGTACTGCGATCACTCCCACTATCACAACGTCGCCATTTTTCAACCGATTTTCGATTGCTTTACGGCTTTGGAAAGAAGAAGATTCAAGCTTTAAGATGATATACACTTGTTTATACTTTATACAAAGCAACTACGAGATTTTTTAAAAGTTATCTAAGATTTACACTTTTTTTATTCGATTTTCACACTTTGAAGTCATTTTTATATAACATTTTGTTAAAACACCTTTACTTTTTTACATTTAATCTTAAAGAAATATCAATGCCGAGTAAGAAAAGTCATGGTTTATTAAAATCGGTCGATAAATTTTTAAGTTACAACGCTTATTGTAAACAAGAAAATTAAATTTCCATCGACAAAAAAAAATGTTTTAGATGGATAATTCGTTTGTTCATGAAGATATCGTAACCAAATTTGGAATAATGCTTAAGAACTGTAAAAAACTTACAAGTGCCAAATTTGGTCGCAATATTTTAAAAAACAAACGAAATACAACAAATTTTGTTAAAAAATCGATTTTTTGACCGATCGTTCCTATGGGAGCTATATGATATAGTCAACCGATTTTGTTGAAATTTGGCACATTGCTTAAGTGCTCTAAAAATTTCAAAACGCCAAATTTGAACAACATCTAAAACATTTTTTTTGTCGATGGAAATTTAATTTTCTTGTTTATAATAAGCGTCGTAACTTAAAAATTTATCGACCGATTTTAATAAACCATGACTTTTCTTACTCGGAATTGATATTTCTTTAAGATTAAATGTAAAAAAGTAAAGGTGTTTTAACAAAATGTTATATAAAAATGACTTCAAAGTGTGAAAATCGAATAAAAAAAGTGTAAATCTTAGATAACTTTTAAAAAATCTCGTAGTTGCTTTGTAGAAAGTATAAACAAGTGTACATCATCTTAAAGCCGTAAAGCTAATCGAAAATCGGTTGAAAAATGGCGACGTTGTGATAGTGGGAGTGATCGCAGTACCCGAAAAACGGTTTTTAAGCGATAACTTCCGATTTTGGGGGTGTTAGACAATTTTGAAAAACACTATCGTGATCTACTCGTCAAGACCTACAACGTACACTAGGTCACTTGAAAAGTTCTTTGATTTTTTTCAATTTTGTAGGACAGTGTTATTATATAATATAGAAATGTGTGGTTCAAATTCAAATAAGAATTCAATATTTATTTAATCTATTTTTTTTTTTTAACAAAATGAAATATAGTATTTAATACTAAACTTAATACTTATTTATTGAGCACTAACAACTGGGGCCTTCGACTCGCAAAATGGGCTTCTAAGCCGATTATTCTATATATTTAATTTTAATGCTTTTGTAAAATTACATATTTTTAATATATTAGATACAGTGGGTGTTTCAAGTATTTGGTATGGGGTGTGGGATCCGAAGAAGGTAGCTCTAATACTGTCAAGATATGGACACGAAACCAGAAGATGATCCACATAGTACGCAAAGGGGCCGAGCAGCGCCAGTTAATAGATACTCATATGTGCATTGTGTATGTCCTATACGAAGGCGTATAAACGTTCGGCAGGCAGTTCTGTTGAGGTTGGCAGGCAGATTGATTTTTGCCCAGCTGGGATTGATTGTTGAGAATCTATGATTAAATAGTCTCCAATTAGCCATTTTTTTTTTCAATAATGTGATGTAGGGCTAGATTTTGTATGTCCTTGGAGCTGATAGGAGTACAGAATATGGATACTGCGCTCCTCATATATTGAGCAGCCGTGTCGGCATTTTCGTTACCAGGGATCCCTTGGTGACTGGGAGCCCAGAAAATGATGACTTTGTTTTTATGAGCTGTAACGAGCTTTCTAATTTCTTTGATTGTTAAATCGCTATGTTCCCAGTTACATACTGCAGATATTGTTGAAAGACTGTCGGTGCAGATTACAAACGATCCCGAGTTTCTAGTAGCGAACTGGCAGGCTTTTAGAACAGCATATGCTTCAGCGGGGAAAACGGAGTTGTATGGCGGTAGCGATCCACCGGCGACAATTGTGTTATCGCTGTTGACAACGGCAAAGGTAGGGTAAGGGGGGGTAATAAGTGTCTCACAGTTCAGCGAATGGCAGATAGCGATAGATAAATACTCTTTCTCGTTTTTTCGACTTTTAGACGTGTAGCAAACGCGATTGCAAAGTGTCATAGCAGGCACATATTAGGAAAGGGTATATGGAAATCACATGGAATGCTCAAAAACTAAACATTTGCAAATTTTGCTCTATTTTTATATACTAATAAATTAATAAAATATGAAGAAAAATTAAATAATTTGACTTATTATTATTCTTTATAAAAAATAATTTTTTTAAAAGGCAAAGCAAATCAAATTTCGTATGAATATCTTATTGTGTTCGCGGGCCATTAATTGCATGTATTTTAGGGCTGGAGAGAATTTTTCTATGAAATATGAAACGAACTTGGTTTGCCTTTGTATACCAAAAAAAAATACCAGTTCATACCAGTTATAGATCAGACCAGATCGATCATCAAGCTTCAAAGAGTAGAGCCACACTATTCCTGCCATAAATACAATTCAGTAACTATAAAATTCAGTAGCTGTAAAAGTTTAAGACAAGCAGTGCATAACCGATAAATAATGTATTGTTCAAGCAGTGCACTTTCTCGTTTTAGTCAAGTTTAAAACCTAACAATGAATTTATATATTCGCCTAGATGGCGCTTATTTCAATTGTGTTTTGACTTAAATTTAAGTATACCAGTTTTACACAATTTAGTCTTTACACAAGATGGCGCTAATGTCCCAAAGTTTAAGCAATCAAAGGCCATTGATTGCTAAATAAATGAAAATAATATATTTTTAATAATTAATAATATAACAATATAATAATAGTTATATTTTCTGTTTTGGAAACTTTTTCCTTTTCCACTCTGCCAACTACAACATTTTTTGTATTGAACATTCTGTGTGATGATAAGTGATATAAAATTTTATCAACTTTTTTTTTAAGTGAATCTGCAACTTATTACCTATTACGAAATATCATAAAATATATGGCGTGATAATCGCATAACATTTTTTTTCTAATGAATTAATTATTAAAACAAAACAATTTTTGAATTAGTTAAATAATTTTAACTATAAAATAATGACCATAATTTTCTATAATCCAAAACTAAATCCTCTTTTTAGTATTATACATAGAATATATTATTATATTTTTACATAGATTTGGATTTGGATGGATTATATTATTTATATGCTCAAAAACTAAAAAAAAAACCATTGCAAAAAGCCGCCGGCAAAACAGCTCATTGCTTTTCGAAAATCGTAAATTTCTTATGAATATCGTACTGTATGAAATTTCCATTTCCATGAACTCATATCGTATTTTATTTCAATAAATACGATATGAGTTCAAGGAAACATTGGCACATACGATATTGTAAATGTCTTGTTCAATTGGACTTTAAGAATCTAGTTTAGTTTAGTTCTAAACCTGCTAGAGTTTAATCATTTAAAAAGTCCACAACTAGATGGCTCTTGTTTACCATTGTATTGCGCATTCTATAATAACCGATAATAACCGGAATCATTCATCACTTTTACCAAAAAAAAAAATTCTATATAACTTTTACGATAAGAAACATAATTTATTACAGAATAATATTTAAGACTTAACTTTAAGTATACACGATAAAAGAAGATAATCGTTGCTTAATAAAATAATTATTAAACAGTCTCAGCTATTAATTCGGTGCCATCGGCCGTTGCTGGGCGACTTTCGCAGCTGTCTTCACCACTGCTGGTAGTGGATGTTCCCTCTTCTGGTGAGGTCTTAGACACCTCTTCGGATTCCTGAATCTTTTCTTTAGAGCTTACTTCGGATTTTGCGACTTCTTCAGCTTCTACCCCTTTTTTGTTCTTTCAGAAACAGAGTGCTTTTTGTTAGTTTTAAAAAAAGCTACTATTAAGTTTTCAAATACCTTTTTCCGTTTTTTTGGTTTTTCGCTTTTGTCTGCATGCAATTCCTCTTGTTCCTGCAAAACCGATTTGTAGTTAGGTGGAAAGAATTTATTTGCTTCCTGTTTGCCGACAACAGAGTTAGGACTAACGTAGCTCGGACCATATGCCATAAGAAGTGGTATTGTTGGGGTCTTTACTTTATTTACTTTAAGGACAATCTTGTCGGTACTGTTTTGGGAAGAGAAACGGAAAGATATTTAGAAATATTGTTTAGGGCTGAATCATTTTACGTACGGTACATAAGTTTTTGCGTTATATTTTTCAACGGAATTTGCAATAAATACAGCGTTCTCTGGATTGTCACTTGTGAAGAACCCATAAAGTGGGATATCGTCTTTGCAAGTGTCCACCAGTTGCATAAGATCCTTTTTCTTATACGCGTCAAAAGTCATTATTATATGTGGGGCCACTGGTAAGGGATCGGGCGGTAGAAAATTCAAAGTTTGATTTCTAAAGTAGGTGTATATAAGGGCAGCATGCGTTCTCTGGTCACTTGGCACCCAAATTGGTGGGATTTCAATTACCTTTGAAGTCGCAGCTTCTTTTATTTGAACATCGTCGTTTTCGCTTCTTGTTCGTTCGGTGTCAAGGTTTGAATTTGATTCCTCTTCAGAAATTAAATTGTCTTTAACTGCTAGTTGAAAGAAATTCATCAATTTATTTCAAGTACATATGAATTTATTATTATAATAAAGTTTTTCTTTTATTAGGACAAATGCATTTTGTATACGCTGTACCTTTTGATACAAAGGAGCCGGAAATGTGTGTAGCATATAGAAGGAAACGTCGGAGACCCCCAAAGTACCTACTGACTGTCCGTATAATCGAATAGTTCTCAGAGGTGGTAAGTGCTAGGGCAACCAAACTTTTACATTAGATGCCTTATTATGTCAGAGGATACAAGTTTAATTTATTTTTTTGTTATCGAAATTATATTTTATTGCTCTGATAGGAGTGTTTCAGAGGCCCTTGAAAAAAAACCTAAAGCCGAAAATTTAAGTAACATACAGAAGACGTCGGAGACACTCCAAAGTTATCAAAAATATGATCAGGGTCGATATACTCATGTCCGTCTGTCCATCTGTCCGTTTGAACGCCTAGATCTCAGAGATGGTAAGAGCTAGAGTAACCAAACTTTCACATTAGATCCCATATTATTTATGTACAAGTTTATTTGGTTTTTTTGTTATCGAGAATAAATTATATAGCTCCAATATGGGTGTTTGAGACGACCTCGAAAAAAAAGTTTTAGATGGATAATTCGTTTGTTTATGAAGATATCGTAAAATTTGGTATTCAAATATTTTTTTATAGTTTTCAAGCACTGTACCAAATTTGATTAAAATCGGTTGACTATATCATATAGCTCCCATAGGACCGATCGGCCAAAATAACTTTTTTAAAGCAAAATTCGCTATTTTTCATTTTTTAATAAAGATATCGTAAACAGATTTTGCGTTTGAAAATTTTTTAGAGCACTTAAGCAATGTGCCAAATTTGAACAAAATCGGTTAACTATATCATATAGCTCCCACAGGGCCGATCTTCCAAAAAATCGATTTTTGAACAAAATTGTTGTTGTTGTGTTTCGTTTGTTTGTTAAGATATTGAATTCAAATTTGGTATTCGCAAGTTTTTTAAAGTTCCTTAGCACTGTACTAAATTTTATCAAAATGGGTTGACTGTATCATTTAGCTCCCATAGGACCAATCGGTCCAAAAAACGTTTTTTATACAAAATTCGTTGTATTTCGTCTGTTTGTAAAGATATTTGAACTAAATTCGTCATTCAGCTCTTTTTTAAGGTATTAAAGCACTGTGTCCTATTTGATCGAAATCGGTTGACTGTATCATACAGCTCCCATAGGAACGATCGGCATAAAAAAAAAAGTTTGCTTAAAAATTCTTCTATTTTTGGTTTTTTGTGAAGGAACCGGATTTTATTGCAAGCTTCTGGTACAGGGTATCCTAAAAACGTCTGAGCTCGACATTAACCAACGCCATCTTTAAATATGTTTTTATGGATACCATGTTCCGTGCCATAACAATGGGATAATTTTTATTTTGCGATGGACTTATTTCTCGCATACAACATCAAGCTTCAAATTTAAGTTTTTTTTTTTTTAATTCTTTAATGTTTTAAAATTGAAATTAAAAATTATGTGATGGTTTGCAACGCTTAAAATATGGTTTTTGTACTAAAAATGTTTATGTCGAGGTTTAATATCGAATAGCACACAAAGCGATGTGTCATTGAGTGCGCTCAGAGATTGCTTTGCAATCAGGATTGTGCTTGATTTCATTGCAAGTCACTCACATGCCGAAAAAAGGGATTATAAGTATCGCTTTTTTGGGAATGAAGTTTTACAAATAAAAAAGATCAAAAGTAAAACTAAAAACTGCTCTATAATTTGTAATCATTTAGACCGTCAAAAACCGATCAACTTGCAAGGAAGTAATCAGACTGCCAACAGGGTTGATTCAACAAAAGAGTATTTGTAAAATCGATTAATTTGGTAGATATAATTAAAGAGGATTCATGCGTCTTTAAATTGAAGGAACACTATAGGAAATTGCCGACTGTAAGCGTTGTTAATATAAAAAGTAATCCTGAACCGAGCCTTTCTTAATCGGCGAGTCGATAAACTTGGCCTAACTTCCGGGGCCAATATGTATATTATTCAACCGACATGTTCTTTGGCATGAACTTTTTTAGAAATGAAGTGTGGTTCTCGGGAAATTAATTTGGTACCACTTGGAAAGCAGAATTGCTTAAGCTGTCTCCTGATGCCAGTATATGATAACGCCGCAAGGGACTTAGTAGGGGACAGTGGTACTAGGTGAACAACCATGCCAGTTAAAAAGGTTATTTTTTTTAAATAATTAACAAAAATATTGGTTAAGAAGATTTACCTCCATTAAAATACGCTTTCCACAAATTTAAACAAATTTAATTTGGATAAAACATATAGCTGTATACTTACCATCAATTTTGATGGCTACAGTTACTTCAATAGCCGATATAAGCGGTGCTATGGTAGATTCCTCTTCGTTGAATTCATCTGGCGGCTTAATAGTTTCCTTAGTCAATTTCTCAGCATACTGTCTTAAAACATTTGTTGGAGTGCCCATGACCTCATCTGCTTTCCAAAAACACATTAACAGCTCCTTGTCATACAAAAACTCCCTGACATCTTCTGGCAAAGGATTGAGACTGGCAAAGTTAACGGTTTCAAAGTCACCTTTTGTTATGGTAAACACTTTGCGGTCCTTGCATTGTAGTTTTAAAGGATCTGCTGGCTCAGATAACTTTTTAAACATATCACGATTAACTTGCGGACCAAACAACGTTACGCCTATATCAGGTAAATTTTCCATAATTGTATCTGTAACGTACTTCAAGTACTCAAGACGCTGTTTATTGCTTTCTTCTTCTTCGATTTTTTCACATAATTCAATTGCCTTGTTTTTTATTCGAAGTTGTTCTAGCTCAATAGGCTGAAGTTCGGTAATTTCATAAGTCTGATGAGGTTCCTTTGCAAGAGTTAGTTCGAGCTCCTTCGTTATCAGTGCAACCAACTTTGGAACGTCTGTGCCGAACATTATATTTATGGCTTTTCCATTCTGTAAAAAATTTATGAAAATTTAGGTAATTAAGATATAACTAAGTTGAAGTGTATAAAAAATATATATTCAAATTCAACGAGAGGTCACATGTCATTCCAAGTGAAAATCAGCTTCTGTTTTTTTTGCAGATAACTTATGACATTTGAGTAACCGTCAATTGAAATTGTGACGTCATACTTTTAAGGTCCTTATTCTCTTGATGAAAGTACCTGCCAAGTGAGTAACCTGCGCTCAAACATAGCTCTGGAATTTCGTTTTTGTGTTTCTTTATTCCTTCTACACATTCTTAACACTTTGTTACATATCTAATAGAAATTTAGAGTCCAAACTTACCGCTACAAACATCCAAGTTGGTTCGCTTTTTTTGTTAAACCGGTTTAGGTATGAAATGGAACCCGCTTTGCACTTTTTGTATGGAAGTTATATTTTTATGCAAGCTTTTATAATTCCTTCATTTCGTACTTACTATAGCCAACTGCAAGTTGTCACCACCTAACTCCAATTTGATTTTCCTGAGACTGCCAACCATTCCAATGCATGGACCACACCATTCAGAATATATATCGAGAACTTTAAAATGGAGTAAAAATACCGCATTAAATCAGGCTATAACTATCGTTATGTATGTACTTAGCAGTCCAGGTCGCTCCAAGAATTTTTCGAATTCGTCATCGGAGCTTATATCAGCTTGTAGTTGTTGAACTCCTCCCTTCTTTGCCATTTTTTGCGAAATAAATCTAGAGAGAATTTAATACAGAGCCAAGTCGACATATTGATTAAACTTTTGTAAGTTCGCTGTTGTCATGCATCAAAATTAGTTGCTACTGTCCCATACCGAATTAAATATAACCACCACTGTTATCCATACGCAAAACATGACCGGACGGACCAACGGAGTCACTGGATGTTTATTCGCTTGATTGTGTTACACAATTCGTAGTTCCAGCGAAGGCCCAAAAACCTTACGGAGTGTGTTCTTAATGCGTCTAAAACCAAAGTAGCATCGATGTCAAAAGTGATTCTCCACATCGTTGCTCGTTGTGACGGCGGTGCCAAAAATTCAGAATTTATCTCTCCTATGAAATGTGAAACCAAGGACATACTTTTATCGACCTCTCTAGATGTCTGCTTTTTTATATTTCATATATATTTTAGTAGCACATATACACACATATGTACATTTGTCTTTTATACCTTTAGACCTTTTTTGGATTTATTTGTCCTTTTTTAAACTGCTCTAGCTACGAAATATATCGGAAATGTCTGAAAAATAAGTTAGGGGATAAGATTAACGAAAAAATGGAGGAAGCATCCGCCAGAATTGTACCGTAATTAAAGTTGTTATACAAACAATGAAAGTGAATTTGGATTGCCTATTATTTATCATATTAATTGCTTTCTGTTATATATCTTTTAGGTTGGCGGATAGGTTTCAAGCGTTATTTGCAGAACACATTCTCATTGGTATATTCTATACCACTGCATTGTAAACAAATCCTATATAATGCTTAAGATGTCCAAAATATTTGTATTTTACAAATTTGGTTCCAATATTTGTAAACAAAAAAAAGCAGACGAATTTTTCACCCAAATCGGTTATTTGATTATGTGACATAGTCAACTGATTTTGATCAAATTTAGTACATTACTGGAGAACTCTAAAAAAAATTACTAAACACTTATTTGAATTCGATGTCTTTCTAAACATACGAAACAAAATGTTTTTTTAATTAAATTCGATAAAATTGTACCGCTGAGGAAA
Source organism: Chymomyza amoena (assembly GCA_037043745.1). Taxonomy (NCBI): domain Eukaryota; kingdom Metazoa; phylum Arthropoda; class Insecta; order Diptera; family Drosophilidae; genus Chymomyza; species Chymomyza amoena. The sequence continues at coordinate 45,935 of JBAMAX010003493.1, forward strand.
TAAAAAAAACTACCAACCACCAAATTTGGTTATGATATCTGCATATGTAAACGATTTATCCGTCAAAATCTTATCCTATGCAATAGTATGGATCTAATCTCAAAGTTTGGTTGCTCTAGCTTTTACCATCTCTGAGATCTAGACGTTTACACAGACGGACATACGGACATATACTTCTCTAGTCTCACTGATCACACTTTAGTAAATATGGCGGGTCTCCGACGTCGGCTTGCACAAACTTAATATAACCTTTTGTATCATGCAGTACAGGGTATAAAGGCAAATTAGAAAAATATATTCCAATACATAGAGGTCTGGCAAAGCACCGTCTTTTGGTTCGAAGGTTATCTAAACATCCGATCATTTTAGCCAGAAATCTGTCATTTCCGTAATATTAAACGCATTATCATACATACCTATACGAGGTGTGTTCAAAAAATTGCGAATTTTGTGTTTTTTCAAAAATAATTTATTTATTCATGAATATCTATTTTGTCCCCTTTAAAGTAATCTCCATGAGATATTATACACTTGAGCCAACGAATTTCCAATCTTCGAAGCACTTCAAAAAATCATTTATTTTTTTAATCATGTTCAGCTCCTCCTTCGATGCCGTGTTTATCTCGCCAATCGTAGCGTAGCGTCGTCCTTTCATGGGCCCTTTCAGTTTAGGGAACAAGATAAAGTCACAGGGGGCCAGATCTGGGCAATACGGTGGCTGCGGCATCATTAGTGTGTTGTTTTTGGCCAAAAAGTTGCGCACAAGCAACGATGTGGGAGCAGAGGCGTTATCGTGGTGCAAAGCCAATTTTTGCTCTTCCACAAATCCGGGCGTTTCTAGCGGATTGCTTCGGGCAAATTGCGCATAACTTGCAGGTAATATTTCTTATTGACCGTTCTACCCTGTGGCTAAAACTCATGATGCACCACGCCCCTGCAATCGAAGAAAACTGTAAGCAAAACTTACACATTCGATCGAACTTGGCGCGCTTCTTTCGGTCTTGGTTCGTGTGGCAGCTTCCATTGAGATGATTGATCTTTGGTGTTCACGTCATAACCATTAACTTACGATTCGTCAGCAGTTATGACCCTCTGGAGCAAATTTGGGTTGTCGCGGACAGAGTCCAACATCTCATTAGCAATGTTCATGCGATGCTGTATTTGATCGAAATTGAGCAATTTTGGTACGAATTTCGCGGCGACTCGTCTCATCCCCAAATCATTGATAAAAATCTAATGACACGAGCCAATCGATATGTCTATGGCCTTAGCAACTTCTCTAACGGTGATTCGACGATTGGCCAATACCATTTTCTTCACTTCATCAATTTTTTCGTCTGATGTTGAAGTGCTCGGGCGTCCGGCACTCTCTTCGTCGTTCACATCTTCTCGGCCTTCTGAGAACATTTTGTATCACCGATAAACGTTGCTTCGGTCCAAGGTAGCTTCTCCGTATGCCACAGTCAACATTCGAAATGCATCCGTGCACTTAATTTCGTTTTTCAAACAAAATTTGATACAGGTTCTTTGATCCATCTGAATAGGTAAAAATCGAAGAAGAGCCAAAACACGTGCAAGCAAAGCAGCTGTCAACAATTAAGTGAACATTCAAAATGGCCGAGCTTGTCGGCATAAGTGAGAGATATGAGTACCAACATAACGCCACAAAAAAATCGAAATTCGAATATACGTAACCCGCGAAAATTCAAAATTCGCGATACTTTTTGAACCCACCTCGTATATACTATATACCTGCACAGACACCATCCGTTGGTCCGGGTTTTGAACAACGAAAAACACACACCTCTTTGATGTTTTTTCGTTGAATTATACTCGTTGCACCGCCAAATGTACAACAGTGGGATGACATTCACCCCTTATTTGTTGCATAACGGCTTTGTGGATAAATATTCGATCACCTTCGTAGTGGCATTTTTAATAATAATACTGGCGCAATAATATTCAATAAAATCACTCGCACGAAACAGACAAATCGACTGTTAATCTTATTATTCTTCTTTATACAGACGACATAAAATAAAAAATATTCTACACACATTGTATTTTGACAGCATCAAGAGATTTTCGATTTAGGCAAATTTCGCGGTTTACTTCTAAGTATGTTGATTCTTCGATGTGTTAATAGTTGTTCTGTTAGCCAGGGAGACGAATCCAACAAGCCATAGATCATAAAAATCGGTCCAGTCGCTCTTGAATTATAAATGGTGTAGGTAGGTAGGTTAAGGCGCCAGTTAGGACTGAGCATCCTAACTCACTAAGGCCTTTGTGATATCGATAATGGAAGTAAGTGATAAGGATATAGGATAGACAGGAAAAATTAGGGAAAGGAAAAGAGGAACGTGCAGGACTGATCAAATATTTGTAGCTCTGCACGATAGTAAAGCAGTCACGATATTTTTTTTCCAAAGGTTATCATGAGTTTGATTCTCTTACCGTTTTAGTTAGAAAGGAGGGTTTTGACTGCTAGTATTTGTACCCAGTGATGCAGCCGTTTGTTTTCTTCCTCCATTCTCAGTAGGTCCCGTACCACGAGGTTAATAATCCAACAGTTTGGTTCAGGCCTGGTTTCCGGTTTTGCTGCACACGTCCTTGCTAGTCTGTCTACCACCTCATTTCCAGGTTGTGTCATGGACCCATCTAATTGTGAGCTTATTTCTGGCAACTAATAGACTTTTGCTTAGAAAATGCGGGTGTATCTCCCTAGTTATTCATGATTCCCAGGCCACTTCCTGCATCGGTGAGGAATCCATCTGCGTACTACCATAAGAGACGTCCAGGCCTCTTTCGTGCTGAGTTTGATATTGAAGTTCTGATTGAACTTGTATTGAACCTTTGGTTGCAGAACCATAGGTATGTCCTTTACTAAATCTGCAACAATATTCCTGGTGAGGCTGAAGTCAACTCCTTCCCTCACATTTCTTATCAAAGTAGCTGCTGTATATCGACAAAGATATGAAGCGGTGAAACATTCTTTTATACTTCTAGGCCTACAGTAGGACAAGTGCGGATTGCTCTTGCTCATACTTTGTCGTTTCTGCAATTTGGCTTTGATTGTGCTAAGGTCTTGCAACTCTAGGCTATTGCTCCATGGGTCTGCTTGGGTCCTATAACCCAATTATGTATAACCATCTTATTATTAGCCCGTTAGTCTCTCCAGTAGCTCATCCACTAGTAGGCTCCATAAGAGGGGTGACAGTACACCTCCTTGGAGGCAGCCTCTTGTCGTCACTACTGTGATATATTGCCCACCAACAGTTATTCGAAGATAATCTATATCGTATATAAGGCTTTATCACATATAAAAAAAAGAGTTTCCTTTAATATTATAACTTGTAACAATTGGACACTGTTAAATCTACGTTTTTTAAATTACTAGAGTAGAAAAGGTAAAATATATTTATAAAGTCTCGTTTACTTCCAATTATTAAATATAGTAGGAACTTCTATCGCCTTTCGAAATTAAAAAAAGAAGACGTACTTTCAATGTTTTTAATCAAGATTACATGAGAAATTTTGGATTCGTCTTCTCAAAGAACTGGCGTAAAAATTCGAATTTACTCTTGGATCAATATAGAATTTCAAAGAAATATTTGAGTGAATTAATAGCCAAACAATATTATGTGGTTAAAACGTTTTTGGTAATTTATTCATTTCAAGGAAAAAAATCATTTATTTTAAACTTTAATTCTATTTAAAAACGCTGCACGCCAGTGCACCAATGTACCAAATATTATTCCGGGTCCAATATCAAACACCACCTCTGGATTATTTTACATTAAAAGTACAAGTTTTTTTTTATACAATATCATATCTTATTTGATGGCATCAGGTAATGGTATAAAATATTATTTTATTTTAATCTGATCTTCATGGTCTTCAATTTTCAGTAAATGGGCTGTGAAATGGTTCGATATGAGCTCAGTCTAAATCGAATACACCAATTGTAGAATGCACTAGTTATGAGTTTTCAAAACGAATCGAAATGACATTAAATGCATTTGATTAAGTCTACTTCTGTCATCGTCGACTTACAGTAGAGCATAGGGCATTTCCAAACAATTCCACTTTTGTCGGAGTCGAACTCCAGGATACCTTTCATTCCGATTCCGACACTTTTAGTGGTTATAAAATTTGATAACGATATTGTTTTTTTCGAGGTCCTCTGAAACACCCCAATGGGAGCTATAATAATCACCATCGAGCGGAGTAATAAATTTTAAAATACTAATTTCTCGAACTTTCATTGCCGATTCCAACTAAAAACCTTTTCAGTTTCAGTTAATTTATTAATATTATTAGAATAGCTTAAAAACTAAACTAATTAGGTTGGCTAAGCTTTATTTAATTATTTAGCACCTCTTGTTTGAATTAAAACTGAGAGCCTCAGCTTGTCAGATAATAGTTTTTATCATAACTCTACCAAAGCTCAACAAGTGTGGATGTAAACTTGAACAAAATGGTTTCGGAACTTAAAATATTTTATAAGCATACAATTCACGTGGTGGATGCTGAAACCCAATTGCTTCTTAAATGAGGTCCACAAACAATAAGATAGCACATCTGTATCTGCGTTATGACGCCTGCGCGTATGCTAGAGTATTTTTCAGAGCTTCTTTGAGCAACTGGGAAATTTGTTTTCAATTCTGTAATCAGTTTTCCTAAGGTATTTGAGGCGAAAACATTACGCGCGCATCGAATCAGTTGTTATCTGATAACTTGAACTTGCTCAGTGTAAATGGTGATGTGTGAATTTGTGAATCTTAAGGAAATAATTTACGAGAGTATAACTTTTTGGGTCTTAAAAAGTTCAGCAATATAAAACGTACATTATTGTTAAGAATGAACAAACTTTGTTAAAATTCGTATGTTCCGGCGAGTATTTTGTTAAAATCGTTTATCAAAAGGTTGTCAAGTGTGTTCGTTGGCTAAGGCGTTAACACTTAAAAGATCGGCGTCAGGACGTCAGTATTACAATTAATTACAATCCTTGAGTGGGATTTCTGTGTTCTGCAATATTTAGCAGCTCGACTGAATATCTGAATAATTAATTTCCTCTCATTCCGCCATTCCAAGAAAATCATGTTACACATGTTTAAACACAGATGATGCTACCTAATTGGTAGCAATTTGCGGCGTCTTAGAATATTTACATGCTTAAGTATATACTGTATATAAGTGGATTGATATAGTAAACGGCAATCTTCGTAATGAAATAAAACCTTGTCTAAGAGCAAATTTAAATGAGCGCGTTAATTCAAGGAGTAGCAAAGTCTAGCGAAAGATTTTTCTTGTTTTTTGGGCTTTTTGGTATTCCATTAGAGCAAAAGTTGTGTTACTGAAAGTGACAGAAGAAGTTGATTTGTTTGCCATACATCTTAATCTTAGTTAAGGATACGGTAACTGCCACATTATCCAATAATGCCACATGTTGACATCCCAGATTTAATTTGGCTCGACTGTTGACAGATTCACTTTCGCAGCCATGTCCACGCAAGTCATTCACTCACATGCTCTTAATATTTTACTAATATAATATGTTATGTACATATATACTATATATATATACATATATACATATATACTTAAGTAATTGTATATTCGTGTGCACTACAAAGATACAATAATTCATGGATAAGCGAAAGCGTGTCATTCTCTTGCCAGTCTCGTCTGATAGATAGCATACTATATTACGCACCAAGAAATAAAATCTTCAAAATTTTAATACTTTAATAATAGTAATAAGCCTATGCTTCAGTTTCAAAAATCCTTCACAGAATTTAATAGCGACTACAAAGCGAATCCGCGCGTTAATACACTCAAAAAAAAAAGGAAAAAAAATGAATAAATAGAGCTTATCCTTCAGTTTCTTTTTTCCTTTGATTATCTAAACAGATAATGAAATGCACAACATAGTAATTCAGCATAAGATGAGAAAGAAGTATTTGTGCACAATAATTTGCTTGGGCTTTGATAAAGTATCTCAAGACCATTAGTGTTAAATGTATGCATATAATTTAGCTAATATTATGCATACTTTTTTAACTTACGAGTAGTCGCAGTTTTTTTAGCGCCTCTAAATAAATAAACAACACTGCACTTGAAATTTTATTTCATTTTATTCTAAATGGGACATTTTTGGGCGCCTTCCAGTGAATACATTGGTGCCCGCTCGCCCAACTTAATACATATAGCCAAATGCGTCAATTATTTAAAGAGATGATTCTTTTATGAGATACAACGTAACTTTTAAAGAGCGCTAAAATTCGACACCTGCCATGACTGTGTGGTTTTTCAAATGTTTCTGCAATTAATTGTGGCATTAAATCGTATTAATTTGGAGATTAGAAGCAATGTGTGCTTCAGTTGGAACACAATTCGAGATACATCATCAACATAATACATTTCAATTTGCAGGCATTTTGTTAATCATTAGCGAATAAAAAGAAAACCATGCTCTTATTGAAAGTAGTTAACGTGCTCTTTCATAATCCAATTACATCAATATCAAGATAATTTTATAGTTAACAGACCACACCAAATGAAAACTGCACAGTTGAAATGAAATTCGCGGCTTCCTTTCTTTTTGACACAAGCACTTCAAGAAAAAGTTCATTAACTATTTAATTTAAAAACTCACCCTCACACTTGTACCTATGAACGAGTAAATCAAGTCAATCGGAAGGACTTATTACTTGTGGAAAACATTTCTCCGTTCTGCACAGGAATTTTCACAACGCATTATTTATTTTCTTTTTTCACTCCCTCTTTGAATGTCCACCGTATAAATAAATATATGTACGAGTAAGTATGTACAGTACTGTGTACTATATTTAGTACTGTGGGAGTGTGGGAGTGTGCACTTCTTTTTCTTAATAACAATATTTAAATAAATGCATGAAAATACAGAAACAAGCAGTTAAGGCCAATTTTTACATAAAGTGATTATGAAATCACAAAATATTTTGCCCAAATTTAACTCTTTTCATCATTTTTCGATTTTCTACTAATTGAAGCCGAGCATTTTTATGGCTTATCTTTATACCCAAAGGCTATAATAAGTTTGTGCAGGTAGAAAATGTTTGTAAAATACAGAAAAAAACATTCGAGACCTCCAAAATGACCTAAAGTATGATCTGTATGAGTAAAGAAGTCGATATACCCACGTCCGTCTGTATGTCTGTCTGTTTATCAATACCTTTTGAAGTTGCGTAGTAACAGAGTAGATATCTCAAAGTCGTCCGTTGCCGACTTTAACGTCCGCCATCCTTTATTCCAGTTTTGGTCCATTGTCACATATCGAGGCAAACACTTCTTCTTTTTTTGGCAATAAACATGGCAGAAAAGTTCTTGGAAACAAGAGCCAATTGCTGTTTTTAGACCACCTTGAAAGCAGACTTTTCATGAAATACATTCCTTTGATATGCCTATCATAGGCATATATGAATGGGAGGCAGCGAAGTCAACACACAGCAACAGATACGATCACCTGCACCAAAAAATGCAATTCTGAACTAGTTTCCAACCACGCCAAACGTGAAAGTCAGTGTCCCAAACCTAATATGATTTCATACTGGCTAACTCATATTTTTAATTTTTAACATGGGGTTGTCATACTGATGTTAGTCTGGTTCGGCAGCATATGAAATACAACAAGTTACTTCCTTTCTAGAGTACAATAATTCTTTGTGTATTCTCATGTTCTAGTGCAGTTAAAATTTCGCACGGAATTGACTTCATATATAAAGCGTACCGTATTTTATAAAGGACACTGGTGGAATAACAAATATGATAATTTGCCGACGGCATGTAATTCACTACTGGGTGTATGCAAAATAAACAATTACGAGAGAGACAGCTATTTGCCGTGTCCCAACCTGGTATTATTCCACCATCAGTGTGGTAAGCTAAATCCTTCAGCTTCATTTTACGGTGCTATCAGCGCATGATGCATTATCGGTGTCAGTAGATGAAATAGTAATATTTATATAAGGTTGTCAAAAAAGTCTTGCGGTATTTTTATTGAATTTTCAATTGTTCATAAAATTGGTTATAATAATGCGATTTAAGTCAAATATGCGCCGTTTTGTTCGATGACGAGTTCCCAACAAGATGCCAACTTCATAATGCCCCTCTTATAGAAGCTCGCTTCCCTATTGTCAAAAAACTCGGAGAGCCAATTTTCACAGGACTCTCTTGTGGACAACTTCCGATTACCAAGCGCGTTCGTCATGGACAGAAATAGGTGGTAATCACTTGGTGCGAGATCCGGACTATACGGTGGATGCAAAAGAACCTCCCATCCGAGCTTCCCGGAGCTTCTGGCGCGTCACCAAAGATGTGTGTGGCCTGGCGTTGTCCTGATGGAAGACAATTCGGCCTCTGTTGATCAAAGATGGCCTCTTCTGCATGAGTGCTGCATTCAAGCGGTCCAGTTGTTGGCAGTACAGGTCCGAATTGAGCGTTTGGCCATAGGGGAGCAGCTCATAGTGGATGATTCCCTGCCAATTCCACCAAACACACAGAAGAACCTTCCTGGCCGTCAATCCAGGCTTTGGCCACCGTCTGGGCAGCTTCCCCGCTTTTCGACCACGACCGTTTACGCTTCACGTTGTCGTAAGTGACCCACTTTTCATCGCCAGTCACCATCCGCTTCAAAAACGGGTCGATTTTGTTGCGATTCAGAAGCGATTCGCATGCATCCATACGGTCAAAAATGTTTTTTTGCGTCAAGTCGTGTGGCACCCATACATCGAGCTTCTTTTTCAATCCAAGCTTCTTCGAATGGTTTATAACGGTTTGATGACTCATGCCCAGCTCTTGGCCGATGCTACGGCTGCTACTATGCCGGTCTCTTTCGATCAATTCAGCGATTTTATCGCAATTTTCGACAACAGGCCTTCCGGACCGTGGCGCATCTTCGATCACCTCTGCACCAGAACGAAAACGTTGAAACCATCGTTGTGCGGTGGAAATGGAAACTGTATCGGGTCCATAAACTGCACAAATTTTATTGGCAGCATGAGATGCATTTTTGCCTTTATCGTAGTAGTACTGTAAAATATGCCGTATTTTCTCTTTATTTTGCTCCATGTTTGCGACGCTATAACTCACGAACGACTAAAAGCAAACAACAATTAATCAAACACGTGTTAGCACGTGAAAAGACCTTTCCAAAAAGCTCTAGCATGAACCGTTGCGACGAATACAACTAGAACTACGCGCTTGCAAAGACAAGCTTGCGGAAATACCGCAAGACTTTTTTGACAACCTAATATTAATGAAAATTCGACAAGTATTCCTAAAAACATTGGTACTATCTAATAATAATAAGACGGACGTTTGTTGCGCCATCTTTATGTCATCATGTGGATTTATCAGTTCATATGTATGTTAGTTTTCAAGTATCGGTCAACAATTGCGCCTGTTTTTCGAATCTTTGTAGTATTTATCCCAAGCTGCCATAAAATTGTACATAGATGTCCCTAAAACTATTACTAAAAAGTGTAGTTAACTAATAAATTTCAAATAAAACCTTATAGTATCTTCTGTTTAATATCATTTTATTATTATTTATTACTGTAACTTGGAATCCATTCTAGGAAGCAAAGTAATTAGACCATATCAACATAGGCCTTTAGAGTAGCTAAATAATTATAAACCATCAGCAAAGCCAAAAAGCTGATGAAAAATCTTCAAGCTATCGTTTTCAAATTTAAGATCTAACAATTTTAATACCATTATGATAAGGAAGCCAGGATTACCATCTTCTTTGTGTCACGAAATTAAAAGGCAGTGCGATATGAGTGGATGCAAGCAATGCCTTCTTATAAATCAATTACATATATTCTTTCGGACAGAAGGTTAACACGGCAAAAAAACGTTCAATCGAAACTAAATTGTTATAAGTAATTTAATTAGGCATCGAAGTCGTTAAATATCTTTCTAATTTTGTATGAAAACATTCTTTCAATCCGTTACACAAGCTGAGTTTTGTTATATCTGCAAATACCAAATGGGAATCTATTGCAGGTTGAATAATATATTATTTAAATTTTTGTAAGTAAGAAGAAGATCTTGATTATATACCGCTACGAGGTTTCACAATCTATCACAAAAAATTAAGTGTACCCACCAAACACACAAACAAAGTAAACAAGATAAGAAATAATCAGATTTGTGCAAATATGTTTCCAGCCACAAAGAGATAATTTCACGCTATATTTACGTTTTAAATTTATACATTAAGAATACCAATTTTGAGCTTTATCAAAAATCGGCTAATCAAAATGAAATTTACAACCGATTTTTAGCCAAAAAAAATCCATGCTTTAAGCACTATATTTATGTTAAAAGCCATTAAATGTTTTTTAATAGTTAAGTCAAATTATTTTTATCAAATCCCAATAATAATTTTTTCTGGTATTCTGGTTATATTTGATGGAAATATAAATAAGTCATGGTGGCCGAACCTGGGTACCCTGCATGTTTTAAGAAAAGTCAACGTTTGTTATTACCTACAGTGTGTGAGTGTATCAAGGATTTTATCAGGGATGGGCTTTGGATTTTTGATGTTATCCATTTTTCAATTGACATATCGTCACGCAGTTGAGAATATCTATATTATATAATATTGGGTAACTTTTAAAAAAATAGTAAAATGTTTTTGCCGTTTAGTTTATGTATCCATAATCTCTTATCTAAGCGTTGTTAACTAATAGCCTGCCACGCCTATTTTTGCCTGTAACATACATTGCACCAAACTATAAGAACTTAGTCACTTTCTTGATAGTGTATGAAAAGTGAGGCTACTGAAATTCAATTTTTATTTTGACAAAAATCTATTCGGTCTCTTTTTATGTTGAGCTTTAGGGTACTATAGATGACTTCTAAAGGTCGCCTTAATCAAAATGATCAAATTTTCTTTGGGTGACGTCCCTCCTCTAGCTTCCTGCCCCCTTTATCAAACATTATCGTGTAAGCACAAAAGCACTAACTAGTTTTGGGAAAAGTTTTCAGAGTATAACATTACCGGACACCAACTCGACTATATCACATTTGTTTATACTGCTCAGGTAATTTATATAGCTTCATAATATAGTAAGTCACAATGCGGCATTCTGCGGTTTTCCAAGCAGTCACTGCCTCCGTATTTAACCCTGCTTTTTATCTCCCAATGTTTAATGAGCTGCAGTTATCTACAGAGGTCTGCCAAATCTGTTTAGTTTCACTTCTCCCGCTGGTAGCTAAGCACTCCAACATAAACCCCAAGCGAAATAAAAACTAAATTAGTTGCGATTCATGTAAAGCGATCTACGAAAATGCCTCAATTATATAGAAAATTAATTAACGTGTTAATTTGTCATCATAACATTAGATTCTCGTGAAATATCGTAATATCAGTGTGGTGTAATCGAAATATAAATTATAATATTACAAAATATAATTGCCCCAAGAGACTTTTAAAAATATTCAAAAATGGAATCGAACGCTTTTGATAACGTAACATTACTGCCTACCATGGACTTGACAACAACCAACATGATACACGACGAGTACATCGATAATGCAAGTCACCCGTTTGAAATTTTAACCGATATAAATTTCGATATCACTACTGAGGAGTCTATAGAAAAAGACTATGCTTGTGCCAGTTTAATCACGATGGTTAATTGCACCCCAAAGGAGTATTTGGCCTTCCATATGGGACCACAGACGCTGCCAATTTATCAGGCTGTGCTGGTAAATTATTTACACTAAAACTTGCTTAGAAATAACTTTATTATTTATAGTTAATTGCTTTCAGTAAAACTTTTGCATTCTTTTTTGTTTGTACACCAAACTCTGATCTGGTTTCCAATTTTATTCGATTTACCATGATTTGATCGAAATTTAAAAGAACAAATTTCTTTATACTTTTTTTTTCCAAAAACGTATCTACCATGTAAAACCGAATTAAGTGTCTTTGAATTTATAGTAGCTGGTTCTTATTTTATTCTCTGACAACAAACTTGTTTATTTATTTTAACTTGTAACCATCGCTGGACTTGCAGGAACAGATACAAAAAACTTTTATTCTTGATGTTTTTGAAGGGCTCCTTCCACTCGTCACTTTTTGTGTCCACCACTGCTCACAAAGATTACAAAAACAACTCATCTGTTGATTTTTATACCCTGTACCATATGGTACACAAAGTATATAAAGTTTCTGAAAGCCAAAAATGTATGTAGCATACAGAAGGAGATATCGGAAACCCTCGAAAGTTACCTAAAGTATGATCACGGTGACCGTCTATTTGTATGAACGCATAGAGCAACCAAATTGTAAGATTAGATGCGTTATTATTCTAAAAGAGACAATTTATTTTATAATAATTTTGATATCGGGAAAATATTTTTTAGCTCCAATAGGGGTGGGTGTCTCAGAGGACCTCGATAATCCCCAAATGTTTTATATAGATAATTCGTTTGTTTATGATTATATCATAACCAAATTCGGAAGTTTTTGAAAGATTCAAATTCCTGTACTTAATTTGATCAAAGTCCATTAACACATCATTAACATCATATAGGAGAGATCGTTAAAAAAAAAGATTTTGCACAAATTTCATTGTATTTGTTTGATTGTCAAGATACCGTAACCAAACTTCGCAGTCGGAAGTTATTTATTTTATAGCTTCCAATTAATGTGCCAAATTTGGCAAATAAAACATTGTCCTAAACAATATAACGGTTTGATTGTAATGTGGTGGTTTAGGGTATCTCAAAGTCGGATGCGAATGGTACGCCACCTTTTAATTATATAAATTATATATATCAGGTCAATTGGATAAAAAATAAAGTAAGCTTCTTATACATCAAAACGGTAGTTACAACTTCTCATTAAGCTCCGCAATATGTTTAATTTCCGAGCTTAGTGACCAGTTTATTCTTCTTATCTGTGAATAGAGTTGTCTTTAAGCTCAAAAAAACATATGTGCTAAGCTATAAGTTTATTTAATGAATAAAAATATATTGGAAAGTGGAATACTTTAGCCCTTACATACACCACAAAGAAAATGAATGTTAATTGTAGCCCTCTTGCTCTTAGCGTTTGTGCCGTAGATAGTGAAAGTAGGTGACTTTGGAGAATTCCAAAGTTTCCTTAAATAAACTCAGTGCGACTAAAATACATACGAATGTACGCGTAGAACTGCTAGAGGTTAAGGCTGGTTTATATTTTCTTTTAATGGTACAGAGTATCTCAAAGTCGGCGGACACGGAACATTCGCTCTAGGCGATGCAATGAAAGAATGAGTCTCTGAAAAACGCTTTCTCGTGGGAGCATTGTATATGCAAGTTTTTGATTCAAGCAATATCATCGAAAGATCATTTTGCCTTGCTATATCGTATCTGATTCTCTTTATTTGTAATATCATCTTTTGATATCTTGAATTTGAATTATCTGAATTTTTAACTCAAATACACTTTGTATTAATAATCGAAGTAGTATATACGTTAATGCTGGCTAAATTGTAAGGCTACATGGCTAACTCCATTGCTATTTGGAGTATTAAACTATATACTAGGCTTAAAAGGTGGATCAAACGATTAAAAATGTGAGCAGCCTTATATTTTTGCACTCATCAAAAATCTCTCTAAATCTCTATACATATACGAGGTGTATTCAAAAAGTAAGGCGACTTTTCAAATTTCGCGGGCAACGTATTATCGATTATCGTCCCAATGGAAGCGGCCAGAAGAGCTAAGACCGAAAAAAAAACGCCGAGCACGCAAAACACTTATAACCTTTACGCCTCTCACAACCAAACAAAAATGCCATTCACTTGAAATTTGGTACAGATGTTCGGGAAGAGTGTACCAACACAACAAAACAAAAAAAAAATCGATAATCGAAAATACGTTGCCCGCGAAATTTGAAAAGTCACCTTACTTTTTGAACACACCTCGTATGTACATAATGCAGAGGTTTGGAAAACACAGCGAAACTTAAGAATGTACTGCTCAAGATAAGATAGCGTTGGGAAGTAGCACTGAAATTGGCGAGTACATACATAATACATAATACTCCTATAGACATGTCTAATAATTCTGGAACACTATTAAACTTTTAAAGGATAACGCAAAATCATAATTGGATAAAATTCATGGACAGTTTGTGGAGAAAAAACAAAGACCCTACTTACAGCAAATTTTCGTACAATAAATTGGCCAACAATGAGGCATTTGCTAAAATATTTACTTTGCAATTTCAAAGATAGTGTGCAGTACATAGTATCTGTAACAGAGGCAAAGTTGTCCCAATTGCAGTCCTTTTAATGCATCGCAGCAATTATCATATACCACAGACAATTAAATCCTCAACAGACAATGCTATTAGTTGCTTGTCCTTTCTGGTCTCATATACACTTATTAAAATTTGTACCTTTGTGTGTAGCTATTTACACATACTAGTACATAGTTTCGTATATTATAAGTAGCTTTTGTTATGGCAAGTCCTTTTGTTTTATAAATGGCACATGTAAGAGTACATCTGCTACTCCTTAGTATTTTGATTTTTCCCAGATGGCTGTCAATTATTACATCGCTCGTAAATTTATTTTATGTGTATGTTAAGTAAATACAATATGTACGGTCAAAGTGTGTAATAATAATATAAGAATTTTCATCTGGAGATTGTGTTTTCTGTTTGGCTTATCATTTTTTAGGTTACTCTTATTTTTGGAGGTATATTTATAACCGGCGTGTTGGGAAACGTTCTCGTATGTGTAGTAATCTGTCGACGTTCTGCTATGCGGACAGCAACAAACTATTACTTATTTAGCCTGGCCGTGTCGGATTTGCTATATTTATCCTTTGGTAGGTGACTTACATGGATTATGGTTTTAAATATTATACAGATCAAATGTTTTCTTTATCAAGGTTTGCCGGCAGAAGTGTACCTCTATTGGCACCAGTATCCATATCGCTTTGGATTGACTGTTTGCAAATTAAGAGCCTTTATTTCGGAAGCGTTAGTAAAAAGTCCTTAAATATATTGGCAATTATATTAATATGATATTTCAGATGTACCTATGTATCTGTGTTCACGATCGTTGCATTTTCTATGGAACGATTTCTAGCAATTTGTCATCCATTACATCCATATTCAATGGTTGGCTTAAAACGTGCACTTCGTATCATCGCCGTGCTTTGGATCTTAAGTTTTTCTAGCGCGATTCCTTTTGGCTTGTACAGTAACATCGAATATCTGACATATCCCAGGGGTATGTATGAGTCTCTCAAAATGATTTCCCAAAACACCTAAATATGGTGCTCAATAACAATTGTCATAATTTTTGGTTAATTGGATTTGTTCCAAATTTGCAGATGGCTCACGTTTAGTGGATTCAGCATTTTGTTCAATGACGACTGGTCTGGTCGTATTCGAAATATCGTTTTGGCTTTTTTTTGTTATACCCATGGCGTTAATAATTTTTCTTTATGGACGTATGTGTGCCCAAGTCAGATCAAGGACTGCTCAAAAACTGGGTAAGTTGAACTATTGTGACGTTAATCTTCCAGCATGTCCAAATAAACTTGATCAAATTTTACAGGAGTACAGGAAGGTACAATTATAAAAGCATCTAAACGTTCCCAAAAGAAAAAAAATGCTGTAATTAGAATGTTGGGTGAGCTTCATACTCATGCCTGTTCTGTATTTCGATTGCGACAGATCGAAATTAGGATCGAAATCGGGAACAGAAATGATTGTTTTTCTTTCTTTTTTTTTTTGTCACAAAAAGATTATTATATTGTTTGATTTTTCCATACATCTACTTTAATAGCTGCCGTCGTCGTAACGTTTTTCGTCTGTTGGTTCCCATTTCACTTACAAAGACTTTGGTACCTCCATGCTAAAGAAAACGAGAACTTCCTAGACGTGAATGAGTGGCTCTTCTCGATAGCTGGATTTGCTTACTACGTTTCATGGTAAGCACATTTTAAAAGTTATTAAAACTGCTTCTGAAATTATCAGCAGCGCTATTGGGCCGATACTGCCTTGTCCGTCCGTTTATGGTCTGCTGCAATACTTAAAAACCCGCACTTAGGACTAATAATTTTATTTAAGTTTTAACAAGACATAAAATAAGAAAAATATTTTCTGACATACGTATTCATAGAGATATCTTTAATATGCCTTAAGCGGAAACAGAGATAAAACCCGCCAATTTTTCTGTCGCTGGCGACAAAAGCAGAACTCCATACATTAGCAACAGAAAGAGCAATAAAAAATTTAGTTCAAAGGTTCATTATTGATCCATGAGAGGGTAGTCGATTATGATATTTATTCCTGCACTAGGAATCCTCTAAATCTCAAGTTTTGTCATCAACTTCATACAGAGTATAAATAGTCGGTACTTTTTATTGAGTACATAGTGGCTCAGTACCGACTCATTCTGATATTGTATTATTTTTACTTATTAATATGCATTTGTTTTTGTTTTTATTTTAATAGTACCATTAATCCTATAGTGTATAATGTTATGTCGCGTCGTTACCGCCAGGCTTTCAAGGAAATCCTATGCAGAAGAAGGGTTGTTAGGTACAACAATGGATATCAATCGAGTTTTCGAGAGTCTACAATACCGGTGCAACGCGCCCACTCGGTAAGTATATCAAAAAAAAGTGGTACACAAAGGAGTAAAGTGGTTCGGTCTACAGGGGTTTTTTTTTTTAATGAGAACGACTTCGTCGCTTAAAGAGTGCACAGATTTTTTCATTGCACCAATCCAAATGCTCTTTTAAAAACTTCAAGTTTTATCTTTAATTGAAAACAACTACAAAATTATACCTTTATGAGACATGCTTATCAGGCAAAATGTAAATGTAAAATCATCACATTTTTAAATATATCAAAATCAAAGACATCGATTTAAAATATAATTCGAAGATGGTAAGATCATGTTGTTAAGCATAGCTGCCTTATAGCATTTAATAGCTTATTTTAAGATTCTGATTCTAGAGCCGATACTCTTTTACCCCTAATTAAATATTATTATTTATTATTTAATGGATTCTTTTTATCAGTCGATTCAGTTGTGAACACACCTTATAACTTATATAGAGTAAAACATACAAATTTATTTTCAATTTCCTACAATTTTCCCCACATGTTTCTATGTGAATGTCAATACATACTTCATGCATGCGCTAAATCGATCACTCCAAAAATATATTTTAAAAAAGATTTCACAAGTATTTAAAACCTTGAAATAGCCTTAGCTACTACTTGACTAAATGCATAAAATAATTTTATATTTTTAGGTAGTACATATTCGTTCCAGCCGTCCTTTAAACAGCACAACTGAGATTTATTCTATGAATTCTAATAGATTTTCATTTAAAATTATGAGCAAGGTAAATACAATAAATATCTTTGCATCCTATTTTAATAGAAAAACAGACTTGGTCCCATTCCGACAAATATATTCGATTTAGAACTTTGCTTTGATATAAGAAAATCAAAATCAAAGTAGTACGTGGGAGCAGTTTGTATTTTAAACTTTAAAATCTCGATGTTTTTCGTTTAGGTTTCCATTAGTTTTAACATGACCAAAAAAAGTTGTTATAAACAATTTACACGTTGAACAAATATTTCGAACTGGCCACGTTATACCTTTTTTGTTTTCCACAAAAGAATACTTTTGTTCATTACTTTTCTTGAAAGGAGCGGAGCACTTAAGTGTCTCCCCAAGGAAAAAAAGAAAAAGTAACAATAAAGTAATCCATTTGATTTTGTTTGCGTACATTTTCGGCCTTTCGACATGTATCCTTTTTTATTTATTACTTTTTCTAAAGTATAAATTGTATAAAAACAAATATTTTTCTACACTGAGCCTATTGTTTTGTGTTCGTACTTTCGCATAGATTTTGTTGATTATGCAACTTCCTGTAATTACAACTGCAAAATATTTGAATAGTAATATTTTCAGTCCTTGGCTCAAAATTATCAAACTTGTTATTTGTAAAACGCAGTTCTCCACCTCTCACTCTACTAACTTAAACATTTCGAAAGAAACGCGGTGCCAGCTAAGAGTACAAAAATTTAATTTCCTTTGTATTTTTTGCGCCCTTTGAGACATTGCGTCTGACAGCCCCTTTGATGGTTTTTTTTATCTCGCCTAGACTCTTCTTTTACTTGTAAATTCCCACAAGTTGGATAGACAAAAAATAACTTTTATAAGCTAGAATTTTGGAATGCACATACGTTGAAGTACATAGGTATTTCTGTATTATTCACTATTATTTACTTTTTTGCACCATAATGAGTATATATTGAGTTTATGTGCTTATTTTTTTGATTATAGAATGGTAACCACCCAGCAGCACTTAATACAAACCAAGACAGCAGTGTTGCCTTGCTTAATAAATCGAATGGTCGACCAAAGGACAGCAGCAGAGACGTCCAACTGGACGAAACCTTTGTTTAGAAATAAATCAAAAGTAGCTTAAGTAAGTATTGTATTTAAATCCTTGCCCGGCAAAAAATACTCTCACATTTTAACTTACGTTTGTGTGAGTGCGCAGTGACATCCCTGCAGGAAAAAATTTAGTTGCGAGCTGGTTGTCAATCACCTAGAATACAATAATTCGTTTAGGAATGCTCTCGTTCTAGTATATTTAGCCCACATTTTGAAATAGTTAACATTGTTTATGTTAATGAAAATATTAATTATAATAACTTATTATTTAGTTAATACCAAACATTTATAATTTTTTAACGATAGATTTAGATTGAATATTTGATTTTTTAATTGTGTATAGTACATGTGTTTAACTTAAATGCTCATTATAAAGTAATGTTATGTAACTACGTTTTAATTTATTTTCTGAAAATAACTGAAAAAAAGAAAAGTTATGAGTTGCATATAAAACAATTTTTTTGCAATACAAATGTACATATTAAGGTGAAAATTAAAAATTCAATTTATTTGATGTACAAGCCTATAAAATTGAAAACAAATAGCACAATTTTTTGCTAATGCTAATTTTAAATAAGTCTAACAAAATAAAATATATTAAATAACAAACTATTTATTACTTGCTAAATTCGCACACACTTACATACATGTACATGTCAGTGCAAAACATAAAATGTGCATAAAACCGCAGTTGTTCTCTTTTAAACCATTCCATAACTAGTTTCGTTCAGAGTAGTTGAAGCCACTTATGTACATATATGACACCGAATTCCTGCAGGTGCGTGTCTGTTGCTGAGCACACAATTGCACACTCCGTGTACGTGACCTGTACGTGTGTCGACGTCGCTGCCGCCACTAATACTTATGTATATGCGCGAGATAGAGCCGTGCCGACCAGTGTTGCCAGCTTCGCCTATTTCAGGCTAGATCTAGCATATTTCAAAATGGAATAGCTTATAAAAATTGTAAAACCATTTGTATCGAAAAGAAGCTTTCAAACGTCGAATTTATTAATTTATTTTTTCTTTTTGACAACATCTTTCTGAGAGACAAATATTGTTAATTTATTTACAAATTTTGTACACTATTTTTTATATACCTATTTTAAGTCATCCATACATAAAATTATCTTTGAATTTACTTTTGCAACACGACAACCCATAAATTTTCGAAGTTCTGTTCTAAATCCAGAACACCTTACTTTCATTTCAATCGTTTTGGTTTTGCATGTACACACAATTTTAATAGACATTTTTTGTAATAAAAATATATAACGAAAATTAACCTTGATTCGTCCAAGTGAGCGTGAGCACTTCTAAATTTTCATCAATTAATTTTGATTTAATTTGTTGAAAGCCAACAATTATATATTATTGGATATAGCTTGTTTTTCAGCATTTATTTTTAAATTTTAGCCTATTTTAGCATAACTTTATCCAGAATCTAGCTTATTCGGGAGCTCAACACCTGGCAACACTGGTGCCGACCACTGAAGTAAATTTAACTTCGGATCTTGTAAATACATATGTTACGTACTTTAGTTTTAAATACATTTTATAGCTTCGTCTTTGCAATGTTTTTAGTTCATTATATCAGTTGTTTAGCCCATCCAGCCAGTGGAGCCAATCCACGGTTACAAGATGGCGAGCATCTTTAAAATTCCCTGCACAAACACTTGGCAATCAAATTCGGCATATTGCTCAAGTTCCATAAACAAAACTTTTTATTGCCATATTGATATGTTCATAATCAAACAAAAAACTACAGAATTATGTGATATACCTAACCGATGCAGATAAAATTGGATACAGTCCTTGAAAAACTTCTGTTCTTGTTTTGCATGCATAATAAGGATTCTAGTCTAAAAGTTTAAAGGATGCTTCAGTAGAACAGTAAACACAGGCATAAAAATTACATTTGCTGGAAAAAACTTCTAAAACGTGTTGTAAAAGCACGCGTTTGAAGTAAAACTTTTTCCGCCTTTCTTCTCACACGCGCCTTCTTCTACGCCGTTTTCATTCCTTTAGGACTTTGCACCTCCCCATCGCCATTAACGGTCCCTTTCTCGTTTCTTTCTACCTCAAGTCAAAAATCACAATGCCGCCTAAAAAGGTTTACTTCAAAATTTGCGCAGCGCGATCTTATTTTGTAGCCAACTAAACTACACCAAAGACGTAAAAACAAGTGAAGTAAAAAAAAAAGATGGCGTTTGTTAGAGTCAGGCGCGGACGACTTTGGGATACCCAATACCACTAACTTGCAATAATATCCGATATATTTGCATTTGATTGCCAAATTAGATTCTTTTATAAACAACCAAAAACACACGAATTTTTAAGCGAAAATGTATTTTCGTCCGATTATTCCTATGGGAGCTATATGATATAGTTACCTGATTTCGATCAAATCGATTTGACACAGTGGGTACTCTAAAGAAGATCTGAATGCAAAATTTGGTTCAAATACATATCTTTACAAACAAACGAAACAACAAAATTTGTATAAAAAACGTTTTTTTGGTCCTATGGGAGCTATATAACATAGTCAACCGATTTTGATAAAACTTGGTACAGTGTAGAATTTTGAACCAAAAATTGATTTTTTGGCGGTTGTTCCTATGAGACCTATATGGTATAGACAACCAATTTAGATAAAATTTGGAACATTGCTTAGGAACTCTAAAAAACTTCAGAGTGCTACATTTGATTACAAAATCTTAAAAAACAAACAAAAAATATCGATATTTGTTTAAAAATAGGTTTATTTGGCGGTCGGTCCTATGACTCCTATATGGTATAGACAACCGATATTGATAAAATTTGAACTCTTAAAAACTTCAGAGTGCCAAATTTGGCTACGACATCATCAAAAACAAACGAATTATCCATCTAAAACTGTTGGTTTTTTTCGAGGTCCTCCGAAACACTGCAATGGGAGCTATATATTATAACCCAGATATCAAAAAGGTAAAATAAACTTGTCTCTTTTGAAAAATTAGGAATCTAATCTGAAAGTTTGGTTGCTCTAGCTCTTGCCATCTCTGAGATATAGGCGTTCATACGGATAGATAGACGGACAAAAGGATATCGGTATATCGACTTCTCTAGTCACCCTGATCATACTTTAGAAGACTTTGGGGGTCTCCGACGACTCCTTGTATATTTTCGGCTGTCTGTAGAACTGTATCGCTAACAATCTGTGAGATCTAGGCGTTCTAGGCGTACCTTTCTTTATTCGCCCTGATTATAACCCCAAAGCTACCAAATGTATGCTCAGGCTAACTACAGAAGGAAATATGGAAATAAACGCCTAAGTTTCATGATAAGGATTAGAGTAACGACTCTTTGTAATTAGACGCCTTATAATTTGAAGGGAAAATATGTATTTTATTTTTTGGATTAAGACACAGCACCCAAGGTAACGTTTTCTATTTGAAAATCGGAAGCTATGCCGAATTTGATAAAAAGCGAATCAATAATTTATTTGCTCATTAATAAATATGATTGTCAAAACAATTTCCATCACAGGCATTAGTCGAAAATACTCAAACAAAGAAAACAGTGTTATGATCAGGGCGGAATTAGACACGGTAGCAACTTTTTTTGTAATAAATAATTTTAATAAAATTCCAACTTTGTTTCAAAAGTAGTCATTAAAGTGGATCTCATAATAACGTTATTTATAAACACAAAAATTGTATAAGTCGAATTATTATTTTCTTATGATATAGTTATTTAAATCAGAATCCTGAATTTAGACGTAGACGAGCAAGACTGCTGAGGTATGCGGCTATACACAAGCACGAGTCCGGTTGTGTACCCACAACAAATAGATTAAGTCTAAATTCTGTGGACAGCTTATTTATATTCGTTAATTTCTATTATAAACACTTAATTTCTTAAATTTAATTTTAACTGTAATCTTAATTGTAGCTTAAGCTTTAGACTTAAGTTTAATTTTGGATTTATAAGAAAATATATTATTAAAGCAAACCCATTTATTATATTTCTTTTTAACCCATTTGTATAGGTCTAGGCTCTAGACGATCATTTAAAAAATAAGTTATTTGCAATTGTAAGAATTTGCCTTTTTCTTTTGGAAGAAAGTTTTAACTAAGTATGCAGTTATCGATAATTTGATAATCGTCTTTAAATTTTACAGGCGCTATATGCAGGTGCAAATGACCATCCTAATATTTTAACTTTAATCTTATCCCTATATCGACTTAATTCAACGAGCTACGTAAGGATTCAAGATATAAAAAGACTTAAGAAGAGACGAGTCTTTCTTTTGTCAAGCCATTTCTCAAGTTTTGAAAAAGCCTAAAAAATGTTTAAAAACTAATTTGGATCTGAATCATTAGAGAGAACTTGGCATACTTTCTTATTGCATTATTTATGTTTTGGCTACCGTCTACATATATTAAATTGTCTAAGTATATTGAGAGCTTATGTACCAGTAATACAAAAAAATCCAACATCCCAAAAGAATGGTGCAACAGCGTTTACAGCGTGCTTTTTTTTTGAGGTTCCCAACTTTGAGTCGGCAAGACTGCTTTATCTGGCAAGCTATTCAACAGCAGGTACACCAGATCAACACTTGCAAATTGTGGACAATTTTTATCCGTTCGTCAATATTCAAAAATTAAAATATTGTTCTCCGATGAAGCCCGTTTTTGGTTGAATGAATAAGCAGAATAGTCGCAATTGCAATGAGGATAATCCGCAAGCTTTTGTTTGTGAAAATTTATGTTCCAGTTTGCGCCATGAAAGCTTCAGCCGTGGTGGAGATATGATATAAAATCATATTTAAACATTAATGTTATAAAATTTGTTATCCAATAAATCCCGTTTCAATTATATTAAATATATGACTTAAACTTTTGTTTAACTCTAAAAAAACAAACTTTACTACCCGTCTGTTCTAAATATTTTCTACACTCTTACATATCACTACGTAGTACTACTTGACAATCATATCTCACGACGTTATAGGCCAAAATTGTATAACTATGTATGTAAGTGCAAAACGGTAATTGCAAGTGCACTCCTCTCCTCTCTCTCTCTGTGGGAAAACCCAAATATGCATCTGAATAGAGTTACGTGTGTATAAAGCGTGTAATTTTAACAAGATATGTTGACTTAACTTTTCGTTTTGGTGGCAGCTATGTGCTCGCATGTACATACACATATGTACATACATATGTATGTATATATCATGAGTATACCTATATGCGTTTGTTAAATACTAGTTCTATACTAGATATGCTCTTAGTTGATAATCATTAGGATGATGCAATTAGTGGCCAAAACTTTACTTAGTCAGAAGTCAATCATTTTAAGTGGAATAGAAACAATTTAAAGAAATTCACATGATAAAAATTAAATTTCATCAGTACTTGCAAATGTGATTGTTGGATAAAATACTATACCTACAATCAATCTCATTCAATACTTGGAAACTTTTGTATTTAACTTAGTCTAATCTGTGGTATTTACTGCCTCCAGCCAATGAACTAAATACATCTTACTTACATATACATACATATACATATATGTACATATGTATACTATTTATGCAGCCTGCTGCTCTCGAAGGGAACAAATAAACCAGGATACTACAACAAAAGCAATTTCACTTAATTTCGCCCGATTGTCGGTTGTAATAAAATAACAATTTGCGTTACTCGAATTACGGAATGAGAATATCGAACGAGGATTTCGATAATATTTACAAGCAATAGTAGCTTTTGTTTCACATTTGTATGTGGTTCAAGGAACGAATGTACATGTGTGTTGTATACCTGCATATGTTACTCATATAATTATCTGGAGACACTTTACGTTGACAATTTGGGAGATGGGCACAACTTAAGATAAATGTCATAGCTTTAAAACATTTAATTGCGAACGTAAGGAAGACCTTGAAAATGCTGGTGCCGGAAAAAAACTTAAACAAAAATTTGTTTTTTCTGGGACCTTTGCCTGTACGCTGTTCCAAAAATCACAATCATAAAAAACTGAAAATTAATTTCTGCCGTAATGACCAGTTGGTGCATATAAACGCAAAGTGGTAATTTTTTTTACAGGATTCTGGATGTTTGGTGGAATTCATCTCAACTTTATTGCGGTAATTTGGGTTGAGCTACAAATGACCATAATACTACAATCATTCCTCTTCTTGTAGTTTTTACACGACCCAGCATATAATTTCTATGAAAATGTTGGAAGCCAAATAATGCAAAGGGTCTAGTCAAGGTATTGGAAACTGCAAAAACTGAAAAAAAAATTTTTTTTGCAAAATTTCAGTTTTTAAACTTAACGCGGAAACAGCATAATTTAAAAAAACGTGTTTTTCGTTTTTATTGATTTATGACTATTTCTTTAATCTAAGTTTAGCAACAGAGCTATTTAAAAAAAAAAGTTAATTTTCTTTAAACCAAGACATAAACACACTTTCGTCATAAAAAAAAAAAAATAATAATTCCCTGTTTGACCACTTAGAGGGGCAAAGTGGATCTCTATTAATAACTGTTCGAACAGAACAGGGACCTACAGTTTATAGCCGAATCCGAATGTCTTTAATTAATACTCATGGCAAATAGCGTCTTTGAGCTAGCGATGGCAGTGCTAGGCAAGTGCACCAGTGCTACTGCAGGGACTCTTTAGAGGCGAGTACCCTACCACTTACGCCACCGACGGCAACACACTTTCATCATCCCTATCCATAAAAACGGTTCCAAATCTAATATAGAGAACTACCGTAGTATTGCCAAGCTTTAATAAATGTCTAAAGTATTTGAAAGGATAGCCACTTCACAATTACATCACTATTGTTGTTCATTAATATCACACTCCTAATAAAAGTTTGTAAAATCGTCGATCTACTTCTACTATCCTATTTTAATGGATAGTATGAGGATTTTCTTTCCCCCAAATGCGACAGTTTTGTTTATTTACAGTGCCAGATAGCGTGAAATGGGCCTCATCAGTCATTAAAATTCGCTCCCAAAAATCGGGCAATTACATTTAATGAACATTGTCACTATTTCCGCGCGTTCTTTGGGCGTGAATCGATTCATGGTTAAAATTGTAATGCAATAACCTTTCCAAAATGTGTTCGACGACGTCAATCGGTTGAAATTTGTCAAAGTTATTCAATATTTCCATCGACCACATTCAAATGGCGCACCCTGTACCATTTGATCCCCATTTTGGTAAAATTGGGTATCATGTTGAAGATCTCTAAAATTCATTCTAGATTACAATATCTTTATAAACAAATGAATTATCCATATACATAAAACTTTTGGTCTAGGTACTCCTCAAAATACATAATGTAACCCCGATAAAAAAATTTCAATTGGACTTTCTTATATGGAATAATTAGGGATCTAATCCTATTTGGTTGCTCTAACTCCTACCATCTTTAAGATCTAGGCGTTCATACGGACTAACATACAGACAGACGGACATCGGTATACCGACTTCTCTAGTCGCCCTGATCATACTTCGAGGTTTCCGACGACTCCTTCTGTATCTTACATAAATATATTTTTGGCTTGCACAAACTTAATATACCCTTTGTAGCATACGGTACAGGGTATAGATATGTGTGGTGTAATTAAAACTAAATATTCAGCTATAAACAAAAATGTGTCTTAAAGCCACTACAATGTTTATACAAACGATATCTTTACTTAAATGCATTACATATGTACATAAGTACCTAGTATGTTTTCTTACAATAGGGATTCCTTCTTCATGTAATCGGATCCATTTCTTTTCTTGCTAGGCTGCGCGTGTTGCACTTCGCACCAGATTCACTCAAGTATTTATATAATAGCCAGACGTGCGAGCTCTTAAGGACCAAATTAATGCCAATAAATTTGTATGAAGGCATTCCAATAAGGTCACACATTCAAACGAGTACACGACATGCCAAATATTTTCTGCAGACCAAAGTTCGTACGTACAATCTTACAGTTACGCCCAGTGGCGAAGCGAGAGCGTTGAATGTGGGGAGGTTAAGCCTCAAAATGCCGACTCGATTCCACAAACTACCGACTGCATGAATAGTAATTGGGTAAAAGTGATTAGTTAATATCCGAGATTTCCCGACTGCTGGATGCTTGGGAGGTGTCACACCCCCACACCCCCCTCGCTACGCCCCTGGTTACGCCAAAAGAGATGAATATGTATTAGACTTGTACATATGTATATACTATATACTACATGCTACAGCGACTTTGCAAGTACATAGGTTCTAAGAAATGTTCGTTTGCTTTTTTAGAGTTTGTTAGGTATAGTTCTCAAGCCACCTACATAAGTACTATTGGCAGTAGCTGAAATTATTACATTTTTTACGCTCTTTTAAGTGTTTTTTGTTAAGAAGCAAAGTTTAGTTTTAGATAGTCTGTCGGTATGAACGACCTACATCTCGTAAAAGATTAGAGCGAAAAAAAAGTATACATATGTTATTTTTACAATATGTTGGTTAGGGGTCGTAACCAAATTTTGTGAGCCGTTCTGCGGAGAGGGGTGACTTGGAAAATACCTTGTTTTATATTTTTTACGTGTATTAAAATATCAAATTTTAATTCTTATTTTTTGACAAAAAATAAATGTCATGAAATATCAGTTAAATATAAATTTGAATTAAAAATTGCAATTTGTATTATACAAAAAATGGTGTACTTTAAAGTCGTGTGTGGATGACTTTGGGATACCCTTTACGACTAGTTTGCAATAAAATCCGGTATATTGCTTAAGAACACCAATAGACATTTGATGGCCAAATAAGGTTACTATACCTTCGTAAAAACCAAAATCAGACGAATTTTGCACCAAACAATATTTTTTGACTGATCGTTCCTATAGGATCTATATGATATAGTCAACCGATTTTGAATAAATATGGTACAGTGCTTAGGAATTACAAAAAACTTGCACTTGCTGTTTATTTGTATATTTTTATTATTATTTACTAAATTTGCTTATTGTCTAAAAACAGAAATATTTTAAATAAAATATGAAAAAAAAAAATAAAATTATAGCATATAAGACCCAGTCCAAGAAATGCTTTAAGACGATTAATTGTTTTTTTATCAACACATCGTAACTAAATGCGTTAATCAGATGTTTTTTAGATTACCTTAACACCAAATTTGATTGAAACCGACGCATTGATGATTTTGTTGGGGTATCTTAAAGTCGGCGCTCTTGACTGTTTTAACAAATATTTGTAATTATATATTTTTTTCATTTTATAATTTACAATAGTACCATCATTAATAACAAGGTTTGAATGTTTTGGACTGTTAGCTATCATGATTTTGAAAAGATGTTTAGCCAACTTTTCTGGTCTAAATGAATACCTATGAATGCACCATCTATAAGATTTATTTCATAGTAGACGAATGCAAGCGAATAAGGTAATATTCAATCACTACATATTCATAGTTAGGAGTATAATAAAATTTTAATATGAATAGTGAAGCTATTAGTGGTTTTCTTTATTTAAGTTAATTTATTTAATAGAGATATAAGTCACAAGCCGCAGTGAAAGTGGTTTTTGTTGTTTTAATCAAGCGTCTTACAATACCGTCACGATCTTCGTTTTAAAAATATACATAAATTATTTATGTAGTTCAACCAATTTGTATATCATATATATAGCCTTTTCTATACCCACTAGCAAAGACTCAAAAGTATAATATATTTGAATCGGTCATTACAAAAACCTCATAAGTCACTAAATTAGAATTTTTCAGATACAAAATTTAAATCGTGAATAACCTAACATTTTACTAATGAAAATAATGAAAAAATCCCTAAAAACTATTTGTGACTTATGTTGTTTTATCAAGAAATAAGATTAGTGGTATAAATTTTAAACAAAATAACTGTTAAGGTTATTTAAATTTAAAATTTTTATCACTCAAATACTAAATTAAGCATAAAAAAGTCCGTTAAAACTCATTTGTTTGAGTATGAAACAGTTTTTATTGATTTCTGAAAAATTCTAATTTATTGACTTATGAGGTTTTTGAAATAATCGATTCAATTTTAAGCGTCAAACTTAGTCATAAGTCACTTACTAATGTTGTTTTTGCAATGAACGTATTTTTCACGGTATTATTTGAAGGGAAACGATTGTATTGATTTATGCAGTTTTTACCCAGAATACGTATCTCCCTTTAAGGAAAAAAATTTTAGCAAAAAAAACCATGATGCAAAAAAATGTGACTTATGAGGTTTTTGAAATGACCGATTCATTTGTGGAAACGTTTTTAACGGGTGGAAAATTCAATATT
Source organism: Chymomyza amoena (assembly GCA_037043745.1). Lineage (NCBI taxonomy): Eukaryota > Metazoa > Arthropoda > Insecta > Diptera > Drosophilidae > Chymomyza > Chymomyza amoena. The sequence continues at coordinate 74,732 of JBAMAX010003493.1, forward strand.
CTTGATCAGACTGTCCGTAAAGACAAAAGAATCTTGAAGACTGTTACTATATTTATTGTATTCATTTTCCTAAATTTTTTCAATTTATTAGCTTCTAAAGATATATGTATGTTACGTAAAAAAGTAAGTATATGGGGTAAGTTTTATGATGACACATTGAAAGGAGTGGGAGGTAATACAGTAAATTATTATTAGTTCCATACTCCTTTAGGAGCATAAGGATGCAACAAAAGTCTTCCAGTTATTTTTATTTTGCGCAAATTGTCTCAACTCGTTAAATGATTTGCACATTTCGGTTTTGTACGGTTCTCCTCCATGTCATTGCAGGTCTTCCCCTTCTCCTGGTTGCCTGCGGGTTCCAAGTTAGCGCAGCATGCGGGACGTCATCATAGGGCTTACGTCGCGTGTGGCCTATCCAGCCATATTTTCGTTTTCTTATTTCCCCATTTTAGGCAATTTGATTAGTTTTGGTTTGTTCGTTAGCTTACCAAAATGTGTTTTTCTAGGTTACTTGTTAGAGCAAAATATTGGCGCAGTTGGCAAAAGGGAGTTGAAATTCGTACATTTTTGACTATATACATATGTATGTATGTATTATTGTATTCGTATAACATATATTTGACACACAGCTGCATGTTGACATCTTCTCAGGAAATATGCGCATCAGCTGGTTTTGAATCTCTAGCTCTTATATTGCCCGAAATCTAGGTGTTCAAACAGACGGACATTGCTCAATCGTTTCCCGAGTTTATGATAAGCATTTTGGTTTAAAAGACTTGGGTCTACCACGCTTCCTTCTGTCCCATACATACATTGCATAGATCTAGTATACCCTTTGTACCTATTGATACAGGGTATTAAAAGTGATGTGTGCATTACATGTGATAGGGCTATCCATAGGGAATTTGTGGATCTGAATCCGAATCTAAGATACAAATAAATGAATCACCCCAGGGATGTGCGAAAACTGACCTCCGAAACTCCCCGATTTTTGGGGTCGTTATTTACAAACATTATTTTGGCTTTTGCTACCACAACCCAGTCTCGCCAATAAACTTATATAGTAAAAATGGCGGACGTAAAGTCGGGCGCGGACGACTTTAGGATACCCTGTACCACTAGCTTGTAATAAAGTCCGATTTCTTCACAAAAAACCAAAAACAGAAGAATTTTTAAGCAAAAATTTTTTTTTGACCGATCGTTTCTATGGGAGCTATATGATATAGTCAACCGATTTCAATAAAATTTGACACAGTGCTTAAATACCTTAAAAAAGATATGAATGCCAAATTTATTTCAAATATCTTTACAAACAAACAAAACACATCGAATTTTGTATAAAAAACGTGTTTTTGGACCGATTGGTCCTATGGGAGCTATATGATCTAGTCAAACGATTTGGATTAAATTTGGTACAGTGCTTAGGAACTATAAAATACTCACGAATGTCAAATTTGGTCCCAATATCTTAACAAACAAACGAAACACAACAAATTTTGTTAAAAAATCGATTTTTTGGAAGATCGGACCTATGGGAGCTATATGATATAGTCAACCGATTTTGTTCAAATTTGGCACATTGCTTAAGTGGTCTAAAAAATTTCCAAACGCCAAATCTGGTTAGGATATCTTTATTAAAAAACGAAATATAGCGAATTTTTCTTTAAAAAAGTTATTTTGGCCGATCGGTCCTATGGGAGCTATATGATATAGTCAACCGATTTCGATCAAATTTGGTACAGTGATTGGGAACTATAAAAACTTTCGAATACCAAATTTCGTTACGATATCTTCATAAACAAACGAATTTTTTTTCATCGAGGTCGTCTCAAACACCCCCATGGGAGCTATATAATTTATCCCCGATATCAAAACAATAAAATAAACTTGCCTCCTATGGAATAATATGGGATCTAATGTGAAAGCTCTTACCATCTCTGAGATCTAGGCGTTCACACGGACGGACAGACGGACAGACGGACGGACGGGCAGACGGACAGACGGACAGACGGACAAGACGGACAGACGGACATGGGTATACCGACTTCTCTATTCACCCTGATCATATTTTAGGTAACTTTGGGGTGTCTCCGACGTCTCCTTCTATATGTTACATACATTTTCGGCTTGCACAAACTTAATATACCCTTGGTACCATACGGTACAGGGTATAAAAAGTAAGCTTTGTATGTAGCAAATTTAATATACTCTTTATAGCATACGCTACAGGGTATAAACAGCTGGTGACACACATTTTCTTTCATTCTATTCGTTTCACACACGCACACAAAAGCCACTCACACTTACTCACTATACTTTTGGTTCGAATGTTCGTCTCTTTTATACTACTTGCTTTGAACCCTAGCTGTACTTTCCCTTTTCCGTTTTTTTCGACCATTTACCAACACTGGTGCGTAAGGTCAGCTTATTATGACACAGATAAAAGAATCTTGCTCAGATCATAAAAATATGAATTTTTTTTTTATGACATTCTCAAGCAAAAAGATTCACAGATTTCAGCCGATTTAAAGGTAACCCGAAATTTGAACTTACCGTAGCTTACTTTCTTTACGCATTTTCGCTTTCACCTGATTTAGCTGACAACTTAATAAAACATAACAGTATAAATTATATGTTTTTCAGAAATCTTTACATATCAGACAGTTAACTCTTTCAATAAATTTAAAATCAAAACAAATCTTGTCTACTCATATACACATAGCGGCGCGTGCCTACCTTCGTAAATGTATTCGTTTATACCTCGTTATCAAAGACGGGTCTTTACGTTAATTCTCTTATTTTTACATTCAAGCAATATTTTCTCCATAAGGTATCGGATCGAAGTAGTACGTGTGGAGGTGATACCTTATACATATACTCGTATATACAAAGAAAAGAACAATAACCTATGGCAGCTCTTTTAACATTAGATACATTCGTAAACTCTCGTATACACTAATGCCATGGTGGTCATTAAAAGAAATGAAGAAACCGGTTTCCAAAAGAAAAATGCAGCTGTGATGAGCTAAAAATAAACCAAGACAGCAGCACCGCAGAAGAGTTCCAGCTGAGCATTTCTTTACAAGTCAAATCACTACAACAAACCGACAAGAAAATGTACAAAAGAAAGTTACGTACCTATTTCGATTACTTAGTGTCTGATTAGATCACAGACGAACTGACATTTGTCACTTACCACTGCCCAACACTGAGTCTTTAGAGAGCTATTTAAAGCTCTAAAAATATTCAACTCTAAATGATAAAAATAAACATCCGCCGAACTGTCTGTCATCTTTAGCAGCAGCTCTTCGCAATTTTCAATACCGACTGAGATGCTCCTTAGCAAAGAAGTTGCAAAAGAGAGATCAAAGAGATGAACAACCAGTTCGAAACAAAAGAAGCTGGCAACTCGTTATGTACGAGTATGTGTGTAAAATTGGGAAAAGAAAAGAAACGCTGCACCTTGGTTTGGGTAAAAGTCTTAAAAAAAAGTAGCTTCAACACAAAACTTAAATTGAGCCAAACATTAAATGTTTCGGAGCCGTCGTGGTATTCAGACACGCAGCGACTAAGAAGAAATCTTTAAAACTAAAACTAAACGATTCTAACGAGAAACTAACAAAAAATATGACGCAGAGTGCCGTAAAGTTATTATCTATTCTAGCAAATGTGATTCTCATTTTCGGAGGTGCACTCCGCTTAGTGCAATGTGAAAGCCAACTGAAATTGTCCCGCGAAGCTCGAGTGATGCCATTTCTTACTGAATCTAAATCAAATCTACAACAGAATCGACGTTCCATGCAGTTGTCACAAATTCGTGCACAAATAGGTAAACTTCATCCACCCCACGTAAGTGCATACAACGATCCCTTGTTTGCGTTAAAGCCTCCATCCGCACATTCCGGAGTGCAAATAATGCGACGGGTACACAATGGCAATTCGAACAGGGCGGGACAATTACTTCAACAACCGCTTGGATATCAGTATGATATAGGCAAGGCAAATCGTTACGCACACTCCAAAGACTCGCCTGTTATTGACATAGGAAAGAATCAATTCTTTCAGCCCGACACAGCACAGTATCCAAACAATTTGAAGTACAATTTTGAACAATATGCACCACATTTTAAGGCTTCACCGCAGTTTAATGGAAATGTTGTTCTTAAGGATCATATCAACCGATTCGAAGTGAAAAAACCGTCAACATATACTCCAGTTCAGCAATATGCCATTCCGGCACAGTCTCTACAATTTTCGCAGACAGGTCCATATCATGGTCAGCAAGACGGATACAGTGTTGTACCTTCGAAGCAAACGCTTTTACACCAAGTCAAATCCAACCAGGGCCAAACTAGCTACTCAGTATACGAAGAGGCGGACTCAAAAAATTCAAATTCAAATTTGCCGCCTGCGGTTACAGCTCCCTATATTGTATCTAAGGAAGCCCAAGATTATTTGCAATTCATGAGTACGAACGAGTATTTTTTGCCAAAACGCGATCCTAACTATAAGCAAATAGATATGGACAAGGACTTGGTACATTATCAAGACCAGCTCAAACAAAGGCAAGCTCAGTTTCTAACCCACCAACAACACCAACAACAACAACAACAACAAAGGCAACAATTGCAAACACACGAAAGTCATTTAACGGATAGCAGTGGCTCTTCATCATACAACCAACCTATACAAGTATCAGATCTATTCTATCAACAAGATCCTGCACCACCGAACGCAGCTGTAGTGCGAGGCAGTTATCAGGCAGGACAAGATGTGTTTGTCGTCAAGTCAGATGGTAACAAGGCGGTCAAACACATTGTCTCAACTCCGATAGCTTCCCAGACAACAGCTCGTACTCCTTACAATAGTGGATCTACAGCACACACACCGGAGCCATTACGGTTCGAGTTTACTGAGCGAGATGCTGTAGGAGGATCGTCAACATACACAAATTCCCCAAAAAAACAGAAGTTCTACTATGAGACGATTGCATCTACGGCCGTACCCCAAAAGCCTTTAATTCATTCTAGCAACACCAATTCGGAATTATCCAAGCCAATTAAAGAAATCGCAGACGATTCTGAGGACAACGCTGATGTTAATGTTCCAGATACGGTAGTACTAGTGGATAACACATTTTTTTCATTCTTTTTACTTATTTCCTTGCAACTTTTAGGGTTCCATTTTTCAAACATCACTGAAAACAACTCAACCTTCTGGTGATGATATATCAGAGGAACCAAAAGATTCCGAAGCCTACTGTGAGAAAATATGTGCAAATGTATATGATGAGAATGATGAAATCGTTTGTGGATCTGATGGATACATGTATACGGGAGAAGCCCAGCTTGAATGTTATTCCTCGTGTTTAAAGATAAGTAAGTGCAATACAAAAACATTTTCGAAGTGAAAGTAGTTTCTATTGTAAACAAATTTGATCAATTATGTACATATATGGAGGCATAGAAAGAAGGTTTCTGCATACGGATCATATGACCACCTATTTAGAAGCTGCAACGTTCTTAAAGATTAGAAAGGAGAAAGACGATATAAATTTAGATGTTCTGGACTGGAAATTGTTGTTAGCTTTAGTATTTCAAAGTTTAAACGATATTTTTTAAATATTAGATCTTTTTAGGATCCTCTTCGTTCATTGTTGTTTTCGTGAAGAAAACGCATCTTTTGAATGTACCAAAATTCAAACTAAGAATGCATTGTAGATCCGATCTAAAAAATATTATCTTAAATTTATAAAATTTTAACCTCAATTAAACTTCTTTCCATTTTTGCAGATGTGGCGATAAAAAGCAAAGGTTCATGCAGCGCGCTTTAATTAACTATTGTGTTGTTAGTATTTTAAAAGATTATTTATTTTAGTGTAAGACAGTTGAAAAATAAAACGAGCTTCAAATAAAATATATTAAAAATATATATTTTTTTTAGAATTATTTTGAAATTTGTATACAATTTTTTTAATATTTTTGTTTTAAAGAGTGTATCGATAGATTTTTTTTCCAAGGCCGCTGAAGTTATTGCACTCTCACTCTTTTAATAAACTTTACTTATTCCCAGTAAGTATAAAATCAATTACGAAATAGAGTTGTACAAGTCTCACTTATAAAATAAAGCAGTACTCGACTGGTGTAAATATATCTTTTACTTCTACGGTGCGACGAAACCGATGTGGGTTTAGGCCTGGTTGCAAAAACTCGACAATACAGAAAAAAGCTGGATAACTTTTGACCTCAGCTTACTCGAAAATTCTTAGCAGTCACTTCTTCTGCCACCCAACCCTCTGACCAAACATAAAAAAAGTATATTTAGGCAGACACATGTATAACGGCGGCGAGTTTAATATGCCTTTAAATTTTTTATTATTCCACTGCATTTTGTGTTAGTACAGCTTAAAGTGAAAAGGGTTCAGGCAGCAAAGTATTCTCAGTACGCTGGAAAAATAACAGCCTAAAATGCTGTCTTTTTCAAAACTATACGGCTAGACGGAGACAAGAAAAAAGCCAAAAGCTAGCAAAAAGACAGGGCTATTTTGGTGCCAAAAGGAAGTGTTTGTTAACTAACGAAATGTGCAATTTATCGAATTATTTATCAATAATTAACAGCTTTTTGTTTACAAATAGCAAATATATACGATAGGAGTCAAAACCCAATAAAAGGCGGAGGGTTTCAGTAAACCCATAGTTAATGTGCAGAGCTGAGTGTAGATAATTTAGCATAAACGTGTTTTAAAGCACTTTAATGTTACAATTGACTTATTTTAGTATTATAGCTATTTTCTTATAATTTTCCAACGATCCGTAACAATTTTGTCGACCAGCCATTATTTTCCATGCTCAATATAACTACTTGAACTTAAATTTTGATTATGGCGCCAAATCCGAACAGCTGATTGCTGATAGCGCCATCTATGGCGAGGTTTTGGCGTCAAAAAACAAAAAAGATTAGAGTTTCCAAAACAATTAAATTTAAATTGTTGACAGCGTAGTTAATTTACACGTTTTCAATTTAATGTTGTTTTATTAAATTTTTTTTTCTAAATCACACAGTAGAATGATAAAGAAGAATTCCTCTAAGCATTGATCGATGGAGTCTCAAAACTAATCAGCTGTTTCTACTATTTAACGCTTTATTTATGTGCTGTATAATCCAATTATTCTATGAAAAGCACCGAATCACCTCGTGTTCATATTTTAAATTTTGTGGTTCAAATTAAACAGACTAAGTGAAGTTTACATCAAAAAATGTAGCAATTTTATTTTGTTTTACCTTTTCTTATGATTCTGTCAAGTTTTGAACTGATTGTGTTATGGTACAAATGAACTCGCTCTTTTGCAGTCGTGAACTATAGCAAGCGACAGTCTGGCAATGTCAATTATGAACTTGTTCTATGGTTCTTATGAATAATGCGCGGTGAATGGTCATTTTCTCATGGTATTCGCGTACTAAAACATTGTGATTGGACAATTGTGTAACAAAATACAAATTTTGGCTAGACACAGTCACTAGCGCTTTTATTAAATAGTGATAATGAGGCGATAATCAATAAAATCAAGTTTGCAACTGCTATGAAAAAATTCAAATGAATCAAAAAGTAAGCGCTGCAAAACAAATTAAAGGAATACACATGGTATACGTTGTATGTACGTACGTCTGTATACGCATACATACATATGTAAAACAATGCCAACATCAATAACAAAAACAAATATAAATTCTTATAAAACATCTCAGATAATTGTGCTTCGTGAAAATCGAAATCGTGCATGTATGTATATTTGTGCATGCATATGTATATATACAATATATAGTACATGTTTGTATATTATATACTGTGTACATTCCACATGCATACAAATATTTATGCCGTTTCGTTCCTTTCAATTAACTTTTTGTTCATTGGCTCAGCCGCCTAACCCGTGGTGACAGACAGACAGTCGAATGGGTGATGATGGGAGGTGGTAGACAATAGAACCAATACCTTAAAATGTCGGACAATGACATCATAATCTCGTATGTGTGTGTGTAAATTGTGGATTCAATTCATAAGATTTAGTGGAAGACTGCAGCTGGAGTATTGACATTAGTTCATATTAGCATTAATAAACAAAAATATATACTCATCTGTAGTATTTCCATACATACATATGTGTGTAGATGTACCAAACAAACGTATATAGTATACATATGTACACTCAGTACATATGTATTAATTGTGGCTACATTTAAATAGATTTCGCCTTTAGGAATGATGCATAGTAGTAAGTACTAAAGTGCAAAGAGTTTTATTTAGTTGCGGATGTGGCCGTATGCATACAAACATGTATATTTACATATGTACATGCATACGCACATGTGTATGTACATAAAGAAGCAAATGCTTTGATAAAGTAAGAGCGAAAAATCGCAGTTTGTGCAGTTGGAATTTATGAGTCATAAAAAAGATACAGATACACCCAAATGAACAATTTTGCCTCTCTCACAGCTGTTGTTTTTGCCAACAAATAGATAAAATAGTAATTTAAAAAAAGTATACCATAATTGTTAAAAATTAATAAGATTTATGCAAATTTATATTTTGATGTAGTATATTTACATACATTGCAAAAATGTATACACCGGCAGATTGGTGGCAAAAAGTAAAAACAAATCAAATTTGGTTGTAAAAGGCGTTAATTAAAGTAGATATAAAGGCGGTTTGAGGTCTTACGATTATATTTGTAATACAAAAGTTTATTTTTGATATGCAGATTATACGTGAACTCTGGTTTGAGAAAAATATTGCAAAATTGGACAAACCCTTTGTGATTTTGTACGACAACGCGAGGTCGTACCAACAAACAGTGCTCGGACGGGAAGCACCATCAGCGAAGATGGTACTACCTCCTTTACCACGCAACCTCAAAGGTAAATTGCAAAAGCAAAAGAGGTTTACCCATATATGTATGTATGAAGTAAATAATTCCATAAATCACCGTCGTGTACAGTTCAAAATCCTTTTTGGGGGATATTCTAGGTTAAAAGCCTGTCAAACCCCTTTTGTAAATAGGAAAATTTGCTTAAACTGGTCATTGTATTATATATGTATTTGTAAACAATTGCCCCCTATTAACCGTTTTAAATATTTGTCTTTTTTACTTTCACTTAGCTTGACCGATTAGGCACAAGTAAAACTCTTAAGAAACAAAACACAATCTTTGTTAAACTAAATGCGACGACACGCCCATCATGCAAAACCATCCAATCGGCTTCCGCGCCAAGATCCAAATTCCAACAGGTCTGAAAAATAAAAGCATTAAAATTTCTATTCAATTATGTATTTCATATGTTCCATTTGTATGTGTGTTTTGTAATAAGGCATGCTCATGCATTTTACAGCAATGATAAAGATCGCAAGGATTTTAGCCATTCCGTTTTAGCCAGTTCAGTTGATATAATCAATTGATATAGTCAATTTTTGTTTTACCGTTTGTAAATATATCGTTTATCACTTCGGAAAAACATTTAAATGTCATAACTAAATTTAAATTGGCATATAACAATTATTCTTATTATATTCTTCAAAATATTATTTAATTATTAGCGCTTATTGAATGTTACATCTAATATAATATTTGTATAGTGTAAATAGGTTCATAACTTTAAGACAGATTCGGAAAATATAACTTTTTTAATTGACTTTAATAGATGATTTCTCACATACATATATGGATTAACATATGCATATATAAAAGTTTTTAAACTATTTGATTTTGAGGGTTATCACTACTAACGCACAGTACAACATATCCTCTATAAACTATTTTATAAGAAACAAAAAAAAAATGTATTAATTTTATTCGTGTTCACATTTCTTACACAGGAGTGACTCAAATGTTTCTAGTGAGGAATGCTCAGTTCAAGAAGCAAAAATCAAAAAGTCGGGACAGCTACCGCTTAAGACTGTACCTACAAGGCACAACTGTACACCGACTCTAAAATCTAAAAGCACCACAGCACATAATAAAAAACTTCATCGCAAGCAGGAATCATCTCTTGAACAGATAAGCACCACATCGCTAAGCTCGTCACCTTCACTGTCACATTCATCAACAACAACGACCACAGCAGCAACATCACAATCATCACCCAACAAATCAAATATTTTTAGTCGAGTTTTGAGGCAATTTTCAAGTAACGCTTTAACGAGCAACCCAGTTAATAGCAAAACATCTGATCCACAAGACCAGAACGAAAAGGAAAACAATAACTCCAATCTGGAACTGCTGTCGGGAAAGGAAAAGCAACTGCAACTCTCTATAGAAGAATGCACAGAAGGCTTGGTGGATATAGAACATAATGAGGAAAAAATGGATAGTGGCACACATACCCCCGAGGTTAGCACGAATGCTCGAAAGGTTGGAGTAGCTTCAATGGATCCAAGCAAGGATAAGCCACCCAAAGGAGTGTCGAAGTCGTCTGCTACTTCGGAAAACAGTAAAATGGAAGGCAGAAAATCTTCTTCTGACTCTGTAATAGACGCGTCGTTATTAAAGCAGCATTCAACTGGGTTAACTCAATCTTCAAAGACTACTCCAACAGCTTTTAAAGCACCACAGGGCAAAGTTTCCGCAAACTTTGTCCAAAATATGCGTTTTGTGCGAAAAAATGTCGAGCATTCCAACAGAAATGCCAATCCTTTGCAATTTGTGGAGCTCGAAACCGAGTTCCCGCGGGATTACGATGATAACATCGAAATGTTGTCACGTGAGGCGGAGCATTTGGAAGAGCAATTTCGTACACCTACACGATCAAATGTGACAGATACGATCAGCCATCCAGTAGCTGGAATTATCGAGACCATTAAAACCGAGGTTTCTCGAAGTGTGAAATTAGAAAAAGCTGAAAATAAAGTTCCGCCGAAGTCTGTCAAACAGTTAAGTGTCGTTAAACGAGTAGGCTTTCAAGTTGAAGAGAAGGAGGATGCTGAAGCGGAGTTTGAAGAGAAGCAGCCGCAAGTCTTTGGCGTGTCGTCTAATCGATCTGAATGCGCTGAGGTGACCACTGCGGACGCAACTGCTGTAGGCACGTCAACTGATGCTTCTGTGTCATTAGTGCCATCTACGTCTGCCATAACCGTTACATCGTCCGTTACAACTATTACGAAAAGCAAGAGTGATGAAGATGATGATCCGGTGGCAATGTCACCGTGTGGACGTTTCTTCAAATATGATAAAGAAGTCGGTCGTGGTTCCTTTAAAACAGTATATCGTGGTCTGGACACACTGACTGGAGTGCCAGTTGCCTGGTGTGAATTATTGGTAACAAATATTTCAATTTCTACACACTGATAAACTAACAATTACCACTTTTTGTCAGGATAAACAAGTAAAAAAGAGCGAACGCACTAGGTTCCGAGAAGAAGCTGATATGCTAAAGAAACTGCAACATCCAAACATTGTGCGCTTTTACACATACTGGGAGTTTCCAGTCGGAAGGAAAAAGAACATTGTTCTAGTCACCGAGCTAATGTTGTCTGGTACTTTAAAGTCGTAAGTAAACACAATTTATTAAATTGATAAATTTGATGCTTATTAAGTTATTTTACTCTATGTTACTGCCTGTAGGTATTTGAAACGGTTTAAAAAAATACACCCAAAGGTATTGAAGTCGTGGTGTCGTCAAATCTTAAAGGGTCTGAATTTTTTACATACTCGTCAATTCCCTATAATTCATCGTGATTTGAAATGTGATAATATTTTTATAACCGGCACCACTGGTAGTGTTAAAATCGGCGACTTGGGACTGGCTACGTTAAAAAATCGCTCCCACGCGAAATCTGTGATTGGAACACCAGAATTCATGGCCCCCGAAATGTATGAGGAGCACTATGATGAATCTGTGGATGTGTATGCTTTTGGCATGTGTATGTTGGAAATGGCTATATCCGAATACCCATACAGTGAATGCAAGGGTCCTGCGCAAATATATAAAAAAGTGATTTCTGGAATTAAACCGGCTGCGCTAGCAAAGGTTGAAGATCCCAATGTTCGTGATATTATAGTTCGGTGCATCGAATTAAAAAAAGAAGATCGTCCGAGTTGCAATGAGCTATTGGAGTCGGAGTTTTTCGATGAAGATATCGGAATTCGTGTTGAACCAACGGCCTCTGAACAATTCCTTTCCGATCCCGATATAAACATAATTGAGTTTCGTCTTCGATTTATGGATCCAAAAAAAAGGTCTTCAAGACACAAAGAAAATGAAGCAATACAATTTGAATACAATATCAAACACGATGAGTATGAGCAAATTGCACAGGAAATGATGAAGGAGAACATTATATCTGAGGACGATTCTCGCGCAGTCGCTCGCCTACTTAAAGTTCAAGTCGTGTCCCTCTTAAAGGAACGCGCACAACGTCAGACGCAAATAAAACTGCAAAATGAGAAGTCACGTCTTGAAAAACTAGCATTGCAAAAGCAGCGAGAAAGTCTTCCGGCTAATGTAGATGAAGAAGAGGAGGAAGACGAGGAATCAGAGGATGAGGAAGATGGTGTTAAATGGAATCAACGGCTGCAGCTAACATATGACCTACTAAATACAGATTCAGAAACAAGCTTGGCGCACTCCACAAACAGCATCGATCCACAAAACTTAGCTAGCAGATCCAACACGTCTTATCAAAACGGTAACCAACAGCAGCAGCAGCAGCAACAACAACAACAACAAGTGTCGCAACTAATTGCAGTGCAGCAGCAAGTTATGCCGCCACCTTCCGTTTCAATGCAGCAGCCTACAACAGTGCATTACATACAAAATCCACAAATGGCTTCCTATCAAAACCCAGCAAATCCCATGCAAGAAATTGCTCATAGCCAAGTCATTTCACCCACAGGAAGTCAACAGCAGCCTCAGCAATTAAACGCAGCATCCAATCAACAATTAATGCAAGGCAGTTTAACGACACATGTTACTCAGTTGCAACAGCAACCACAGCAGCAGCAACTTCCTGGTCAGGGCCAGACACATCAATTAGCTCCACAACTTCATCAAATAGCTCCAACTCAGCAGCTGCACCAACAAGCAGTCCCAATGGCATCTGTTGGTTCCTCGATTTCAGTAATGCCGCAGCCATCTCTTGAGCAGCAACAGCTTTTATCCGACCAGCAAATGCCACTACAACAAATACCGTTGCAACAGCAACTTCAACAACTTATGCAAAGCAATTCACAGCAATCCGAAGTACTAGCTCAGCAACAGGCAACAGGAGCACAATGCACTCAAATGCCACAGCATTTGCTAAGTCAGCCAATTCCACAACAGCAGCAGTACTATCAACCAGCCCAGATACCTCAGCACCAAATTCAGCAACAGTCCTATGTCATCCAACAATCACAGATATCGCAGCAACAGATGCAACCGCCACAACAATCGATAACTCAACATAATCAAATTCCTCAGACGCAACAACAGCAGCATCAAGCAACTACCCAACAAATCCTGCAACATACCCAACAAATCGGCGCGCAACAACAAATGCAGCAGATGTCACATCAACAATTCGTACAACAACAGTATCATACATTAGCGGCTCAGCCACAAGGGAATAACCAAATGAATATGCAACCTGCAGTCTCTGGAGCACAAGTTATAGCACCGCAACAACAGACCCAATCTGTGCAAATGCAACCCCAAATGCAAGTACCAACAACAAGCTGTATTCCAAATGCTGTGCAGCAGACGGTATTGGCGACTTCATATACTCAACAAAGCCAACAGCAGGTTTCACAACACATGCATGTTATTGACAACCATCAGCAGTCCAGTGGTGGACCTATAATACAACAGCAACAAATCGGGCTGGAACAGCAGTTGTTAAATCTACTACACAATCAATGCACACTACCTGCTATGCAGCAACAACAATTGGAGCAACATCTACAGCAAACAACATCAACTCAACAAGTAATTCAACAACAACAACAAAATCAAATGGTAAATCAGCAGCCAACAGGAGGACAACAACAATTGGAACAGCATCTACAGCAAACAACATCAACTCAACAAGTAATTCAACAACAACAACAGAATCAAATGGTAAATCAGCAACCAACAGGAGGAGTTCAAGATCTGGCGACTCAATTAAATGCAGATGCGTCACAACAAATGAGTGATCAAGGAGCAATAACTGAACCGGACAAACAGAAGCAACAAGGAACAAAAGCCCAAAAACCACGCCGCTCGAATCGCAGCGGAAACGAACGTATTTCAAAACTCAGTGTGACCAGTGTCGAGAATGGCAGTGTTATAAATTGTCATATGGAGAACAAACTTAAGACGATAACATTCAAATTCGAAATTGGAGATGTCAATCCTGTTGAAATTGCTAATAAATTGGTAAGCTTTTAATATATGCTCGAACTTGGTAATCTAATTGCAAATTTTTACAGATCGCTCAAGACTTGCTTTCGAATTGCCAAAGCAATGCGTTTGTGGAGATGATTAACGAAATTGTTGAACAGGTTAAACAAAATCCTAACTCAATTCCAGTGCCATCAAGTTATCGCCGTAATATTGAGAAGGTACTTACGATTAACGTGTACATTTAAATGCATAAAGAACTCTTCTTTGGTATTTAAAAGTTAGGCGTTGTCAGACCAGAGTTACAATGAATGGCATTTGAAAATTTAAGAGGGAACTATATGAAGTTGAATTACTTGGTTACGTATCGGTAGCTCACGAATGTATAAATAAAATTAATCATTATCGATTCGATATGGATCGACTATGATTAATTTAAAAAAAATTATGCTTGTTCAACCTTTAGCATGTACCTCTACCATCAAATCTTAAAATGCTACTTTTGCTATATTTGCGGAACTAATTTTTTTAATATAAAAAAATCAAATGCAGCTATTGAAATACATTTTAATTTCCAAACTCCAATTCTATTTTAAACACGATTTCTCTTTGATTGTCTATCTCCACTTTAACAAAACAGGTCCGTCACGCATCCCTAACTCGACAGCGTTCCACATTTAGAACACACCAAAGACATAGATCTGTAAGTGTTAAATAGACCAGGCTTATCTTATATATTTTTTGTTTTCATAGCAAAACTTGGTTATGTTTTAAAATGTATTAGTTTTTCTGTTTTATAAGTATAAAGTATACTAAGAAATGTATATAATTTAATATTCCATTATAAGAAGCTTATTCTTAACTTTTTTTCTAATCGAAATGGTATAAATACAAACATTTCTTTTAAAGATGTCTCTGTAATATTGGCTCTTATACTTCACACCTTTCAACTTGCGCAAAAATATAAAAATAATATTTTTCCTTGTTAACTAATAAAAAACTTATAGGGAACTAATGATGAAATGAATTTATCGTTGTTCTCAAAGGTTTATGTGAATGTATGTAACATCTAGAAGGAGCTTTTAGTTGAAACTATACTTTTCAAGATTGCATCCTTAATTTGCGATTTCCATATAAAAAGCTACCTGATTTGAAAAACACTCGAAAATTTACATTTATTAAGAAACAAGATTTCGTTTAATGACTTCTTTTCTAATATTAGCAGACCATAAGGAAGTATATAAATTTATTAGGAAAAACAAAAGTACACCCGATTCAGTTTTTACACGGTCTATATAAAAAAACTATTTGATTAAAATATTAAAGATATATTTTTTTTAACCCTATTTCTTTAAAATTTAATTAGGAAATTCCTTTCTCTAATCTACTTCGGAAACCTATCTACCGTGTAAAAATAGAATTACGTGTATTCTTTTACAGATGAGAACTCTTTAACACTATCTAACTTGCATATCGTTGCAACCTATGGCTCTATCTATGTAACACAACAATTTCAGTGGTTTGCCTAATTAAACAATGAAGTTGATAACCCTAATGTAATTAGTAAAAAGTATTACGGTAACACTTAAATTTGTTTTCTTCTCACATCTGATAGACAACATTCACCTCTGTCTGTCAGTATGACTTCTTTAAAAAAAAAAAAATCTAGTTCATCTTTTACTGTACCGTTTATGTGCTAAAAATATTATAAGAAATTGTCAGCTATTAATTTTGATTTTAACCTACATGTAAGTACGAATCGATTGTATACCCATAGAGCGAAGGAAAAAGTCTAAAATTCAGTTGGTTTGAACTGATATCAACCGTTCCACTTAAAACCATTGCTTGCTAAAAATCTATAAACGAATCTATTTTCAACGAATACATTATTTTAGCGGGATGAAACCGCCAGTGACATAACCAAGTTGTTCGAGCCGACCATTCACGGTGTTGAGGCTTTAGCATCAGCAGGCGTCGTCGATGTCAGTAATACCGACATATCTAACCCTGCGGATGTCAAATCCCAAACTTCGCATGGAACTAATTTGGAGTTGCAAGCGAATACAAGAACTCCACCAACTACAGCTTCAACCGTGTCGTCCTCATCAACTACTTCGCGAGATGCAGGTAACAATAGCAACGACGTTACCATAGGATCTGGATCAGTTTCGAGAAAAACCAGTACAGCATCAGAATACACTTCATTATCTATTGACTATATAACGGACAGCGCAGTCACTCCCGTAAGCAACGAGCCAGTCCAATCGCAAGAAGGTCCCAAAAATAAATCCAAGGCTGGTCAAATGTCTCGACATTCTGTTATAAGCCGAATGAAAAAACTATGGGCGTCCACAACTCCCAGGAGTCTAAACATACCATTAAATCGCCACTTTAATATTGAAGAAGATTTGAAGCACACAAGAAGCCTGGATGACTTGACACAAGTTAAGATAACATTTGAAATGCCATTACGAACAACCAAGGCCGCAGATGAAAGTCAGTCCACAACAAACAAAAATAATCCAGAGGCAATTTCGATAACCAGTCAACCGTCAGCAATGCAACCAACTGCGGGCGCTGCAATCTCTTCGAATAGCGCTAATACACTGGAGCAACTTAAGATTGAGTTGGAAAATATTACACATGCACATGCTTTTGCATCAGCCGTTGTGGCATCTATTGGTACCAGGACCGGGAACCATCAGGCCTCGCCGACATTAACTTCAATGAAAACCTCTCAGCAACCCCAAGAGGTACTCCAAGTTCGCACTACCGTTATGTGTATAGTAGTTTGTTGTGGCACTTAATTTCTGTTTCTAGTATCTGCTTACAAGTAGATTATGTTTTAACATTGTGTTAATTATCTAATTTATGCTTTTTTGTTCTCTGGTGTTATTATTGACATTATTCTCTTACTCTTAATTTTTTTTTGTAACCGACGTCCTTATAATAAGCATTTGTGAGTACATTAGATGAGTTTAGTTTTTGGACTACAAACAGCGTATATGGCAGATTTACTAATAACTTACAATGTAAAATAATTGTACCATTATGAATTATTTTGTGATAATAATTCGTCTTGAATGGCAATTATAATAACTCACTTTTTTGGCTGGACAGCGTACTCAATATGCTACACTCAACTAATGTAAACACAATTTCAACTTGCAGTTTATGTGTTCTTTTTGGGTTTTAGTGTAATGTAAATCTTAACTAATGTTTGTCTACTAATGCTTTTTGTTTGGTAAGCCGCTATTGTTCTTTTTACCTTTTTTTTTTTTTTTGGCAAATTTTGTATTTTGCTCTACAATTAACAATTGAACAAATCTCTTTAACGCCATATGTGTTGTATAATATGATGTACAGGTTAACAAACAAAACGCAGTCATTTCGGTGCCTACACTTGGTCAAAACACGCCCACCGCTGTGTTAAACTCGGCTCGTGGCTCCTCGGTTTACAATTCGCGGCGCACGTCTATTGACAATAGCGTGGAATCCGATGTTCAACTTGAAATTATCAGCGCATCTACGTTGGCTTCTGAAAATATTGCGTCAGACGCCGTAATTTCTGGTAGCTCTACCGCAAAGGAAAAACTTTCCAAGCAAGGCAGCCTTGACAAATCCACAGCCACTCCTGTTGGAGGTGCGCACAATAGTGGAATTGCCGATCAGCAACCATCCCAAAGGAATCCCAGTAATGGTTCTCTTAATCAAAACTCCATAGCAGACTTGGAGAAGAAGTTGGCAGCCTTACGAAATTCTGACAATACTGAAGAGGTAAGCTTAACCCATCCAATATTTTGAACCAGCATTAAAATGTGAATGTGCATGTCAAATCATTTCCTCTATAAGACAATATCAATAATCCTTAAATTGTAATCACAAATTTTACTAAAGCCATCAGCAACAGCAGCTGTTATTAAGAACCCGGAGGAAATGACAAATCCAAGCGCTCGAAAAATCTCCCGCTTTAGCGTTAGTCGAGTTCAGGAACAAAAAAGTTCGACAGATGAAGCTCCTCAGAATCAACTCAAGATAGATCTACAGGTTGCCGCCAGTGGAGTTCAAATTAACAGTTGTTCTTCCGCCCAAAATGGGAGCCTGGTTAATACACCTACAGAACTAATACACTCGCCCATACAGATGACATCCACACCCATTAACAACGTTCAGTTGATCTACCAGCCAGGCATAAATAACAGTGGAGTGCTACCTCCATCTCAGGTTATGCAAAATGGTGTGCCAGCAACACATCAAAGACAACAACAGCAGCAACAAATGCCCCAAAACATTGCGACACCACAACAGCAGCCACAGCAATCGCTCAATGGGCATCCTTCGCAAATGGTGAACCAGCAGCAGCAACAACCATTGACAACACAGACAATTCCATTGTCTCTCATTCACCAACAACAGCATATACCACAACAACAACAGCAGCAACAACAACAACAACAGCAGCAACAACAACAACAGCAGCAACAACAACAGCAGCAGCAGCAGCAACAACAACCACAAGTCATATTACAACAACAAACGGCGTCGCAGCAATTTGTAACCACCACCAGCTCACTGCAACAACCTCATCCGAGTCAACAAATTACCCAAACACAACAGTTTCTGCAAGCGCAGTCGCATCAAATGCATCAGCTATCACCTCAGGTAGTTAACCAGCCTATGCAGTTAGGCACAGCAAGTCAGGGTCAACAACAACTTCCCATGCAGTTTTCAACTCAAGTATCAGCTTCCCAGCAACTTGTCGGCCAGCAGCCGCCAATGCAGAGCCAGATGACTTCTATTTTGCCACAGCAAAATATGACAACTACGATTTATAGCCAACAGTCTTTGCAACATATGACTACGCCTCAAAGCTTTCAAACTGGTAGTGTGCCAAACCAAATACCGCAGCAACATCCTACCCAGTTGGTCCAGCAGCCAGCTTTGCTGACCGGGCAGCAACCTTCTCAAGTGCAGCACGTTATGCAGCCTATCTTTAATACTATTACTGGAGAAGGTAAGCGTACATAAAGTTTAGCCGTTGTAATATCCTTAAAAGCAAATCAAATACTCTTCATTGCAGTTGCTGAAGAGCCTGTCTCCCTTGCGGCTACGCATCCACATCTGCTGCCAAGCGATATTCAATCGGTAAGATGAAAAAATTTATAACTTTCATTTTGTTGTTTTTATAATTAATTTTTTTTTTTTAACAGGACATTAAGCATAATTTGGATTCTTTGGTTAATCAGTTATGCAACACCCGATTAGGAACAAATCAGCATCAGCGCCTATTACTATTACGACAGAGGCAGCTTATTGAAGAGGATGAGCTTCGTTTGAAGCATTACGTGGAATACGAGAAGTTTCAAAAAGCACTGCGGCAATGTATGTATTGGACATGGCCCGATTTCTGTAAATTTATATCAAAGATTATGCTGTTTTTGTTTTTTACAGCTATTAGCACAAATGTTTCATCCAACACAGCTTACTTTCCACCAGCTGCTGCACCGATTCCTGCAAATTTAGGTCCACCGCCTGCGTCGGGTTCGACTAATGCAACACCAGCAATATCTGGTAATACGTAGTTTAAATAGCAAGCTCTGGAAATATATAGGTATATTCAAAAGAAAGTACAGCGGCTATTAACATCATACAAACTATGCATACAATGCGATAAAAAGATTATATTGCAACTCATTTTCGTACTCCGACATTTTGTAATCGACTGAGTGCAGGGATAAGACAGACCGATATTTTTCATTAAATATACACTGCACTTTGCTTAAAATTTAATTTGAATATTGGCCAAATGTTAGAGAGTTGTCTGTAAATACTATCAATAAATAGTCACAGTCACGCGGTATTAAGTCATGCTACTGTTATTTTATCTTTTTCTTAAATTTTACCCAAAATTTTCCTGTTTATGTTCCTTTTTGTTGGAGATTAAATTAAAGCCTTTACCAAGTTTATTTAAGAAAATTGTACATTTTATTAACGTTAAAGTGTAAATAAAATATATAAGCATTGTAATCGTACACCTACATACATAAATATTATATGAACATATAGAATTTTTGAATAATCAAATGTGTACTTCTACATAGTTGCTAAATAAATAAAATAACTTATTACTCTGAGTCTTATACCTGTATTTAATTTTTAAAGCTCTACAAATTTATATACAATATGCATATATATATATCCTGTACCAAAGATACCATATGTTACATATGGTGATTAAAATCGGTTGACTATGGCATATTGCGTCCATAGGACACATTGGTAAACAAGCTTTTATGGCAAAATCCGCTTGTTTATAAAGATTCCGAGCAAACGCGCTGCACCAAAGAAAGTAGCCGAGAGAATATCCGTTCCTCTGCTTTGTCCCTTGCTTTTAGCTTAGCTGCATTTTGTATGTAAAATGTATAAAAATTGGCGATTGAAAGCGACTAGATAATTTCAAATATCTTAAAAAACTAAACTATTTTACGTTAGAATCAGATTTAGCGAAATAAACCACCTTACACTTTTTAAATATTAAACAATCAGTATGTTTATCTTTAGCTGACACTTGTAACAGTTGCATCCTCCTTGTGAGATGAGCGCTCATTTGAAGTTTCTCGAATTTCAAATAGTCCAAATCCAGTATTCTCTAAGTGTGCCTGTTTTTACCAAAGCTCGAAACGATCTTATACTATTAAGTACAGCTACTCAACACAACACGAATTCTTTGAGATTATATTTCGGGCAGGTCGCTGTAATCCCTTACTGCACTCCACAGTTGCGAACTTGTTACGCTAACCGTCCACGCCTCCTGTATGGACTACTATGCAGCACAAGAGTTTTTTATTAAAGAAGCCTCAACGTCCTGTCGGGCATCCTCATGACTGGCTCTCACTTATTGATTACAACTTGTGTTTTATTTATACGATTTTATTAATTTTCCACATATGAAAAAATATTAAGAAAGAAACACCAATACCATTACGCTGGTCAGTTTCAACATCGTCTTGTTCGTAACGACGTAATAATATCCACAAATCATAATTTCATAAGTACACCAATAGTGAAAATCTTTAGATAGAAAGCAAACAATTATGGGCTTTTTTATTAGTAATCTTTAACCACGAAAAGCAGTGTTTATACTTGGTCTGATAAGGGAAATGTAATAATACATATGTATGTACATCAAATTGATGACGATAAAATAATTAACAAGTTAACGAATAAACAATATGGAAAAAAAGGGTGGTTGAGCTAGCTCCTTTACAAAGTAACATCTGTGGTGTTCTTAATTTCATTTCCCCACTCTCTGGCCATTATCATAATTTCATTCATGGTTAGCTTGGGGCCAATTAGAGGATTCATTTGGGTCATATAGCAGCACAGCCAACTGCAAATATTTTAGTAATAAATGTTACCAGAACACGACATTGACCTTCAAATTGGGAAAAACTTACAAAAGCCAGCAGGTTACAGCAGTTAGCATCAAGCAACATTGAGTCACGCTATGAAAATAAAGTCCTTAGTGAAAAATTTACAACCACTGAATAAAACTTACCCTTTGTTTGGTCCACGAGCAAAGAAGGGACAAATAATTCCTATGAACGCCCAAATGCAGGTAATTATTAAAGGGGGAATGTAAGCTTCAACCATTTTAAATAGTTTTTTTTACTATCAGCTCAAATACTAAAAATGTTTGATTCTGGCTTTTTTGGTGACTGTCTTTAGCGAAAAAAAGAAAAAGTGATCTTAAAGAATACGATTTTTTCGTTTTGTGAATATCACATGACAGACATGGGACAAAATCAGCTGAGAGTTAACAAAGGCATTACCATTCATTTAAACATTCGCATTCGTTGACAATTGTTTAATGAGTTGGCAGTACTGCTTGTCCATTTTGAATGCCAAAAAACGAAGAAGACGCATTCTATAACCTTACGGCATCGATTTTTACTGTCATAATTTAAAGAAATAAAAATCTTTAAGAATGTTGTCTGATAGCACTGCTCGCCTTTTGGTCCCTGCCCTTCGGGCTACTATGCAAAGACGATGCCAATCGGTTGTGTCTGGCCCTCCAACCCAGCACATCTCCACTGCTGTAAGTACACCAAAAAAATTTGTGCTGAAATGGTTACGTAAACCCAAAAAACTAGTAACTGCAACTTTTAACATTTGTCTTACAGGAAAAGGTTATCCTTGGAGGTGGTATGTGCGTTGCATCGTTGTTCATTCCTGGTTGGGTTTTATATCACATCCGCGAATACAAGGGTGGCCATTAATTGTGCAAGAGGTAATGTCATATGGCGTTTCACAAAAGATCAAAGTAATGGCTTATAAAGTGTAACGTGAATTTAAAAATAAATTTATTTAAATTTATCTTATTTGTCGCATAATTTCAATGACTTCATTTTAAAATACGCCCGCTGTGGATGGGTTCAGAGTAGTTCATAAACTGTGTTCGAAATCGGCACCATGTTATTCAAGGAAGCGATTTAACTTTTTCTAGTGAATGGGGTACAATCTCTTAAAGTAAATTGTCAACGACGTCAGAGAATAAATCGGACTAATGTTTCTTTAAAGAAGATTTCTGGTACCCTGCTGAGCTAGGCCGTAGAGAGGAAATCCCGCCAAGATGGAAAATGTACCACTCCTCTATTACACCTTTAGATTGAATCACGACAGTAATTCAACGGGGTCCTGATCCTTAGGAGTATCCACTCCAGGTCCGGGGGAATCCCTCCCCTCAACCAATTTCGGTCATATCGAAGTAGGCACAACCAGGGGCTGTAACCTTTATACATTGTTAAATAATAACCTCAACGTGAGAACCAACGCATTTGTTCGGTCGTTTACAAACATACTTTTCAAAAAATTGTAGATTTGCTGACAAACTAATCCCTCCCGTACAGCATGTAGTTAAAGAAAATCGTGCATTAAGGTAAGAAACAAACGATATTTTTATGTTATGGGCATACAATGTTTTTAGTTATACTTTGAATACAATTTTGGATATAATTTTAGGGATTTACTTTTTTTTCTCATCTTCCTTTGCGTCACCCTTCTTATCTTTATCCTTATTAAGTGATCCAACTGCATCGCGCACAGCTTCCGATTGGGGATCCACCCCAGGAAGGTTCTCCAGAACGCTCTGTAGAAAAGCTGGGTCCCCAATAACTTCAGAATAATCCTCATCAACATCCATAGGTGCAGCAGCGTCATCAGTTTTCGGGCGTTTTGCTTGCTGGGTAACATTTTCATCAGCAGCGTCTTGCATTGACATTTGCATTGCAAACGCAATTTGCTCTTCTTCAGTCATATTGGCGAAATCTGGCAAATGATCCTCAGATGTTTCGGTTGATAAGGCTAAAGCCCGCTGTAGCATTGCTTCCTCTGAATTGGGCTCAGCCACTGTAGTGCTTACGCCGCCAGTACCACGATCGGCACTAGGAGGTGCAGTAGCAGGTGCTGCTCCATCAGAACCAGCAGTAGCATTGTCATCCGCATTGGCACGGCGTTGTTCGCTTTCCTGACGTTGACGCTGCTCTTCCATTGATACCCGCAAGGCAAGTGCTAACTCCGGGTCTTCATTGGGATCCACTCCAAATTCGAAAACAGCACCACCTAAGCCAGCTCCACCCATACCGTCTTCACCTTGAATAATCGGCGACGACAACAATGCGTCTGACAAAGCTGAACCACGGGGCACGCTGACCAAATGAGACCCAGTTCCATCCTTCCCATTCAGAGCATTTACAAATGCTGTTAGCGTTTCGTTGTTGTTTCCATGATCGCCGAAGCTAACAATATCAACATTAACCTTTTCTTTCTTTAGACGCTTTGCTTGTTTAATTAGTTCGCCTTCTTCGTTGGTTATTGGTGATCCAACAAAAACAACAATGCGCATTTTATGGTTTTTTCCTTGACGATGCTTCAGCACCAGGTGGGCAATTCGAATTCCAGTCAACAGATTTATCTCGCCTTTTGGCTGAATTAAGTGCATTTTTGAGAATATACGACCGACATCACTAGTCAGTGTAGCCAAAACTTCGACGGTGCTGAGTAAAATGGAAAAATTTTAAATGCGCAGATTATGATAAGTCATATATGGGTACTTACTTTGAAAGAGTCATAAGGCCGACATTATTTTCTGGATTCGATCGAAGTTTGGTAAGGCAAACCAAATTAATGCCATCTTTTTGTACATTTAAACGAGTTGGAAAGTAGTCGCCATTCCGCTGATAATCACTGTTGTCAAAACTAAGACGAGGAGACGGTTAATGATTAAAGAGTCTTAGCAAAATATTAATTGGCCGTAAGTAGATTTAAATAATTCTTATTCATAATTTAATATCAAAAATTATTTCCATACCATATCATAGTACTTTCGAGGACCATTTTTGTTTTTTGCTTGTCACTTTGCCACTGAACTGTGATTGTAATATACGGTTGATGGTGAATGAATATATCGATATCTTTTAAAGCACCTCTTCAAAACAAAGTTGCGATGTATTTACATTGACGAAATTTTCAGCATCGATATTATTTGGATGTCATATTTTGAAATGTGAACTACATGAAGAAAAAAAACACGCTTGTTATAATTTATTTTATTTTCAAAAATGTATGAAAACAACTTCAAAGCAAATTTTTGTAAGTTGATTTTGCTTCGGATTTTATAAATCCTGTTGCCATGAAGGTATATTTAAAATATATATATATATGTTATCTAAATCTATTTTATTTAGAATTACTTCGTCAGTACAAACATTTAATTTCCTTATGAAGTCCTCTTATATTATACTCTTAATCGCTATATATTATATACATGCTACTAGCCGATTTATAAATATTATGGTGAATAAACGATAAAATTTAGAAAATATTTTATTCTGCTTGGATGTTGGGCTTTGTAAAATCATGCAATTTTTACCAAAATAATTACAAATTCTTTATTTCATAGAAAGATGATAAATATATTAATACTTTTACGCCAGGCTGTGATATATATAGTTTTTAATAACACTACACAAATTAATCCCTACTAATTATTTTCGTATTAGGATATCCATTTCTTTGATTACACTTTCACGTCTGTCTTTGGTCTTTGGTCTGTCTGTTAGTAATTAGGTCTTAATCGTTATAATGAGTAGTCGGCAAATGTCATTCTTTATTTTATGGACTTGAGGCATTTGAATCTTAATATTCGATTTTAGTTTGAATCTTAACATGGTAGCGTTTGCGTGGTTTAATAAAATTTTCGCAAAGTTGCGTTTCACTCAAAAGAATTTAGTGGAATTTTTTAGGAATACCTCTCTACAAGGGCTAAAATATATTTGTGGCGATTACTTGGCATGTTGGGTTCGACTATATTTCTTCATAATATTTACTATAGTAGTTTGCGTGGCAATCAAATTATCAACTAACATATTCTACAAATGGGAAAGCACGCCCGTTATAATTGGAATTAGCTCCAGCATGACTTCAATTCAAAAGGTTCCTTTTCCGGCCATAACTGTGTGCAACATGAATCAGGCCAAGTACTCCAAAGTATCGCACTTTAACACGTAAGATAACGCAGGGCGCATAATGGGAGTTATTGTACATTATAAAAAAACAAAAGTTTTCTAATTATTAAAGATTTCTCTTCGAAAAGGTTTTTTCACCCACTGTACCAAAACCTAGTATTTATTGGTTTTACTCTATTTGTAGAAACAGTTTAGACTTTGCGAGGTTGCAGAAGACTTGCTTTGTTGGAATGAATTACAGCCGTTACCGAAATCTTTCGCCTCGCTACAAGGGCGACACGTTTTCTAGTTTTATTGTGAATGTGAGTTTATTAAAATTAAAGTGATTATTGTTCAAAAAATGTAAGTGCCTATGTATTTAGATTTCTGAAAGATGTCAAGATATGATTGTATCGTGTCGATTTGGGCAGAAACAATTTCCTTGCAGTGATATATTTCGAGAGATATTTATTGATGAAGGCTTATGCTGTGTATTCAACTTACTGCATCCACATTATCTTTACAAATTCAGGTAAAATCAATACGTATGCTCTAAATACTAAATACTGAATTACCAAATGAGAAGTATTCTACTGCGACCCACTTCTTCTAAAACAAATTCAACATAAATTTACATAAACAAAAAATGACTATTTTATTTTTCAAGTACTCCCTATGTAAGGGATTATACATCATTAAGAGGCTATAGCGATATAGCAGTTGATTGGAATCCTATGACTGGATACCCCCAAAATCTTCCAGCTGGTTTTTATCCCCGACCTGGAGTTGGTGTAGGTGTAGCTATGGGTCTACAAATAGTGCTTAATGGGCACGTTGATGATTATTATTGTTCTTCTACAAATGGACAAGGGTTTAAGGTTAGTACCAAATATAATATATAAAATACAAAATTCACATTATTTTATTAAACATTTTTGATTTTGTGTAAAAGTAAAACTTCATTATTTTTGTCCGACTATCAATCAGTTTCCAATAAACAAAATTTTTTTGTTGGCAAAAAGTTTTGTCAAAACTATACTTATAATATTCAATAAATCGTACGTAAAAATTTGTTTCAAAAATATTCAATAGTTTACGTTTTTTAAAATCAAGTCGTAACGCATTATGCATTAAATTGCATTATTAGTTTTAAAAAATCGCTGGTGGCACTTTGTAGCACTTTGTCCAGGTAGACCCTTTTCAGATTACTACTTTGCCTCTATCGCATAAATGAATATTGTGAAATTCAATGAAATTAACTTTTGTTATTACTGAATTTTCCATAATTTTTAGGTGCTCTTGTATAATCCAATTGACCAACCGCGAATTAAAGAATCTGGCTTGCCCGTTATGCTAGGCCGCCAGACAAACTTTCGGATAATTGCAAGAAGCTTTGAGGCTTCACCCGACATACGGAGTATAAAGCGAGAAAGCCGACAGTGCATTTTTAGTGATGAACAAGAATTACTATTCTATCGCTATTATACACGACGAAATTGCGAATCAGAATGCGATGCATTATACTTTCTAAGGCTTTGCGATTGCATCCCGTATCATTTACCAATGGTGTATTCCAATAGAACCGTATGCGATGTTCCGCATTTTGACTGCTTAAGCAGAGCAGAGCAGCAAATTTTTGATTTTCAGAGCACCGCATGTAAAGATCGTTGTCTTACAAGTTGCCATGATTTAATTATTTTTCCTGATGCATTTTCTACACCTTTTACCCACATCGCTGGAAACCTACAAAACTCATACATTGGCAATTTATCAAAAGACTACATTCGTGAAAATCTAGCGGTTGTAAATTTTTATCATAACGAACATTTTTTTCGGAGTAATGTAAAGTCATCATACACAGGACCAACAGAGTATATGTGTAAGTTAAACTCACAAAATATTTTTGTTTTATTATCCTCACAAGCTTTTTTTTATTATTCTGTAGCTCTAACAGGCGGCATCATGAGTTTAATGATTGGATTCAGTGTTATATTCGTTGCCGAATTCTTTTACTATGTATTTTTAAGATCTTTACTTGAGTATTCTGGCTATTGGAGTTCAATTTTAAGAAATCACTTAAACATTTCATAATAAAATGTTCAGTTAACACTAAATACAATTAAGCGCATAAAAGTATGCAGTGAAAATGAAAAGTTATTAGAATACGTCACGCATGTATATAAAAAGTATCGTGAAAATATCGATAAGATATCGTTTGTTTCACTAATCGAATAGCCCATGTATTGGCAGTGGATAGATTCGATCAAGTTGATACATCCCATACAATAAAAATAAATGAAAAAAAACGTAAGCTTTCTGTTTTCTAAATCCTGAGTGAAGTCAAACGTGCTGACAAATACAAAAAGTAAGTAACTCGTTTGGGATATATAAAAATAATTGGTGTGCACAATTTCATAAACGTATATACAATAACGTGTACAACTGTTCGTTCGTGAGGCAGACAAAAAAATACGCAGTTTCGTTTGTTACCAAATCACAACCTACTAATGCTTTGAGTTCTGCAAAATTTCCTAGTTATGGACATGTGTATGTATGCTCTTTATATGAAAAAAGATGTCAAAATACCTTTAATTTTACCACACAGTTCTAGCCGAAAAAAAATTTTGCTTAATATTCAGATATCTTTTCTTAGCAGCAGAATAAAGGCGTCTGCTAAAGCACACACATGCAAGTAAATACGCACAAACGAACAAATGTATATACATATGTATGTATGTGTATGCATGTGCATAAATGCCCTTGTGTTAATGCAAGTTGGTACATGTAATTATGTGCCTGTCAGTATTAATTTGTTAACTGTGTGTAAACAAATGCATGCATAAGGCACATTATTTGAATTCTTAAGTACAATAAATACATTTTGTTTTTTTTTTAATTTTAGGTCAATAACGTTATTGTTGGATCTGCTAAAACCAGAACGCTTGCCAGTTGTACTCATCACAATGAGTGCCGATACCATTCCAAGTATTGCAATTGATCGGAGTGAAACTCTTTGCCGGTATTATGTACGAGGCATTTGTCGTTTTGGTGATCTTTGTCGCTTTTCCCACGGCTTGAGTACTGATCAAGAGGCTAGTGAAACAAGTGCCGAATCTCCTGGCTCGGAAACAGACTCTAAAACAGACCTAAAGCCCGGCACTAGTCGTCGCGATTGGGCCGACGCTCCAGTTTTTGTTCCTGGAAAGAAACTTTACGAGCCGCAGTGCCATGATGAAGATATCGGAGCTTCTGGTGGTATTTCATGGGCTGAAGTCGTTGGCGGTCCTTCTGTTCATCACCCGGACGTAAAGTATAGTGAACCAGCTTCACTGGACGATGTTTGCCCATATGAGAGTCCCTGCCCGTATGGCGAGTATTGCGTCTATCGTTTGCATATGGAGCTGTGTGAGATGTGTGATCAATATTGCCTGCATCCCACTGATCAGGCTCAACGTAAAAAGCACAACTGCGAGTGTTTGCAGCTGCACGAACAAGCAATGGAATTATCGTTTGCTATCGCACGCTCTAAGGATAAAACCTGCGGTATATGTTTCGACACGATTATGGAAAAGTCTGGGCGGGAGAAACGTTTTGGTATTTTGCCAAACTGTAACCACATATTTTGTTTGGAATGTATCCGCACATGGCGTCAGGCAAAACAATTCGAGCATAAAATAACCAGGTGAGTAAAAGCATGTAGAAAAACCGGCACCCATAGGAAGCTATGTAATTAGCATCGGGTAGGGTAGCATTTGAAACATATGCGCACAGATTCATAAAGCTACGAAAATTATCAAAATATGCAAAAATTGCTTATTTTTGTATAAGCTGCAGCTCCCAATATCTTACTGTAGAAAATCAATCAAACAAGCCTTATCAAATCGGAATTATTAGAAATACTAATGTTCCAATTCTAAGTCGTAGTAATTTTTTAGGGAGGGCATTGTTTTTACCGTGACACATGCTGGTCTGGGATAAAAAGTGACCAACCTTTATGTCTTTGTATAAAATGAATCTTGTATATCCTTCAGGCTTATCAATATTGTTCAACATTTTCATTTTATTACAATTATAGAGCTTGCCCCGAGTGCCGCGTTTGTTCAGACTTTGTATGCCCCAGCGCATTTTGGGTGGAGACCAAAGAAGAGAAGGACAAGCTTCTTAATGATTACCGCGCTGCTTTAGGCGCTAAGGACTGCAAATATTTCAAGAAGGGCGATGGAAAGTGCCCATTTGGAAATAAATGTTTCTACAAGCACGCTCTACCAAACGGAGATATCGTTGATGTTGGATTGCCGAAACGTGCACGCAAATTGCTAAGAAGTCAGAACGAAATTATTGATCTACTTGATGTAAGTACATTTTTAGAGTAGCCCCTGCCTTTTTCTTTATTTCCATTCCATTGCATGCAGTAATGCTATAGTCGGTCCTGCTCGACTTTAAATTATCGCTCGATTTAACCTTTATCACATGTTTTATATAATGCTCTGTAGCTACTAAATACCTTATTGCATCAGCTATAAAATCCTGCCTGTGCTTTGGCCTATGCTTGAAATGAAGCTGCACAGTCTATATTATTAAAAGATGTTAAAGGGGAAGTTCATTTGCAACTGAAATGGGTGATGATGTCCTAACGGCTTGGCTATCACAAAAACGGCAGCCGAAGTGAAACTAAGGTTTTATAATGCTGCTAATCTTTTTAAATATTCTGGCAAAGCGAATCTATATTGTGCTCTGTTTTCAGTTTCTCGTTCGTGTGCATTGGGATCACGATTTTGTCGGTTCATTGCTAGTCGAGTTTCGTTATTGCTCAAAACGTTAAAAGCTGCCAATTGTAGGCAAAATATTGTATTTATGCCTCCCAAAACGGGTTTTCTATCCATAAAATCTTAAAAACAAATCCTATGTTAGTCCGATTCCCAAGATTTATAATCTTATTATTTAATCCCCAAACAGACCAGAACAGTTTGCTGTTCGATATATATAAGTTGAAGCATTATTATTTAAAATTCTTTAACTTTTGCAGATTTATCTCTGGGAATATGTTGATCGCCGGGACTATCATTGGCTGGAATTGTTGTCAAGTGATATTAGCGAAAGGTCAGATTTCTCGGACGATGAGTAAGCTTGTGATCTAAGCACTTGCATGATTATAAATGTTATTGGAACAAATATAACTCACAAACTCAAGTTAGTAACGAATAAAAAGTTAAATTTAAAGGAAATAAAAAACAAAGAAAAAATTAAATGCTAAAAATTAAAATATGCATACATATTACCAAACCAAAAATCATTTGTGAAAATTATACAAACAATATCTGAGTACCAAAATTTTAGTTCACTAAATACAACGAAACTTTCGAAGTAAAGCTGGTAAATGAAAATTTTTCATATTCTATTAATTTTAATCAACACTATTATTGGTTTATAATTATACTTAAAACAATAATATTATCAATTACCTATTATTTTATTATAATTTTACTTTAATAAACTGAACTATATATAAATACATAGATATATATATATATATATTTATACATATGTATAAATAATTAATTGTTCAAAATAGGTGATATAAAATGTGTATACACAACTATGCCTTTCAGACTGAATTGTAAACAACAAAATGTGTTACCCACTAACTTTCTTTTCAAATTAAACGAAGGATTGAAGCAAAGCACGCACAGACATGTACACAAGGAGCACGTTTACAAACACATACTTAAATAAAAACATCAATAGGAGAATAAAAAAAATATATATGTATGAATGTGTATGCTTAAAAATTAATTAATTTACTATAATACATGGCTAAACTTTTTGTGTATTCGTCTTAATCCTTAGTCTTAAGTTAACTAAAATATGACTAAAATTCACCAATCGTGTTAACCTTTGTTGGTATATTAAATGAGTTTAAGTATTAAATATAAAAGTTATTCTTATATGTCATATTGTAGTCTTAAAAAAAAACCTATGTTAAGCATTGTGAATCCCTTATGTAGGCAGTAACCATTTTCCACTTTCATGCACGAGTTTAAATCAATACTTTAAATAAACAAAGGTTTGTTTAAAGGACGTCACAAATAGTCGTTTATTCCAAGTTCGAACGTTTGTGCGTCTTTTATGTTTCTTTAAAGATTAATCTTGATTGTCTTGATGCTATGCTTAGTGTCCTTAAACCTTATTATGTGGACAGAAGTTAACGCGCTTGAAACTTAACGAAAAGTATAAATATAAACTTCTGCAAGATGATGTTAGCCTACCGTTTTTTTTTTGTGTTTTTCCGTAAATTGAAAAATATATAAAGAAAACCCTTCAATCTTATAAATTGCGAATAAATAAATATTTATATCCAGAAAGTATATTTTTTTTAAAATCTGTTGGAATGGCTAAGTTAGACCAAAAAACTAAAAGTTTAGCTGATTTTAAATAAAACTGTTTTACACATTGGCTTAAAGAATATAATAATAAACAGTTTAATTTTGAAAAACAAGTATTGATATTTAATGTATTCAATTCGAAAAGCTAATAATGATAATTATTTTAAATGTTATCTTTTTAAAAGTCTTTGATTATATAAATGCAATAGGTATTGTGCATTTTAAAAAGTATTCCATCGACCCGACCAATAATTTAAATTTTGAATTGAAGCTCCGATAGAATTTATTTTGACCTTTTAATATAATTAATACTTCTTTATAATTGAAATAGTGATCGAATTGTTTAAACTCTAACTATAAACATTTACAAAAATGTGTACAAATTTGCTTACCCGAAATATAATTTTGGAATTGAGAACATTCTATTTTTGTTGCCTTTATTAAAATGTACATTTGTATATAGAGGTATGTGTATTTTATTCCTTCAATGTGTATTTGTGTTAACTACTATTAAAGGAATAGTAAAAAATCAAATCATTTGAAAAAAAAGCACCCAATATAAAGTTGATAAATGCCTATTTACTAGACATACAAATGTCGATTACCATTAAACATTACACACTATTTAACTAGTTTTAAAGCAACAAATCTAATGTAAAACAAAATAAACTTAAAATATTAGCTTAAATGCATATGTCCACATATTCAAAATAAAATATCTATTTTCTGATTTCCTACGCATAAACATAAGTAACAAAATAACAATTAATGACTTCAACCATAATTTTCAAAATCATACTTAATTTTCTTATTTTTTTTTTTATAAAATTTGGAAATGGTAAAATTTTATACACATGTTTAAATTGAAAGCTGATCCTGAGTTTTAAAAGCCTATTAACTTCTGGGGTAGATAACGTGCAGGTATAAAGCCGTATCTATTAATTTTTATATTTAATTTGTTTTTAAAAAATGGCACAAACATTTATGAGTAAAGTCAAGTATCAACTAAATGTTTTAAATTTTTTAGAAAACTACACAATTCGAAATTTATCTGTTTTCGTTTGAATAAAAAATCAAGTCTATTAGGTCACCACAATAAAACAGAAAAACAAAATCCGTGTTGAGTCTTAAGTAACATATTTGTGCCATTTCTCGTTAAGAACAATTTTCTTATATTTACCTGCCCGAAGCTGTACCTTAAATACTTTAAACAAAAACATACAAAAATAATTGTAACTTGAGAATCTAAACAATAAATAATTAAAGAAACCCAAACAAGATTAAAACTTGAAGTTTTGCAGAAAAATAATCAACGTTTTTTTTTCCTCTTTTCCAGGCCTAAACTAAAAAAATGTTTAATGAGAAATATGCAAGTTTCAAGATACAAGAGAAAAAAGTTATAGAACTAAAGTTTTCTCTTTGGAACCATAAGCCATGTCCAACGATTTGAATGCCATTACTTTGTAGAAGAGTTGCCGCGTCAAGAGAGCGATTAAAATGGTTTCTTTTGGGCACGCATTTTTCGAACAAAATAAATTTAACATCTATAAAGTGTAACATTAAAAAATTTTACACGATTTTTGTGGCGTTCGATTGCGTTGGATGTGACTTTGTCTTTTAAATTATTATATTACAGTCGAAGATCCAGTACCTGCAGAAAGAGACATATGAGATCTCTCAAAGTTACTTCCAATATTGTCAGAAGGAGAAAAGTAATTAATATCCGATTGTCAGTATTAAGCCTAGTTCTAAGAGATTTCGAAAGCTAGGAAAATCAATATTGGAAATTTGACTTTCTTATATGAATGTATGTATAGCCAGATCTTGCACACCGATCCGAGCATATCTGTGAAATCTGCTTCAGAGAGAAGAAGTGTTTAAACGCCAATGGCTAGCTGTTCCACGCTATCAATATTTACAGACGTTGGTAACAGATCGCCGAAAATATATACATATGTGATAGAGCCAATATAAACCAAGTAAATTTTCATTGCAAAATTCCGATTATTTACCGAGTTATCGCTAACTAAAAATTGAATTTTTAATTTTAAGACTTTTCTTAGCCAAGCCATATTTCCTAAACGAATTTATTATCTATTCTTCTGCTCAGAGGAATGATGCTTATTGAAGGTAATATTTCACATTTATACAAGAGGAGAAAATGTGAAATCACGTTTGAATTTCAAAATGAACAAAATAAAAAACTAAATAAAATAAATTACAATAGTTAAAAAAAAAAAAAACAAAAATTAGTAAAGATATCTTTATTCGTTTGCCAAAGAAAAGCCCAAATTGAAAAATTCCATTCTCAGTTGAAGATATAGACAATATAATATACATATTATAGACCACAATTCCAGTAGAGCCAAATTTACCATAGATATCCAATTTCAATTCATGACTTCAATATGCAAAAAATGTTGAATCAATATTTTATTTAACATCGATAGTTCCTGTGGCAGTAATGTACTAATACATATTACAAAATAATCCATTTTAAAAGAAAATAAGGCCATATTTCAAGCGTTTGTTTCCTTTGATTGAATTAGTTATCTAAAAAATCTAAAAATTTTCTTATTTTCATATACTCCTTAATCGATATTGTTACTGTATGTAGTATTAATAGTAAGATTCATTGAGATATTTTTAAAACAGAATTTTTTGGCAGGTAAAACGACATACAAACTTATGTATCTATAAAGAGATTCACATTCAGATACATATTAGTAGGTCTAAAGCTTGTAAAATTAACCCAATACTGGTTTTCAAAAAGTTACAAGTTCCTAAAAAAACTCTCTAAATTATGCTCTTGTAGAGCAATTAGCAACATAATACCTCCGCCCAATGAAATTCCAAGTATTTGTAAAAAAATAGTTTTCACATCTCGTACTAACTCAGGATTATGTGCCAAACTCATCGTAGGAACTAAATCTGCAAATGCTATGTATAAAAATGAACCAGCAGTTGCCGCATAGATCCACTGTGTCATAGTGTCTCCAATTCCGGCAATAAATAGTCCAATACTCATGCCAACAAAACTTAGTACTGAACTGATTAAATTGTAATAGACGGCACGACGTAAAGATACTCCTGTCTGCAGCAATAGCGCAAAGTCACCCAGCTCGTGAGGCAACTCGTGACAGAGCACGG
Organism: Chymomyza amoena; assembly: GCA_037043745.1. NCBI lineage: Eukaryota > Metazoa > Arthropoda > Insecta > Diptera > Drosophilidae > Chymomyza > Chymomyza amoena. The sequence continues at coordinate 110,124 of JBAMAX010003493.1, forward strand.
CAAAAGCAGTGGCCAAACCCGTTACAGGATCACTGGCAAAAGCAGCGCCAATCGCCATGCCATCCGTGAGATTGTGTAACCCATCCCCTATGATAACCATAAAGGCCACCGGAGTGAGTGGCCGTTGGGGTGCCTTTTTGTCTAGCTTTTCCTCCTGCAACATAATGTTTAACTCAACTGAAGGTTGACCTTCGGTTGGGCCCAGTTTAGGGATTGACTGATCGTGGCTGTGACCGTGACTGTGTCCATGTGCTCCCTGCCCTCCCTTCAGAAGAGGAATGACGTTCTCGAGTGTGTACATAAACAGTGCCGCCATAAAGGCACATCCGCAGAGCAAAGCCGCCTCATTATTGTGAATATGTTCCGACGATGATGAATTTTCAGTTTCCAACTTCTGCTCGCCCATCTCTTTTTTAAACAAGGCATGTGGCAGCAAATGCATCAATGCATCCCCGCTAAGCGTGCCTACTGCTATAGCGACCAAAAACTTTAGGATTTCCTGATAAGCCACCGACTTCATCAAAGGCACAAGCAAAATGCCTAGCAAACCGCAGGCAGAGAGTACAAACATTGTGACGCTGGCGTATATCCAAGCTGCGTAAGTGTAAGAAGCTTCGAGTAAAATGGGCTTTTTTGTACATAATAAATGTTCCGCCTTACCATTCCAAGTTTTATCCTTTTCATCTTGTTCACTGTGCTGTTGTGGTGCTCGACGCACACATACGTTGCTATCAATCAACTGGGTCAACAATGCTGGGCATAACTTCATGAACGCCTTTGGAGTAATGCGTACACTGTTAATGAACGTAGTGTACTCCTCCTCGTAGTTGTGAACCGGTCCATCGGCACTCTTAATCACACTCCGGTATAGTTTGTGCTTGTGCAAATCTTCGTGATCAACCAGCAGTGAGAGCAGGGACCTCGGGGTTAAACATTTTGATATCGTTGGCGGCAGTGATCCATCAACAGTAACTGTAAGGAGGCATTAGATATATAAATTTACAAATTTTGCAATCTACAGACTTCAAAAAAGGAAATTTGCGATTATAGTCGAATTTGTAACTCTAATTGGAAACTTTAAAAACAAAGGGTATATTAAGTTTGCGCAAGCCGAAAATGTATGTAACCTATAGAAAGAGTCGTCGGAGACACCCCAAAGTTACTTAAAATATGATCAGGGGGACTAGTGTTTTGGCTCGTTATTTTTCATACATAAATAAGTAGTTTCAATATACACATATTACAATTTAAAACTTCTGGAACGCGGCTTGAAAGCTTGAAAGCCTTTCTGGCTGAAATATTCTGTGAAGGCAGACAGATCCCTCGGATATGGGACGTTATCGATTTCATATAATTTAGCGCATTCTTCTACATTTATTCAACCCGATAAAAATACTGTAGGAGTCAAATTATATATCAATTAGGATACCACCAGAATCTTTCAAATGTTACGTTTTCATTAATTTAAAGTTTTTTCCCCCCTAAATATAAATACATTGAACAAATATAGAATGTAATACAAGGAATGATTTCATTAAAAATTTGAATTCATTAAGAAAATTCTGTTTACTTTTCCATTATCTTCGAAAGAAATTATGATGTTTCGGAAAAAATTTTCTACTTATATCTCGTTTATTTGTGCAGTGTATGCAGAAGACTTTTGCTGCTTTTTATTGTTGTTGTATATATGGGAAGTATATCGTTTCCGTATCCATAAATGTATGACCTAGCAAAAAGTTCCAAAAGAGGCTCGCGGATTTAAAAATTCAGGAAGTTACAAATATAACTAAGTACGTAATTTTGAATATTACATATTTTCCATTTCCTAATAAACACAAATCGAAAGTTAAAGCGCGTGCGCTTGGACTCCAACGTCCTCTACCTCACGGTTTCGATAGAAAAGGGAAATGCACGACTCTGTACAATGTAGCGTATACGCACCAAAATTCCATACAGCTATTGGAAAAGATTATTTGTTTACTTATGGAGGCTCAGTAGTCTGAGAACTTTAGGTATATGCATTTGCATAAAGCTAATTTGTAGATACAAAAAAATGTCTTGATGTCAATTATAGCATTGTTTGTTTACTAAACTAAACTGATGTAACAATTTTCTTTATAACATACATAATTGACATTGAATGTTCAATTTATTGAAACTAAGCCTTTGTTCAACTTTTTTCTACACTCGTTTCAATTTCTTACCTCTGTTTGTTTTTCTTTCTCTGTTTGTTTTGCCATAATATAATTATAATGATAAACCAAGGAAGGTATGATTAAGATAGACTCGATGGCTATCGAGTAAAATATCTCACATTATTCAGACTAAGTATATTACCCAAGACATTCAATTACGATTGCATACAAAGTCATAATGCTGAAAACTTGAAGCTGCTACAATTGGCCTGAGATGGGCCAAAAATCACAGGAAGGAACTGTATTTGGTCCTGAGAAGAGTAAAAATTAATTGTTTATATGCATACTAATTGTATTCAAAACTTTAAACGCGTTTTTCTGGAAATCGTGTTTTTGAACACGAGTGGATATAGGTACATATACTGGACAAGCAGGGGCGTAGCGAGGTGGGGGTGTGGGTGGTGTGACAATCCCCCCCCAAAACATCCTTCAGTTGGCAAATCTCGCATATTTCATGCAATATTCGAGAAATAAAAATTCAGAATCGGTTTTTTGTCTTAAATTTGTTGAATCAAGTTGGCATTTTGAGGCTCATCACCCCCCCACCTACAACGCTCTCGCTTCGCCACTGTGGACAAGCACAAATAATTAGTGCTAGACACGCCGCACTATGGGTTTTTCGCCACTTTTTTGGCATAAACTCGATTTTTTTTTTTTTTCAAAATTAGTAGAATAGTCCATAAATATAAGTGCAAATCGGACAGATCGGATATATGGCATATATCAAGCGTGTGTGCGATAGATAGATGCGCTGTTTTTAACCTTTCTAGAAATTATAAAGAGAGATCCTTACATGGACAAGGACACCCCAGGGAATGAAGTAGCTAAGGGTTACTGCGGGCAAAGGATGCAGAAATTACAAATGTGGGCGTCACAGACTTTAACACCTGCAGGCTCTGTAAGGTTACCGACATATCCATGTAACACATATGTTCGGAGAGTGACGCACTTGTCAGAAGAAGGGCACCCCTATTGGCGGCCATAGAATCTTGATGCACAATGATATTTAGGTTTATCTTTGCAATTGCAATAGCTCTATGGCTAGTAGGAAGCACAAAAGATTCGTTATGCAGTGTCTCCCACCCAATTATGATTAATAAATGAAATGCAAATATATAAAAGAGTTTTAAAAATGTTTAAATAAATTATTTTGTATAATCCTTAGATCCTCTTGAGAAAGCAATCAAATTAATTCAGCTAGACTCTTTAGGAATACTACGCATTAGGTTTGGAGCATTTTAAAATGAAAAATTTGACTTTAAATACGATAGGTGTAAATTCAAAATCACATTACGGAAATAATACGACCGTTTATTTACCAAGTAAACTACATATATTTTTATGGCATCCTAATCCAATATTAACAGCAAAACAAGATTGCTGTACATCATCTACGATAATGTTCGCATTACCGTATAACAAGTAACTTTAATCTGACTGTTTGGTTGTCATAGGATTAGAGCAGAATCATTAATCAAGTTTCTTTGCAAAGGTATTAACGTTCAAGATTTTCCTAGAAGCGTTCATACTAACAAAAGTTTTGCACTTACCCCCATTATCTCGAAAGCCGATTCTTAGTGTTCGGGCACAAACGTAATTGTTTGGACACAAAATTTACTTCAAACTAGGGATTTACTTATGACGCTATTTTTTTGATAGTACGATTAAGTTAAGATTTCTTTAATTTTTGCACTCACCACCATTTTCCCGCGGATGCCGATGCTTGGGGTCGTGCATATTACGAAATTCGACAATATTTGTCTTGTTTTCCTTTTGCATTGGTTTCGTGTGGTTACTGTTTGAATCAATCTCAAAGCCCTTGGACAATTGTATTTCTATAGCAGAATCATCATCGGTTTCATTTCGCCATGACAAGCCCTGTGTTTGATTTTCAAAATAATGTCGAACAGTGTCCACATCTGGAATGGGCTTGGTTTGATTGTAGTTTTGTGGCCGGTGCTCTTCGATTGTATGTGTTGGCTCGAATTCGATTTGTCCCAGGCCCAAATTGAACATTAAATGCTCCAGACCCTGTAAAGGTAAACACAAAATTGGTTTCTGTGTGTTTGATAGGTAGGAAAAACGGCTGACAACTGTTTGGATTATGTACTAAGTACTAGTACTAAGAATTAAAATTTATGTTTTATCTTTGCGAAATAAAGGTGCTTGCAAATAGGTTTTTAAAGATGGTTAATTTATAATAGATGCTTTAACTAATGTTCCTTTTTTGATAAGTCCATTCTTCTTCTTTTATGGCGCGACGTACCCGATGTGGGTTTAGGCCTGTACAGGCTTTTTTGATTCTTTCGTAGTCATGGGGGCTGACTGGGCCTTCGACTCCCTTGCATGGTAGTAGATGTCCACTTACGCTTCCACGCAAAACGTCCTCAAGCGCAGATCGCCTGAGGGGCCGCCATTTCATATTAGCTCACACCTGGAACTGGTTATCCAGGGGCTAACCAGAGGGTACCTAGCGAAAAGCTGGAGGATATGAGCTACTTGGGTCGGCCAGTTAGGTCACTCCCATGTGACAATCAGTCACAGTTTCAGCAAAGACCGACCCCACCCTCCTCATAAACTCATAACGTTTCCAAATTCGTGTACACGTGCCAAGTCAAATTTAAATCCCAAACGAAGATCAGTTTCATTCACAAAAAAAAAAAGAATTGCCTCAATGGGATAACAATTAGAATCTACATACATAATCGTAAATTGCGGCCAGCCCGTAACTGGGAGACATGTCAAAGCTGGAAACTAGGATTGAGCTTTAAATGATAAGAAAGATATGTTGCTAGTTAAGATGCCGCTTGCGTCGTAAACGCAAAAAATTTAGTAACGCGCCATTTAAATGGTAAAACTGACAACAATATCTACGCATGAGTAATAATAATCGAGCTGAGCTGAATAGTTTATGTACGAGTATGTACAGTGGGTCCTAGCTTAAATGAACCAATACAGAAGAGGTATTTATTTGGATTTATCTTTTAACATTTTTTTTTTTTTGGAATGTACCAATTTGAACCAAAAATTTGAGAAATACAAATTTCCTAACTTTTTTTTATTCTACCAATTTATAGGTCACTTCAGGTGTTCTTTTATCCCATTCTGTACTGTTGCAGCCTTACCATGAGAACGCTTTTAAGAGAACATGTTAGTTTTTTCTGTCTCGTTTTCGCTTGTTTGCTTTTTTGCAGAAATGCTCGCATTTTTGGTTCAATTAGACTTATCAACTTTTGTTACACATTTTTTCTTAGCCAAGTATTTAAGTATATTTTCCACAAAATTTGAAAAGTTTAAAATTTTTTAAGGTTTAGGGCTAGACGCAGACACGTAAAAAGCCACTTTGCAAAAGGACACACTTATTTTGGTCATTTAAGGAAGAGTGTGTCCCTAGTAACAAAATGTGCAATTTGTTGAAATAATTATTTAAATACAAGAACGTTTATTACTTATTATATTTTGTGTAGAAATTGCAATAAATTGAAATGTTGGATGAAGAAGCAAAACGACGAGAGGAGGCAAAACCCAATAAAAGGCGGAGTGTTTCGGTGAACCCATAGTTAATGCGTAAAGCTGAGTGTTTAATGATTTCTCACAGACGTGCTTTAAAGCACATAATTGTTACAATTGAATTATTTGAGCATTATGTGGCGCCAAAACAGAGCAGCTGTTTTCACCGATTGCACCATCTATGGTTCACTATTGGCATTAACGAAAAAAAACAAAAAAAAAAAACACTGGTCTACATCTGACCGCGATTTTTTGATATGAAGTTTTGTATTGTTCTCGTGTCTGCGTCTAGTCCTTAAAATCATAAATTAAATCTTTGTGAGCGATTTTTATGAATGCTTTTTGTATTCTGTCCTCTCTTATATGTATATCAATTTTCGGTGACAAACTGTTGAGAAAATTTGGAGGTGATTGAATCTGTTCTCAAGTTTTTGCAGAGCAGACTCAAACATACATTTTCGCCTTTAAAAGTTAAAAGCATTCTCTCTAAAGCTCGAATATGATCATTTTGAAAAACAAGCTTTCAACGTTTATGATCAAACACTCACATACTTGAAGAAATAAAACCGTCAAGAACCGTTTCAAGATTTCAATGCCTTAATTTTAAGCAAGGAGAGGGTTGTCTCGGTTGTGGAATGTCCGCTTTTTTCACGTGGACCATCTGATAACCCTAGCCAAAACGTTGGATTTATTCCATATCAACCAGGACTGACCTATGTCTGAATTATGCGTGTGATCATTATCGTGGTCATATCTTAAATTGTCCTTTACCCTAAGGCTTATCCGCATTTTGGACCAAGTTATTTTTGCATCTATTGAGGGACATATTGTAACCCATGTTTCCTTTGATAAAAACAAGATTTCCTACAGTTAGGCATACAGGCCCAAATTATTAACCTGCCACCTCTATGTATAAAATTTGGTTTAAAATTAAAGTTTTGCAGCTCAATGCTTGGGCTTTCTATATGCTTGTCATCCCGCTAAAACCAAATTTTTGAATTTCGACTCGCCTGCAAATATAAATTTATTCCGAAAGGTTGCATCCTTATTTATGTGCTCTTTAGCACATGAAATTCTGGGCTTTTCTGGCTACTCACCCATAGAATTCATGAGTTCTAAGGACTCTGGGTACCTACTATGGGCTGCACTCAGATCAGTAACAATAATCTTATTATCTGCTGGCGTTAAACTTGTTTGGGGCTTTTCGGCCTTTATTATGAACTCTGTCGGCATTATAATATGCTAAACGGTGGAGTTGAGAAGTTTCACCATTTCCGTAAATTTTCAAAATGCGTGATAACAAGTCGAGGCTGCTGCATTGCAATAGCGGCTCATTGCATATGGTTTACAATTGACCCGAGGAATCTTTCTGAATCGTACAAAAATTTCCGTATTAAAATTCGAAAACATACGAAAGTTGACAAATCAAATCGCAAGAAAAATGTGAAAAAAGCTTGGTTCAAATAAACTATGAGTTAATTTCTTATACACCATTCATATTTTTTCTCTATTTCTGTTCTTTCAAGAAAGAAAAAAATGATAATTTAAATTTTTTTATTAAATCTTTTTCTTTATTTTTTACAGTCTTCTAAAGTTTTAAAAATGGGTAGGTTCATTAAAGCTGGTAGCCACTGTATATGAACCGGCTTATATGGTATATGGTATATGATATATGGTGGTCAACAACAGTTGCTTACGGGATGTGCTCTACGCGTGTACAAGTTAAACCGTCTACCTGACTCGGATCGTAAAATACGTACATCAACTTCTTTGTCTATTTCTCTTTCAGGTTTCTTATCACCTTAAATAAGAACGTATAAACACGGTTGTAGCCAGTGTTGTAATGTATATAATACATATATTATAATAAGCAAGTGTAGCTCTGGACAAGGGCAAGCTACTTGAGGCCTCTACAGCACAAATGTCTATCACAATGTATGCTAAGTATCCGGAGATAAAATGTACATATTGCATCGTACATACATACGTAAAGATTTGATTAAATTTATGACAACGCTAACAATGAGATGAGATTCTCGACAGCGCGACAAAAGTTACTGCTCCCTCCTCCGGCGATCTTAAAATGTTATGCGTATCGCGGTGTGAACATTAAAGCCATTAAGCAATTGTTGAGTGTACTCGTAATGATTCGATAAGTTTGTTCATTTCGACGGCATTTCTTTCAATGGATGCAGCTGTTTATTTGTGTGTAAATTGAAATTCAGCGCCAAAATAGGCACATGGCGAATATACCATATAGTACTCGTGTAGAGTGGTGTGGTGTCTACGAAATAGTTAATTTTAAAACGGCTTTATGCGGTTGAGCAATGACAAAAGCTTTGTCCCAAATAATTACCAAAAAAAAAAAAAAACTAAAAATGACAAAGAGTTACTAATTTTTTGCACCTATGTATGCTTGAAGCAGAGCTTTGACCACTCGACCGTCAATCCATCGATAAATGTGTATGTGCTATGAACAAATTTTTACACATTTTTGCTGTTCTATGTATGGGGTTTTTACCTCAAAGGTAATTGTGTCTCCATTGCCATAACTTTGGAATATCTGCGCCAAATAGCGACTATATTCCAAAGATGCGTCGGCAGCACAAAGAAAAGTGCAAAGATAGAAGAAGCTTGTTATGGATCGTGACACCATCGTTCTGTGTATCTGTTAAATGCACTGCACGAGTATTGCAAATGCCAATACTTTCTAAATAGTTTTTCAATAAATAAACAAACAAACGTCTCTGCCGATCGAGCGGACTTCGCCAAAAGAGCGTGCGCGCACGAAATGACGAACTGACGGACGACGGAGTAGAAAGTAACTGTAGCTGGTCCGATCCCGTTCACCGGCCTTTTGAATGGCGGCTTCGTGTGCACAACGCTTTTGTAGTCCGAGATAATCTCGAGCATTCGTCGCTTGCGACTCGCTGCTTTTTGCACTCGTTATCGTTATCATAATTATCGTATTTTCAGTCAATGAAGAAGCTTTAGAGCTTTGCCGTGGATTGTTGTGGTTGATTGCTTTGTTACTTACTTTGTTGTAATTTGGACTTGTAAGCAGCGTGTTTCAAGACTTCTCAAGTTTTACAATATAATAAATTTTTTATTTGTAGATTTATACAAAAAGAATTCGATTCAAAATAAACTTATATTTTATATAAAGACTTGGGTAACAATTCGAAAATGTATTTCTATGTCGAGGAACTGTTTTGGAATTATGTAGGTAGGTACTTATATGGTATGTTGTGTACTTACGAACTATGCGAAAACTATAATTAAATATTGTGCGTTTTTTAGTGTATAACAGGAGTACTCTATCATTCAAGGTTTGTTTTGAAATTATTTACAAAAAAATATCCATTGTGCGCTTAAATACAAGAGCCATCTAATGCATGGCAATTTCTATAAATCATTAGGCACATTGTAAGAGGCACTGTCCAAGTTTTGAATTACGCTCAGGCGCGATTATGTCTAATCGAATTTCTCCTGATTTGGCATACAAATAAAGAACTTTGAGCACCACATATTGATAGCCTGTGAAGCATTCGCTAGCCACTTTACTGGCCGATGGATGGTCAGATAGTATACAGGTATGCCGGATAGTACGATGGCTGTTCCAACGCCCACTTCGGTGGGTGACTGAAAGCACGAGGAGATCACCAAGAACAGACATGTTATAAGATAAATTATGGGCAGTGCAAGATTGACGCGTATGGGTCGCTCAGTTTTTGGTTGCTTGTAGCGTAACCACAGTAGTCCCGACACTGAGATGAGAGTGAAAAGTGCCTCAACGTAACTGACATAGTTAATGAGCACATAGATGTCATTGATGAACAACAGCACCAGGGTGAGCACACACTGTAAATTAAGATTACGATAAAGTATCATTTAAATTAGCTTATCCACTTGTAGACATACCAAAAATATCAGCGATGGCACTGGCGTCAGGCAATTAATGTTTATGAGTGATATAGCAGCGGGCAAGTGTCCGTTCCGGGCGCCTACAAAAAACAATCGCGATGAGGCAAATATAGCGCCATTCAACGAACCAAACGTTGAACACGCTACAAAAAATGGCATTATCCACGACATAAATCCAAGCATTTTATCACCAAACGTAACAGCTACGGCATTCGATGATAGTATCTCATCACTAGATAGAACCGAAAAGTATGCTATGTTGCAGACACAGTATATTACTGTGACCACCGGCATTGATATGCAAATGGCGCGAGGCAAATTCCGATATGGATCCTTGAGCTCTTCTGTAACAAAATTCAAATAATTCCAGCCGGAGTACGAGAACAGGCCGCTGTAGAAGGCCAGAGCTATATAGCCAGGTGATGTCAGCGTCCCACGCATGGGTTCCTTCCAGTGCTCGGTATTTCCACTCATCAAGTACCACACGCCGGCGGCAACAATGACCAATAGCGCAAACACCTTGGTGCCCGTGAATATATCGGTTACCCGTGTCACCCACTTGACATTGTAGCAGTTAATCACAGTAAGCACACCTGAAATATTGTGGAAATATATATTACACTGGGCAATAATGTTGACATTTTTGGTTTAGCGGATGGATAATACCAATTGAACACTTCAGATGAAAGACTTTTTTTCTCCCTAGGTAGTCTTATCGTTGGAAATCGAAAAATATATTACCAAATTGTAATTCCCGCGATAATTTTCAACTTTTTAGCTTTAAATTTTTCTAAGTTTTGCAAATAACAATTTTTTTCATTATCGTACACATCTGTATGACGTCGTGAAAATTAGGTAAACGAAAGTATTGAAAAAACCAGAAAAAAACGAACGAAATAAAGATTGGTGGCGAAGTTTTTTTACAAACCAATTTTAAACACAAACTTTTAATCAAAAAATTTATGGATTTTTTTAAGTTCAAAATAAACTCCACTTTGAGCGGTTGTAGCAACTAAACTATTCATCCGATTTTAAAAATTTAAATCCGATGCATATACATATTATCTTTACAACATAATTTCATCGCGCCACTGTGCGTCGTTCCATCGAACGAAAGATATATAAAAAATGATACCTGAAACATTAACACTACCTAGATTTTAAAAAAAGTCTTGCAGAGAAGTAAAAATCCATCGAACACTATCATCCGCAATTGGAATCATTCATCCATACTTACATGTCATAGCAGCTGCCAGAAGCTGCACGGCTTCTATGGGTGCTGCGCAGGACGGCCAGAATGGTTTCAGCAGATACTGGGCAAAGGTTAAAGCAGTTATCGCATTACCAGTGGGCACTAGGATCAGCAATGCCACCCAGAGATACAAAAAGGCGGGCAACGGGCCAAATGCGGTGCTTATATACGCGTAGTCTCCGCCAGATTTCGGAATCATGGTGCCTTAAATTGATCATTTGATAGAATGAGTTTTTAAATCTGTATTTTTATGATTATTATCAATATTCATAGGTTTTTAAAGGAAGCAAGAGTTTAGATTTATGTGGTTTTCTGAAGTTTTAACAAAGAAGAACTGAAAAATGTAAACTTCATCTTTATCCCCTAAACACAATAGTCGGTATCAATAGAAACTTGCTGTTATATTTATATATTTTTATTGTTATTATTATATAGTAAATTTACTTATGCTAACAACAAAAATTTGATATCCCAAATTTAACAGTAAGTATATATCAATATAAGTTTGGTCTACGCTCCACCTCTTTTTGCTTGTAGAAAATAGTTTATTTATTTTTTTTTTTTTTAGGGCCTTTCCACCTATTATATGTGCTGTAATCTTGCCTAAAAAAATTTTGTTTAAGATAATTGGATTAAAGATTTAAGATTAAGGCTAAGAAATTTACATAATTAATTTTTATTGTGTAGCTAAGAATTTTTATGAAATCATTTAATTTATGATTATTTGGTTAAATACTTTATGTCAATATTAAAAATAATAATAATAAATCAGAATCCCTAAGTAATCCCTAACACCATAAAGGAAAAAAAAGTATCTTTTAAATAATAATACAATAGATTTTAAATAACCTCCAAACCCTGTCCGCTCGGAACAAAGTCGTGCTATGTTGGGTGCCTGGACACTCGGGAGTGGATGGTAACACGCTCGCTGACGATCTAGCACGACAGGATGCCTCCACCCTGAGAACATAGAAGATACTGGTTCTCCCTTCCGGGGCTTCGTCAAACAAAAGTGCTTGTCAAACCTCTGGATGTGATCAAGACAAAAGGTCTAGGCAGAGTGGACCTAAAGCTCCGGGTAGCTTACCTATCTAGCCACCACACTGTTTGATACCTTCTACAGAAAATTGGCCTATCGGACTCTTCAGAGTGCAGGCTCTGTCTAGAAGCCGATGTAACGACCAGACTTATTCTCTGTGACTGCCCTGCGCTGGTATGGGACAGAGCCTGTCACATTGGAAATGAACCGATTAGTCCCATCCATCTCAGGTCGGAAAGTCTTTTGCTTTAACTTAAGGGTATGGTACATAAGACCTTTTGGTCGTTCTCTCTGAGGAGCCCTTTTACGAATAAAAATCTTTTAAATATATTTTATAATTTTTTCAGTATTTTAACTTATTAAAATTGATTAACAGAGAAGCCCCATAGTAGAGTCAATATTATCAACGAAATTCATGCAGTTTTTAGAATATCTTCTAGGGCGAAAACACTTTGGAAACTTTTGGGTAATGTGGCTTATTTGCATTCAGTTTCAAAATATCTTAAATCTAGTGTGGTTTGCTGGGTAGGGGTCTAGATGAAATCATATTTTTAACTATAACATATTTTTCACACATTCTTATGATCAGGGTGAGTAGAGAAGTCGATTTTTTTATGATATATCCCATAGAGGTATTTCAAAAAACCTCAAAAAAAAACCAACATATCGTTCCTAAAATTGGGATTCGGTAGTTTTTTAGAGTTTATGAAATATATTTCAGAGCTCTGAAGCAATGTGGTGGTACAGGGTATCCAAAAGCCATCGCGCGCCTGAATTTAAAGCACTCTTTTATTATTTATTAAAATTTTTTGTTATATTCTTAAATACATATCATAGCTTTTTGTAACATTGGTATAGAGTGTAAAAAGTCGTACGAAAACAGTGGTGTTGAAAAAAATGTAATCCATTAAAATATGCAAAAATATATCAAGCAACAAGAAAATTTAATTTAACTTTAAAATCAATGAAACTCAATCATCAATGTTTACCATAAATAACTCAATTTATTCTATAAGTTTATTTAAAAAACTGTAATACAGTCGGGACGGTGCCCGACAGTGTAATATCCTGTACCTTTTTTCTTGAAAAAATGTTTCTTCTGCATATTCCTTCTAAGAATATTTCAATTCTAACATTGTTTTTTGGGGCATATATTCATATATATTCATACCCATAAGTTCTGTAAATTTGTACCCAAGAGTTACGTCAGGTGCAGGGGAAAACACGGTAAATCGATTGCGGGAGGATTTGGATGTGGATTTGTTTATTAGAGCCCCGAATAAGCTTACTAAAAATTGTGGTTCTAGCTCACTTATTGCCACAATTATGTAGGGTATATAGTGAAGGGGAGGTGAAATTTGCACATTTAAAGCAATAACTTTTGTTGTATTTGACAGAGGTTACGAATAACTTCTTTTTTGACATTTGGATGTATGAAAACAGCGAATCTGCTGCGAGGGAATGGGAAAATGCGACATGATTCAACAAACTTCATCTTCTCAAGAAATATGCGCATTAGGTAGTAAAGTTTCGTATCTCTAGCTCATATAGTCCCCGAGATCTATGTGTTCATACAGACGGACGGATCAATCGCTAGTTTCCTTGACTATATAACCTATATTAATTTATAACTTTACAAATATTCCTGTCTTAGCTGAAAAGATTTTTACATCTAACTCTGTAATTTTGAATGGCTACTTTTAAGCAAACCACATATTATAATAATATAGCAAATTGTTAAACTACAAAAAATATTTAAAACACAAAAATTGTGGAAATGCTTTTTTAAAATACTCCTACTCCTTAGAGATTAATGTAAATAAAAAATCTAAGACGAAAATTAATCTACGGTTCCTCTAACATACCTTAAGTTTTAAGTTATTCATTAGAACAAAATTAAAAGTTACACAATTTCTCATGAATTTGAAACTTTTGTTTTCGAATAAAAATGTTTAAATTTCATAAATTAAACATAAAATATTTGTAGTGATTGATAGATCACATCATATGTCAATATTTATCATTTACCATACTAAATATGTACATATATATATAGTATATAAGGATTGTAAGCATTGAAGCCGACAGGGAGAGACTTTAAGATACCCTGTAAATACTTTGGATTGACAAACTTAGTTACGATATCTTTATGAACAAAATGTCTCCCTTGATATAATAAAATATACGATATGATATTTTGGCTGGGTCTTACAATCTTTGAGAACTTGGCATTCATACAGAATTACAGAGAGAATTATTTTTGTTAGTTGCTATGATTATATTTTTGGTAACTTTTTCACTCAAACATTTTCCTCTTGGACCAACTTTATACACAAAGTCAGATATAACATCGGTTACACAAATTTAAAGATAAAAAAAAAATATTTTTTGATTGATTGATAAAACACTTTCATTTTCCAAATAGGTAGATACAGGACATGTGACTTATCAGTAACAAAAAACTTTTTAATTTTATCAAGAACAATATTTAAAAAATAACGACTTGCTAATGTGGTTGAAATAACGAATACGAGGCAAAATTGATGTCAGAAACTTTTTTAATTTTCCACATTATAAATTAAATGCAACACTGCTTAAATTACATATCTACCATCTGTTAAAAGCAAATAAAAGTATTCGTAGATTCGTAAGGGGTTTGGATAAGGTACTTGAAATTGCAATCAGCGAATTTTTAAAGCAAAAATATTTTTCCCAGAATTTAAAAATACTACTTAACTACAACTTAACCAATTCTATTTTTCAATCTAATTTGGCAACAGAACTGCCTTTTCCAGCTAGCTCCTTTATCTCATAATAATTTTCAATAGACATATATACATACATATATTAACTTCAGTAGTTACCCATATCATAACATTACTTTGGAGTTGCAAATAATGTTCAATAAAAAAATAATTTTTTGTGACAAAGATTGTTTTCGGTTTTCATTTATCTCTTCAACTCTTTGTAAAAAACGAATAAAAGTCTGCCGTTTATTAACAGCAAATTCAAAATCGATATTAAATAAACAACCAGTGCTGTACTTTGGAATTGTGCAATTTTTTCCGACTCTTTCTCTCCAAATTTTTTGCGCTCAATTATGAACAGTGCGCTCAAAACCAATAAACTACTACGCACTGATAACAATGTAGATGTCTCTAGAGCCCATTGGAAAAACATCTTCACCGCCTTATCGGCGGAACTATGTCAAGTAGTAGTAGTAAGTCACCGAGCTAAAAGCTTATAGTAAATAAGTGTCCATTCAATAAGGTAAAGTCGAATAGATAAATCACATCATAGTCCTTAAATAAAAACTGAAATATTATTTTAAAGAGGTTTGCAGCAGTTCTGTTCTAAGATTCATGCAAATTTTTATACCCTGTACCGTATGGTACTAAGGGTATATTAAGTTTGTGCAAGCCGAAAATGTATGTAACATATAGAAGGAGACGTCGGAGACACCCCAAAGTTACCTAATATATGATCAGGGTGAATAGAGAAGTCGATATACCCATGTCCGTCTGTCCGTCTGTCCGTCCGTGTGAACGCCTAGATCTCAGAGATGGTAAGAGCTAGAGTTACCAAACTTTCACATTAGATCCCATATTATTCCATAGGAGGCAAGTTTATTTTATTTTTTTGATATCGGTGATAAATTATATAGCTCCCATGGGGGTGTTTGAGACGACCTCGACAAAAAAAAAGCGTTTTAGATGAATAATTCGTTTGTTTATGAAGATATCGTAACCAAATTTAGTATTCAAAAGTTTTTTATAGTTCCCAAACACTGTACCAAATTTGATCGAAATCGGTTGACTATATCATATAGCTCCCATAGGACCGATCGGCCAAAATAACTTTTTTAAAGAAAAATTCGCTATATTTCGTTTTTTAATAAAGATATCGTAACCAGATTTGGCGTTTGGAAATTTTTTAGACCACTTAAGCAATGTGCCAAATTTGAACAAAATCGGTTGACTATATCATATAGCTCCCATAGGTCCGATCTTCCAAAAAATCGATTTTTTAACAAAATTTGTTGTGTTTCGTTTGTTTGTTAAGATATTGGGACCAAATTTGACATTCGTGAGTATTTTATAGTTCCTAAGCACTGTACTAAATTTAATCCAAATCGTTTGACTAGATCATATAGCTCCCATAGGACCAATCGGTCCAAAAACACGTTTTTTATACAAAATTCGATGAGTTTTGTTTGTTTGTAAAGATATTTGAAATAAATTTGGCATTCATATCTGTTTTAAGGTATTTAAGCACTGTGTCAAATTTTATTGAAATCGGCTGACTATATCATATAGCTCCCATAGGAACGATCGGTCAAAAAAATGTTTGCTTAAAAATTCTTCTGTATTTGGTTTTTTGTGAAGAAATCGGACTTTATTACAAGCTAGTGGTACAGGGTATCCTAAAGTCGTCCGCGCCCGACTTTACGTCCGCCATTTTTTAATTAGTTTACTCTTTAATTCGTGTAAAAAAATTCTATTTTATAAATTATATTGTATACATTTTTATAATTTGTTATTTGGATATACTCGTACCCAATACTTCCTATTTGAAAAGCTTAGTCTTGAATAAATTATTTTTTAACATTTACAAGTAGGTTTTTATTTATTATGTCTTTATGCGGTTATTTCATATTTATTATATATATATCTCTTTCCATTATAATTTTGGAACTGCTCTTATATACGTATATTTGAAATGTATTTTATTTAAGTTGCAAATTTAAGGTTATCGTAAAGTGTCATTTGGCAAACGCTTTGAGGTTTAATAAATCTGACTTTTTACGCTCTATCCATCTATTTATTAGAAATTTATGTTTGAAGGTACAGTCTGACAAACTGCCTATGGATAATTGGCAGGTTACAATTGCTTATGTATCGCAGCCACCCCTTGACATAAAAATAACTTACCTAATTCCGCGTAGCACAGTGCCCCCACCATACTCAGCACACCACATAGTACCCAGACGATGAGGGACTGTCCGATTGAGCCGGAGTACAGAAGCACACCCTTGGGACTGACGAAGATACCAGCTCCCACTATGACACCAACAATGATGGCCACTCCGTCTAACAGACCGATGCGCTTTTTAAGCTTAACTCCTGAGCCATGGCTAGAGCTGTCCGTTGATGAGGATCCGGAGTTGGTGCGTGGCAATTCGAAAACTTGCCGGGGCACTAACGTATCACCAGCTTGAACTCGCGCCATATTTACTCAGTACTCTGACTGCTGTTTTAGTTCAAATATTAACTTTAGTTCTTGAGGACCTATGTATGTTTGTATGAATGAATGCGTGTTTTTATATATTTTTTTTATTTTATATCATTATTTTGATAAGTAGAAATAAAAGCGATTAATTTCTTATAGTTGGATTTGTAAAAATTTTAATTGTTTTTTAATTAGTTTGACATATGAATGTATTTACGTATAACATACATATGTAAGTTCAGTTCAAATATTTTTAAGCACACACTTTATATTATTCCACATTCACTGCTCGTATATACATATATATGTATATAAGTTTAGAGGTAAAACTTTACTTTATAATTTACCGCTCACACGTGGTTTTTGTATCGTACTAATATTTAAGTTAAAAACATTTTTAAAGCGTTCGTTTCGTTTGATTTATCATTTTTACAATAATTTTGAGCTTCTCTACCAAAAAATATCTCGAAAATTAAGAATAACATCTATGTAGAATTTTATTTAAAATAAACCCGGAGGGAGCCCAGCTATATTGACAATACCGCGAAACATGCCACGCCGTCTGTCTGCTCAGTTCACTTACTAAGTTTGAAATGAAATGTTACTCGCCTTTATGCTACGCGCCACGCTCTACTCTGCCAGCTGCGGGCTGCGGTGTATTTATGCTTGTTGATGTATGTGTATATGTATAAAGCCATACATATATGTATGTATGTATGTGTCGTACTATTGTCTGGTTAACTTTGGCTTTGGCTTTGCATTTGTCGTATTTTTCTTGTTTTTGCTTTTTATTTTTTTTCAAAACCAGCTGTACTTAAAGAGCGCTCTCTCCACTCAGCTTGCAATGTTTTTTGCTCTTTGACTTTGCTGTTGGTTGTTTTTGGATATACCCTGCAAAAAAGAGTACATTAAGTTTGTGCAAGCCGAAAATGTGTGTAATATACAGAAGGAGTCGTCGCGTCGAATACCCCCCAAAGTTACCAACAATTCGATAAGGGTGACTTGAGAAGTCGATATACCCGAATCCGTCTGTCCGTATAAACGCCTAGATCTCAGAGATGGTAAGTGCTAGATTCAGATTAGATACCTTATTATACCATAGGAGACAAGCTTATTTAACTTTTGGATATTTAGGTTACAGTATATAGCTTTCATAGACGTGTGCCAGGCGACCTCGAAAAAAAACCAAAAGTTTTAGAACGTTAATTCGTTTGTTTATGAAGATAACCAAATTTGATATTGACAGTTTTTTGAAGAACTTAAGGACTGTACAAAATTTTGTGAAAATCAGTTCACTATATCAAATATATCAAATCCCATATCGGCAAAAAAAAAACTTTTTTTATACAAAATTCGGTATGATTCGTTTGGTTTTGAAGATATCGTAACCAAATTTGGGATTCGGAAGTTTTTTAGAGTTCCCAATAAGCAATGAAACCACAATTTTCCAAGCGGAACTTTACTCAATAATGGAACAGTGGAGAACTCAAGAGAGTTAAGATCAAAATTCTCTCATAAGTCCTCAAACCACTAAAGAGCTACATATTTACTCCCAAAGTCCTTATTGAGTGTAGCAATGCACTCAATCAACTGGCCACCCACAACCAAGTCTCCCTGATATGGGTGCCTGGCCATGAAGGACATGAAGGTAACGAAAAGGCGGACATTTACGCCAAAAAAGTAGCGGAAAATCTATTTATATGTCCATCTAACTGTTTTGGCTTCAACAAAAACCATATAAAACACGAGACAAAAAAAATGGACTCGACAAAAAGTCAGAGAATATTGAAATGGCTTGACGGCCTCAACCACTCCAAAAAATTTCTAAACTTTAGCGCCAAAAGAGCGAACATTACGATCACTCTTAACAGGATAAGTCTAAAGACATTCTCTGGAGCACTAACAGACCACTTCGCCTGCAACAAACAGCTACACAGAATAGGCATATCGGATTGCTGTGATGAGGATCGGCCAAAAAAACATTTTGGACACAAATTCGTTTGTTTTTGGTTGTTTATGAAGAAACCTAATTTGGCAATCAAACGTCTTTTGGTTTTTTAAAGCAATATACAACATTTTATTGCAAGCTAGTGGTACAGGGTATCCAAAATTCGTCCGCATCCGACTTTAACGTACGCCATCTTTTTTTTTTTGTTTTTATGTTTTTACCATAAAAAACTGGAGCACTCTTAACCGGCATGCATTTTGCATTGGCTACGGATCGAATCCCTCCCCCCCATTGAATTTTTTACTTATTTATATGTTTGTATCGAAACGCGCTCATCATCGTGTGCGTGTTTCTCAAGATTGGCATGATGTAAGAATCA
Source organism: Chymomyza amoena (assembly GCA_037043745.1). Lineage (NCBI taxonomy): Eukaryota > Metazoa > Arthropoda > Insecta > Diptera > Drosophilidae > Chymomyza > Chymomyza amoena. Next base: position 129,600 of record JBAMAX010003493.1, read on the forward strand.
ACAAACTCTGAATCAGCGCAAACTTTTGCCGGCAGTTGTTGTACCAAAGCACGTGTATCTTCTTTTCTTGCTCTTTGTCAAAGCAGGCGAGCGCAAAAAAAATAACTCTCTTGGGTTGTTAGGTAGTAGAATGAAAGCAGACCCTCCCCAAAAAGCGAACAAAGATCCCAAACAAAGAAGCTAGGAGTAAACTCAAGTTTTTATTATACTAAATATTATCAAAATTTAAGAACTGGCTCAACCTACATATTTGCCTGTAAGACCCAAAACAAGTAAAAACAAATTTTTTCAATTCAACAAACCACGAAAACCGGTTAAGAATATATTTTTTCTTTAATTATATTATTGTACATCTGGGTTCAATGTTACAAGGTTAGACTTTGTGAGGATATTCTGCCAGTAGCTATGCCACTTTTTCGAGTGGCTTCTTTTGCAGTATGCCATTAAGAATATTTAAGAAGAACCAAAAATTATTGTGGGGAAATGGGCTCCTGGTAAGTGTGTGCATGTCAATGAGATATTTTGTTTTTTTTTTTTTTTGTTTTTCGGAGTTGTATTTGCTTCAGTTTGCCAAAGTGGAAAGTTTTATACATACAGTCGTGGTTGGATATAGTAAACAGCTGGTGTAGTGAAGTTCTCGATATAGTGAACACCTAAATTTTTACGTAGAGTACTCTAAATAGTGAGCGATCAAAAATATTTTATAGTGAATCAAATTTTGAAAGCATCTTTAAGCCGAAACGAACACAAAATCGCAAAAAGAAATCAGAATCGAAAGCGGTATTACCCTTAATTGTATTGTTCCCTTTGATTGACGCCATGCCTAGTCACCCGCCAGAAAATGAGCTTAAAACTGCTGATGGCTCCATATTTGTTACTTATATGCCCCCAATGTCAGTCCATGGACCAAAATGTGATTCGCATACTAGGCTGCACTACAAAAAACATCTTTTGTAATTAGTCATAGGAACGGATGGCATCACTCAGATTTTAAAATCTTGTACTTCGAAAGATGTTGTATCTTTTTTAATGTTTGGAATCAGCTGAAGGCGAATGTATTAGCGAAATCTTGAAAGTCTTTATTAGAATGCTCCAATGCAACTGAGCTAAATCAAATTTTGTCTTCTTGTTCAATTAGTTGTTACTCTATTTACTTTAGGAAACCTACAATGAAATAGATATTGAAAGCAGGAATGCATTTCAAAACGACGAACCGAAGCTATTGAGATTTTCGATAAAGCTATCGCCTGGGCTAGTATAGTAGCATTGCGAAGTCTATGTGTAATCGATCCAGCAGTCAATTTCAAAACGCAAGAAGCAAATATCTTTTCGTGTTCATGATTCGTGAAAGTGAGGAAAGAAGCATTGGCAAAATATTATGTTAATAATTATGGAACTACACAGAGCATGCTAATTTCAATAAAGGAATGCAACGGTTTGGGGTGTCACTTTTGAGTAGAGGTATATAAATTTCGACGGAAAGTCCAAAACTTCGGATTAAGAATTCGAAAAATATGATATATAAAATTGAATTTGAATTTTACTCGAAGCGTTTAGAATCTATCAGAATCCATAAAAAATCTTTTAAAGCCAAAACGAAAAACAATCGATTCAATTGCGATCGAGTATTTTATATATATTTCGATTGATTCGAGTCGATTATCGATCTTGAGTGCTCATGTCTTTTTATCATTTTCTTTACATTAAAGAAAAATCGTTGCAAAATAATTAAGCCAAAATAATCAAAAAAAAAAAAAAACTACAGAAAGTGTCGAAAAGATTGGATTTATTTATAAAATATACAAAAACAATGCAATTTATATTACGAAAGCTGATGTTAGATATCTCCTTTTGTTAAATTTTTATTTACTATTTAACTACTACTACTACCAGTGGCGGATTTAAATATTTTGTTCACAAAAAAAAAAAAGAAAAAATATATTTTAATGCGATTGTTATTGACATTAGTGCTTTATTACAATGTAGTTGTAGTAGGTAGTAGTAGTAGGTGACTCAAATTCTGCCACCCAAGGCTTCAGCCTATGTTGCCTCCTGCCTAAATCCGCCACTGACAGCTACTAAACAATTATTTCTTGTAAATAATTGAATTTCTGCTAATCTTTTTCCTCATCAAACTTTCTACAAGTTTGAGTACATTGTATTAATGTATTTAAGTTCAAAGCTAAAAAATTAAATTTATAAAAAATAAATAATACTTCTATATAACGAACTAATATTCTGCTCCTGTGTGAATTCGATAAAGGGATGCTCTCGACTGTATTTATAGCTTACCATCTAGATTTTGTAAAAGTCATGCGTCATGGCTTGCTCTAATTATTCTTGTAGAAATATATGTACTTGGTAGATGAGTATATGGAAAATACATCCTCTCTTTGGGACAAACTTGCTCTGCAAGTATTTCAAACCGCTGACATACTTGGTTCATGCAAAATATGAATAATTTTTTTTAAAAGAATCATTTTTAAAAACAAAACTTGTTTTATATCCTACTATTTCTTAAAAGGACATATTTGACGAAACTATGGAATATTTCTTTGCGGCTTTTTTTATATTTAAATGAAATTAGGGTCGTGTTACTTAAAGTCAATATACTATATTCTATATTGAATATGGAGTAAAGAACTGGTCGGCTCAGTTTGTCTGTTTAATGTAAATAGACATAAAACTAGAGAACTAAGAGTTGAAGAGCTTAATAAATGTTGACAAGCAATGGGATTAAAATAGTATAACACCTGAGTTGTTGTCTGTTGTGATTAGAGATACCATTGCGATCATTCTAGATAACTATTGAACAGCGTAAAATTTAAAGCACTCATAGTTTTTAAGAATGATTTGTCACACAATATTAAAAGTTGAAATAAATTATAATTTATTTTTAACATTTGAATAAATAAAAACTGTGCAAATTCACTAAAATTGAGTGAACTTTAAAAAAGGTGATAACTGAAAAGGTCTAAAGTTAAACTCTAATTTATTTTTGTTTGTTTTTTGAAAAACTACTTTTTCTTTAATTTGAAGCAATGTGTTATTCGAGTGTATCTTATGTAATGTGAAAACCAGATAAAGCAGCTAGCTTGTGGTTTCAACTTTGATTGAAATTTCAAAATCCTCTGCAAACGCATATGCCTGATCGTATTACAAAAAATTAAATCAGTCTGTGATTTTTTAACTTTTGTTTTCGTCTAGTACCAGTACATTGTAATTTCGGTAATCATAAAAGGTTTTAATTTCTATATATGTATACATACATATACTATATACTGTATCTATCTATAACTATGGCGTTGTTCTGGCTTATAGAGAAACCTATGGGGTTATGAGATAGCATTTCAAACTGTGATAATTCAATTGTGCAGTGAATCGTAATCCACATGAACTTTTAGTGCCTCCAGTTCTCTCCTCCATACAGTCATGCCATGCGTATGTATGTGTATATATATGTATGTATTACACAAAACAAACAAATGCAAATTGACATAGATACACACATACGTACGTTCACATGTGCATATGTATGTGTTTAGATAAAAGGAAAAAATTATAGCGCCTACGTTTTATATTATTAGCTTTGACCATTGTTGTTTTGATAATCTAATTGTAAGTCACCAAAGGCACACACAGATACACGTACGTACACATAGATACACACAAATGCAAGAGAGTCCATAAACAGTAGCAGTTGTTGTTGGTGCCGTTGATTAACTGTGATTTTGACTTTTATTCTTGTTTGTTTGCTTTATTTATTATTTGGGTTTTAAAGAGTGCCCGAAACACACACACACGCACGCAAACAAAAGCACAACAAATATGATGGATCACTTCCAGATGCAATTTTCGTTAATATTTTTATGTCGGTTTCGTTATGCCACGAGTCATATATTTCATTATTAAATTTGTACTGCATTACATTTACATTTGTACATGTTTTTTCTTTTAATTTATTTAAACAGCCCGAAAGCAAGCAGTGTGCTGGCAGGACTGTCTATTGTTTCAGTAGGATCCTACTTTCTTCGTCTCTGAATTGACTTTAATCTTATCGAATTGATTGATTTTCGATACACAAATATAATGGCATTTGGAATTTTTGTTTTTTTTCTTTTACTAATGTAGTTTTATGAACTTTAACTAGACACAAGTTCATGTATAGAAATGCCAGTAGACAGGTTTCAAATGTCACTGAACATGACTCTTGTCTGATGCACAAATAAAGCTGCACAGACAAAATAAAATAATAAAAACAGCATTTTTTTTTTTTAATAAAACAGAATATAACAAAAGGCACAATTGCCAGCTATTGTATGGGCATATATGCATATGTACATATATACATCGGTATGTATGTGTAGCAAAAATTCAGATAGGCACACTAGAAGGCAGGCACGTGTTAACATAAACAATATTAAAGCTTTACTAAGTAAGCCCCCCTTGTAGAGATGTTACTACGCATGTCTATCGTTATGAAGAGAATTATAGAGAGTGCAACACTGCATGTTGCATATACATTTATGCATTGACAGTAGCCACGAGTCTATATAATACATAAATGCAATTTGGCATGTACACGTTTTGAATCATTATGAAGTCAATGTAATCTAATAGTTATACATTAGGTATAAGAACAATTGAATAAAAATAGATAATTTACATATGTATATTAAAAACACTTCAAATTTATCACGGCTCCTTTAATTGCCAATTATTCACCTAGTGGTGGTAGCTTAAAAATTTTAGCTGTAGTATCCTCCGACACGGTGAGCAATAAATTTTCCGATGGCTTATAAGAGAATTCGTAAATGTGATAGAAATGTCCAGTCAATGTGAATTTCATAGTACCAGTGCGTGCATCAAACACGTTCAGATTACCCTGTGCAGTAGCAGCAAGCAGAAAATAATCGTTCAGCCATTTTATTCTGTAAGACATTTAAATTGATATGAATAATATCGTCGGAATAAGTAGTAGTAGAATTTGGTGTAATACCTTAATACACCATCGTGTGGCGCTGGATTTACGCACACCGTACGCAACGAATATTTACTATAGTCCCATATTGAGATTTGACCATCTAGGGATCCGCAAGCAACTAGCTTTAAATCGGCTGTGGAAGGCGAAAATGCTATGCATTCAATGCCATGATCAGCTTGTATGCGCTGTACTGGTCCTGAATTGGTGCAAAATAGCAACTGGCCTGTTAGATTTGAAAAAGGATATTGTTAATCACGTGTGTTCAAGCCTATCAAGAAAGAGACTTACCACCTCCCTCAGCACACAAGTATAATGGTGATTCTTGGTCACATGCGACCACTGCATGTGTAATATCGCCGAAGCCCAAAGGACTCTGTTCGGTTACCTCCATCAACACTTGGCAAGTCTTTAGATCCCACAGCTTAACCACGCCGTTCAAGTATGCAGTCAGCAACTTTTTACCATCACCACTAAGTTCAGCGGCCTCGCAACGAACTGCCTGTCCAGGTAAAATTTTACATTCCCCACTGGGTATGCGCCACACATAGATGTCACCATTATCAGCACCGGCAAGCAGCACATGAGCAGCTCTGTGCCAAAACATCCAGGCCATATCAAACATTGAATATTCCCAGACCTTGCTCAAGATTGGACGTTCTTCACATGGCTCGTTCACTTTGTACACAAACAGCTCACCGGACAAATCACCAGTGGCCAAGTAGCTGCCATCATGGCTAAAGTGCGTCTCTGTGACAGTATCTTTGTGGGCAGTAATCTCAAACAGTATGTCGCCATTGCTTATGTCCCAAACATAGGCACGGTCATCTTCACCGCCTGTGACAGCCCAATTTTGCTGAGGATGCAGACTGCAAGCGAACACGGGATCCTTGTGTTTGCGGAAAGTCAACACTGCATTGTCCTGAATTGCAGCAATGCGTTCACGATCAAGTGCTTCATCCTCGTCCTCCTCGTCGCCGTGCAAACCCAAGCGACTTTCGAGCTGCGCCAGAGTTACTTCTTCCATTTCCAATTCGTCATCGTCATCGAACTGCGCATTTCCGTCAAGTTCAATTTCTTCTATAATATCATCGTCCGCATCTTCAAAGTCCGGTCGATGTGGCGGCGTGTTTTCGCGCATTTTATTATTTTGTAAACCTTTTATAGATATAAAATGCGTTGCTCACAACAATCCAAACAAAAAAAAACAATATCGAATGCCGCCGCTTAGTTAACACGTGTTTTGACAGCACAGCTATCAGCTGATTGGATGGTGCTGCCAACTTGGCAACTAAAAAATGATAAGTAGTGCAGCCCTGAGAATTGCCGGTAACTTTTGAAAATAAGTAAAAATGTATAATAAAAGTAATAGTTTCGAGTAGCGCTTAATTTAACAATTTAAATTTATAAATATAAAATTTGTGGTTGCATTTTTAATTTAATTGACTGCGTTATTACTAAACTATTTCGTTTTTTACCATCAGTTCTAGCTCTTCTAGTCGATGTAACATTCTGTCGATAGTTCGCATGTCTGGCAAGTTGCAATCTTGATTGCATTTTTCAATCTCGGCTTCAGCGTTTTTTAATTTAATATTTAGATTGTTGATAATATTTTGCAAATGCTCGATGCGATCCACCATTTTCTGATGTAAGCTGAATTCATTTTTTAAGATGCCAACATATTCGGTTTCTAAAATATGAAGTTTTGGATTTATTTCTATATAATTTTTTGATTCCTGTAAGGTGTTTGGAAACTGCACGCCTAAATCGTTAATTCGCTGGTCTATCCGATTGTTCACCTTATTTTCTTTGTCTTCGAATTCCACCATAGAGATCTTAACTGCAGTAAAATTATCGTTGGCTTCAACTTTAATATTTTGCAGCTGTTGCGTCTTTATATTTTGCAATTCGCTTTTATTTTCTTGATTTTTTAAAAATAATGTTATTTCATTTTCTATATCTTTAAGTAATTTATCTAAAGAGTTTTTCTTTTGCAGATCTATATTTTGATGCGCTCTTGTATTATCTAATTGCGCTTTCAATTTATTTAGTTTGGCAAATAAGTCATTGACCAAAGTACTTAGTATGGGTTCTGTATCCATAAATTTTGTATAACCTTTATTATATAACGATTTCAACTGCTGCATATAAATTGTTAATTCTTCAATTGTATTTAGGCAGTAGCTCAAAGCATTGAAATCTGTGCTATTTGTAGCAATATCTGGCTTTTTTGAGGCATGCCAGTTTTTTTCAAATTCATGGAATGTTTCAACTAGTTTTTTTAAACCATCATTTATTTTCCGTAATTTGTTGATTGGATCTTTGAATTCTTTATTAAACTTTTCTTGATTTAAACTATCTGTTGCTTTAGATTTAAAGTCTTGCGCTTGACTGATTAACTCATTGAGCTTTTGCTCAATTCCAGAAGTTTCATTACCATCAGATACAGTATCTAGCTTCCAAATTGTGCATTTGTCACATATAGCTTCCAACTTCATAGTCTGATCTTCTTCAATTTTAAATAGCAAACTGCAATTTTGAATAGTGTTACCAGCTCTGAAAATGTTTTCAAAAACTTGCTGGAATATCGCTTCAATGGTATTCATGTAATTATTATTAATTCGGTTCTGAAGAGATGCAGCAATCTCGTTTAGAGATTTTTCATGATTTCTACAACATTCTAGCTGTGCAGCACCTATCGTAATACTCTTCTTATACTCTTTCTCTATATCATAATATTGCTGCATTTCTTTTAGATACTGGGCTACTAAGCCCAGATGTATTGCATCTAAAGCTGGCTGTATGGAACCATTAAATTTTGGTAGTTTATTGAGCTGTGCTTGAAATGTGAGCTGCATATTTTGAAATTTTTCAGCCCATTGGGGGCAGCAGTTGTTGATGACATTGTTTTGGTTTTTTTTATGATTTAAGTATTCAAGACGTATCCTCATATTTTCAAAATCTAGCCACATATTCCCAGATGGATTTTTTCGTTCAGTTGGCTTAATATTGCTTATTTGCATTATGGTGCCGATATTGTCGTTGATTACTTCGATTCTATCCCTTACAGGTTCATAGTGGCAGCAATTCCTTGAAGTATATCTCTTTAATTTATCCAGTGTATTTTCAATTTTATTGTTTATGTGGATTAATTTTAAAGTTATATTTACTTGTTTAAATACCCATCGCCCGGTTGTGCTATTTTTATTACAACTCTTTGGTGTTGCTTCAGTTGTAATTGCAACCGTAGAGATTTTAGTACTTTGTTCTGCAGGCGTCGGCACAGTTGACGAATCATCTGTTAGATCTCCAAAGTCTTTGGTTCGGTTACAGATAACAGTTTTTCTTATTTTAAAAACGTTCCAAAGATTTATCTTAATAGCCTTTCCCTCATCGAGTTCTTGTTTAAGAATAAATATTCCTTGGTTTAAAAATTGTTTTCTTACTTCAGTTTCCCAACGTAGAATTTTAAGCCAAAAATTTTTTTTTTGTTGTGGATTCAGATACGGCGGAATACATTTAGCTCTTATAAAATCATTTTGCATGCCAGCTAAAAAGTTCGAAATATGTTCCTTTCCGACCTCTGAGGGGTTATCTATAGTGGGCTCATCCTCATCTTCATAATCCATAGGAGCATCCCATATTAAATGGCACACCATAATTATTTTTATGCAATACTCATACAAAATTGCTTGTCTAAGCACGACCAATTTGTTTGGTGTAGGACTCCTTGAATTTTCATGTTTCCTGATACCAGTTTTTCCAACGCTTGCTTGCCTTGTCGGATTATCTGGATAATCGTTAACTGCATTTCCTGATACTGCCAATGCTAGCATCCATACCAGATTTTTGAAGTGCTTCTGTAAATTGAATCAAATGAAATATCTCTTGAAGTATAACTTTAATCATATTAACCATCTTTTTCAGTATTTGGCAATGCAATCAATACTGACTGTATTGTCTATGTATAGTATTGTATATAGCTGCAGTCAGTAAGAAATGTCCATATATATACTATTCGCGTTCTCTAATTGATTTAGGCCACGCTGAATTAAATTACAAAGTGCAATAAATAATTGCAATAAAAATGTTCATTTCCGACAGCGAAATACTCTGCATTTCTTCTTAAAAAAAAAATTATTTTTGTCAGTGCTTTGCGCAATTGTTTTGAAAGATTGTTCAAGTACTCTGCACCACAGTTTGAGTTTTTAGAGTTTATGTTCGAGATGTACTAACTGTTACTGGACAACTTGCTTTTCAATATGAAATTCATTTCAATAAGTCAGCCTTCTTTTAAATATTTTACTTAATATAGGAACATAGTATAGGTATATGGTACACTCACAATATTTCGGATATTTTTGGCTCAATTTTTTATGTAAGTGGTATTTTTCAAGCTCCGGCTGAGAACTTCGGGAATTAGGTATATTTATTTTTGTTTTCCAAAAGTCAAAAACGCATGAAAATTTGTGTCATATATCATTCACTTGCAATCAGTTTCTAGCTATATATATCATTCATTAGAATTTACACAAGGAGACGACGGAGCCCCCCAAAGCTACCTAAAGTATCATCAGGATGACAAGAGAAGTCTATATTCCAACGCCTAGATATCACAGATAGTAAGAGCTAGAGCAACCAAATTTTCAGATTAGGTGCGTCAGGACAGACAAGTTTATTTTACATTTCTAATATCGGCGATATATAGTATAAACAGCTTTCATAGGGATGTTTCAAAGAATCTCTCAAAAACCGAATTGTAATCAAATTGAAAACTCTGAAGTTTTTTAGAGTTCCCAAACACTGCACCGAAGAACATTTCACTACTGATTAGTGCTGATTGTATATTTTCAACTTCGATACATCGATGTTTCGATACCTTTAAGTTCATGTGGTGGCTATTTTTTATGCTTAAATTAATTCAGAGTGCGCCATCTGTTGGTTTGGTTATATTGTATAAGTATTTTCAAACAATAAAATTGAATGAACCAACAAACCAAGCGATAACTACAAATATTTTCATAATATACATTTCAAAATTAATTACATTTCATAGAAAAAACTATAATAATAAATAGCAGTCCAAAGGGTTATACAAAAAAAAGTGGAATAAACTGTGATAGAGACATCCCTTATGAATTTTTCCGAATCCCAAGGCCAAAGTCCAAGGGGTGCCTCTGCCACATCTAAAGTTTACACCACTTTTTTGTGAGCCTGTGAGTTATAACAAAAAATGTTCTGTTCCAGTCAGAATTGTAGTCTTAAACTAATTTGAGATCCATTCATTTTGGTTATTAAATAAGATCATGTCAACGTTTTTTAATTTAAGCGAACTTCACTTGTTGCTCACTGGATTGCCAACCTTGCTAATAACCTTGTTGCAGGAATACAGAGGCATTTATTGATAATCGAATATCGAAATCGATGATCGATTATCGGAACAAAAATAAAAATATCGATGCATTAATATAACATCGATGTTTCTTCCAGCACTACTACTGATCTTTATATTTAGATAATTGAAGCTCTAAGTTGTTTAATCAAATTTTGGAATTCTTGGGGTTGTAACCATCGATGGTTAAATATAAATCTATTTAGCTTCTAAGCCCCACTAAAAACCAATGCTATTTGGTAAATTGTTTTTCTCGTGGATTGTGGAACTTTAATATGAACAATAAAAAATCGTATTGATTATATCTATGCTTCAAGGTGAATTAAAGATATGTTAAACACCCAATTCTGTTTTTACGCGATAGATATGTTACAGTATCCATACAAAAGTTGGGGATTGGTTCTCCGTTTGAAAATCCAACTAAAATAAAATCACTTTATGATATAAAATAAAAACGAGTTAGGTTTTCTTATTATAATTAAAATTTTGCATTTTGTTATTTAAATAAAAATATTTTCACAAAAAAAAAAATTCAAATTACATATAGAGTATAGTATGCCTGCTTTTTCTTTAAAATCTTTTGAGTTTATGGTGTTACTCTTTACTAAAATAATTACAAATTTTTTAAAATCGCGTCAAACCTCCGTTGGCCACACTGGTTCACGGATGGGTTAAAAATTGAACAGAACCTCTATTGCAATAGATATTTGGACCAGATCCTTTCAATCTGAAATCATGAAATTCGACTATTTCATTGTCATTTATTCTAATAGCCAGGCTGCTATCTGAGAACTATAATTATGGAGCATCTCCTCCAGGATGTTTAAAAAATATCATAATTACCTTCAACTCGTCTCCTCCCAAAACAAATACGTGCTATTTTGGGTACCTGGACACTAGGGAGTGGATGAAAACGGAATAACAGATGATCAAGCACGACAGTGTGCTCCACTCCGACTATCTCTCCTGCGCCTTTCTGTAGTATTAGTTGGTTCATAATACAGACAAACGGGAAGAACATGGAAGATGCTGGCTATCCTTACCGGGACTTCGACAAGTAATACACCTAAAACTCCTAGTAGCATACATATCTGGGCACCACGCGATACATAAGATACTATATACTGACAAAGGACCTATGGGATACTTCAGAGTGTAGACTCCGTCTCGAAGATGATGGAACTACCAGACATATTCTCGTTGACTGCCCGGCGTTGGTGTGGGACACAGGGGAAAGGAGAGGATAAATTTTTTCCAGCTTATAGCTATAACAGCGAAATACCTACTGCGAAAAGCCTTTTGCATTAATTTATGGGCACGGTACAAAAGATCTTCTGTAAGTGGTGCCTTACCTCTTTGTAAGAAACCCATGCGGGGGGGAAAAATATATATGTATACTAATATGTATATAATTTTCAAATAGCATTAACAGCAGCATTGCATATTTAAAGTAAATAAAAAAGATATTCATAGCTTCAACACAACAAGTGAATGGATGGGTGCTGCATCCCAACCTTTTGCTCCGCAGTTGTGTAAGCTATTCGGTTCCAGATATTAAAATAAGTAGTAACAAAAGACGACGGAGTTTGACCTCAACGCATAAAACTGAAGATCTATAGAATGACTTGAACCCAATCGTAATAGAAGCACTGATATAAATGCCGTGCACCAAGCCGAAGTAAATATATGGAAAATGTGTGTATGTATATTATGTGTATGGGTATGTGCTTGTGTATGTTCAGTAAATACATTTGTATTCTTTGAAATTTTGGTTTTTATGACTGGCATTCATTTCCCTTCCCCACGTTTGCTTTTACATGCTATTTGTTGTACATACATATGTACATATGTATGTATGTACGCGTCTGATAAGAGTATCTATACATACACATTATATACATATGCCCACAAGATACAAACATACATGCTCTTATATATAGTATATACTCACATTTTCGAAGCTAGAGTTTTGTATAAATTGTTGGAAATGGAGTCAGGCTAGTCAGTTCTCAGCGAATGACGGTTACAAGAGCACATTAAGATTGGATCGCTATTCAGAGATGTCTAAAAAGTGCATCAGTTTCGGATGGTCCTTCCAATGGCTTGATGGATTATGATTCCATAGTCCAGTTCAACGGACTGACGGAATGAAAGAAGCTTTAAAGCGCTCTCAGAGCATTATTTAAAGATAATGGTTGATAAATAGCTTTAAAGTCGTCCTTGCGACAAAAGAGTCGGGCGTGAAAAGTGCAATTCTTGATGGGCAAAACTTCAAATGGAAGCATTCGAACACGATGCGCTCTATTTGGGAAATGTTCGTGGACCCCTGCTGTGATTCGATTAGAATTAATTATTAATTTTAGTTTAAGTTTAACAAATTCGTCATGCGTTAAGCGTAATTGTAATAATCTTTGGCAACAAAATTAAAAGGTCTTCCATTAATACAAAAGTTTAAACATGTTTTTTATTTGACAATATCTAAGTACAATATACAAAGCTTTAAGAAATCAGAGTTTAAATTTATAAATAAATAACTCTGTAAAAAAATACCAACACACCCAATTGAAGAAAAACAAATAATTTTCTTGGAAATTTTTTCATTATATTTATTTATAAAAATTTGGTTGCAATTTTAGCTTCCTTTTGTAAGAAAAAGGTGTAAATTGTCTTTAACCCATTACGAACACCCGTTGGCTTGAACATTTTAATATTTGCATAAAATGTCAAGCCCCTCCCAAGGAATCCTGAAGGTGCCCAAAGTCGAAGTATCCAAACTCTGGATTGCCATCTGGATTTATGGTTCCCTAATCAGCTAGCTGATAGTGTTTTTTTCCCACGTATCTTACGATGTGTAGCTATTGCAGCGTTCAAGCTTGAGCCCAGCGGTCCAAAAAGTTCCACTCGATGTTATATGGCTGCATAACTTGGCGTTGTATGGATGTCCAAAAAAAAGTGCCCTCATTGGTGCGGGCAAAGTGCACTGGCACAGTGTACTCATCACGATCCATAGCCTTTAATTGGGCTGTTCCGTTGTCACCATACATAATAATGGCATCGCCTTCAACACACTGTTTAATCTCGTCAACAAGTTTGTTCTCCAGACGCTCATTCGCCAAGTTATCCATATCGTTGTGGAGCCATTCGAACTCAGCTTCCTTCTCCTCAGATGCTATGTAGGAGCTGCGTTTCTGTTCGCGCCTTTTCAACTTGAATACATGCGCCAGAATCGGTTTCAAAATATTCTGCAGGCGTCGTGTTGGCGATACTTTTGATTTGTACATTCTGGACGTAATATTCCTCTTGTTGGAAATTATTTGATTGCTCAAGTTTTTGGCCATAGCACTCATAGTAAATTTGGTTCGTTTTAAAAAAAGACTCTGATTTGGTTTACGCTGCGATCTCGTATCTTGTGTCCTGTCGTGGCAACAGTGTTATCGTGTCTGATTCGTTGCTGAGCGCATCCTCGCTATTTATGGGTTCGGCTGAAGTCGTTTTCCCTGTTGCTGAGAGAAAGGAGAGCACAGCTCAGATCGGCCAATCACAGAATACAAAACGTTGCAGGTGCTGTACCAAAACTTTCGCACGCTCGAAAACTGGAATAGAACAAAAGGATGAATCCAAATGGAAATTACGTTCTGCAGGTACAAATAAAGTGTTGAGCGTGGGAAACTCTTGTTCATTGTTTAGCAACATCACAAATAAGAGCAAGGAGCTGAACCATTAGTAAAATACCTGCGTACCAATGTCCTGTTTGCCTGCTTATCGTGGGAATCAGTTGTTTTTCCAATTTAATTGGAAATCGTTGCGACATGCTTTGAAAGTGTGTAGGTATTCTAATTGGATAATAGGACCTCTTTCGGTTTTGGTAGGTGAGAGCTCGGATTTTAAATCCAAAATATCTGCTGCAAGTCTGGGCTGCTTTTTGAATGCGTCAATCATAAAAGTTTCTTAGTATCCTGATTTTCTACTTTTATTTCGAGTCTTTTGATTCTTATTTGGTTGACCACAAAATAAAAAAAAAGGTAAAGGTAAGGAAAAAATCAGAACAAAACTTGCTCTTATATAACAGGTTTTTATTCGCTCATACAACAGGTTTTGAGAAATATGGTAGTAAGATGTATCTTTGGTAAATGTGATATAATTGCACTCGTATGTAAGGTTTCTTTTGTCTTTTTAAGATCATTTTATTTTTAAAGCTTATTGGGATAGGTTGGTTCCTTACATAAGTGAACTCAAATAAATACGCATTATGATTCGTTTAGTTTCTCAGTGTTTATTGATAACCATAACAACAACTTATAAATAATATCTACTTAAGAATACGAAATTTATTTAATTGTAAAGCTTTTTGAATTCGTATGTAGAGGTCGCCCCAGAACACAGTGTTCGATCACATCTTGCCTATATGCATTTTCTTCTAGGTCATCATTGTGGGTACTCTGATTCTCCATGTAGTTTCCAATATCTACGCGCTTCTCGGCTATATACTTGTGTGCATTTCAGGAAATAGCAAGCACCTTTAATTGTCCCTTTGATTACTTTGGTAAGATTTTGTTTTGTATATTTTTTTACGCTGTTCGAAGCATTTAAAAGAGTTTCGTTGGCCATTTCAATATCTCTGTCTGCACTGTGGGTCTGCTCTGTGCAACGATCCTTTTGGGTTTGATGATTCGTTAGCAGCAACTCTCTGAATTTATACACTTCGAATTGTATCATCCCCTGTGGTGGTAAACTCAGATAACCAATCGCCATGCAGAAAAATGGCAGGTGTTTTTGTGTGCAAGTAACGAAATTCCAAACTCGGAACTCCATGGAGCTACCTGAGCCGAACGTTTCTCTTTGAGTGCACGTGTGCAAAGATAGCCGTTAAATTTTGTTTACCTGTAGACGTTGCATGGGTAAATAAATAAATCTCTGACCGTTTCATGGGAGTGTAAAGGTTTTTCCATAAATTTCTTGCTCGGTTGTTTACGCCACACATACAAATATGCCGTCATCCTTTTTAATGCTGACACAGTAATTTGAGTGGATTCAAAATACTCGTAGTGCCGCGGTCAGGTCTCCTAAAGACCTTAATACTCGTACACTGACAGCACAGATATAAGGATGGCATACCCTCGTTAAACATATGTTGTCAGAAAAGTGTACAGCCTTTTTGCCAACCTGTTAGGATCCTTTGTATACCCTGTAACATTAAAAATTTTGAAATGGTATAGTTTTCATAGTTATAATTTTCCAGGTTTGGCCAATGCGTGCTCATAATCGTCATTAGGGAATATATAATAAATAAGCTCGCATACATATGTAGGTATTTGGTGATGAAATTTTATTTAGAGATACTTTAACAGGCCTAATAACACGAGGCAAGTGGTCTAAGATCACATATCTAAATATGACCCTATATGGGCTATTAAGGACTAATAAACACAATGTCGTTCGATACACTGCCAGTGTTGACGATTTATTTTGTGTACAGTATACTCTAACTTCATTATTTTATTCTTAAACAAATGAGATACTTCGAATATAGTCAGGCATGGACGACTTTGATATACTCTGTACCATAAAAACAAAATTTGAATCGATAAAACCTTGTTGTACCGCTTGGAAAATACACAAATTGTTAGTCTTTGGGTAAAACAAAAAAAGTGCTCCGTAATACCGTTTCGGGAGCTATAGCCCAACTATCGAATAAATTAAAAAATGTGTATATATTTACGAAAATTGTTAGAGGGTATCATATAGTCGTGACGAACTTGGTAAATTAGGATCCCCTAAAAAAATTACGTATGACAAAACAAAATATTAAGTCCAATGGAGGGAGATACAGATTGTGCAAAACTGTTATCGGGTATACGATGCTCTAAATGTGGCGAAAAATGTTCTAAATGTTACTTACATTTCATTTATACATATATTTTATTCACAAGGTTATTAATATTTAAAAATAAACCTATATATATATTTATATATATACATTTTAGTTTAATCTGGGTTAACCCAGATATGCCCCAGTTTCTATATATGGGGTACCTTGGGGCCAATTTCGTGCACATTCGCAAGCGTGCAAATACAATTTTTTTTTGCTCTGTATCTATAGGTATGGTAGGTTTACGGATCTTATAGATGCTAATATCGTTTTTCAACAAAAATAAATAAAAATTCCAATTGGAAGGTTTTTAGATGGACTATGCAAAACTAAGAATTTTGTTTTCGAGATAAAAGGTTTATAGTAATTACACTGTCGGGCACCGCCTCATTTTTAAGTTGATACGGACAACGGATACAAACATGTCTATTATCGATTCGGCTGTTTATGTCGATTAAGAATATATGTATATTACTTTACTGGGTATGCCATGCTGTCGTTTGGCCGTTAGAGTATGAAAATTCGGCGTCTACTTTTCTAAGTCATTTGCAAGGACATAGCCAGCCACGTTGTTGCAAGGGGTCGTTTGAATAGTAGTATTATGAGTTAGCATGGTGTCTTGGATATCAGGATATCGTAAACAACAAGATTCACATTGACAAACTCTAGTCACGTTGTTAATGAGCCGTTTAGTGTTTGGTGAAATTATGGCTTTCTTGGGGGTCTTAAGTTTTCAAAGCAAAACGACGTTGTGGTCTTTTCTGCTGTCTGATGTTGGCTTAAGACTTCATTGTTGTTCCAAAAGAAAAATGAGAGGTCATCGATCTGTTTTGGTGATAGAAGTCATGGTTTCGAGTGCTCGTTCTTTTGATAACGTATTGATATTACATGCTTGTATGACTGTATGTTTTGGAGGAATTGAATAAAAAATAATAAAATTATATCATTTTTACTTAAAGGCAAAATATTTATTTTTATTATTTTAAAGCTAAACTTATAAGTAATTTTTTATATGGAAGACAATGATTGCTTATACTACTTTGACCTAACAAACAAACATGGAAGACAATGATTCTCCTAACAGCTATAAACCTAATTCTAGACATTTACACATCTTAATAAGTACAAAATCACAATTGTTTACAAATTCGGCACGATGATTTTGATAAAATACATTTTTGCTATCATACTAAAAGTGAATATTGTTTTATATACATTCCAATTACTCTAATATCACCCTAAAATTGCGGTACATGCATAGTTGATCCCTTTTCCCGAAAGATTCCAGACAAGGAGAAGAGAATCTAGCACTTAAAGCTGGTTGGTCATATGGTTGCCAAAACTCGTTGGTGCCGTAGTCCATTGAGGTGCGCTGGATCGATCAATGAATCAAATCTAGGCCTGAACCCAACGATCCAACTGTTGGCGCATTTGCAGCTCTTGCTCCCGCTGAAATGTGCTGTCTATTGAGGTCCAGAAAAACGTGCCGCTTGTGGTACGTGCAAAATGCACCGGTATGAAAGTCTGCTTTGGATGCACAGGCACGATGTGATGCATTTGACCTTGCTGCACGATCATGGCCACATTGTTGGGACATTGGCGCAAATCGTTGTAAAGGCGTTGTTCCAGTTGCTCATTGGCTGTGTTGTCGCAATTGGCCTCTGGATCTTTGCGCATGTCCTCCAACGATGAATTGATGTCATTTTGCTTTTGGACCTCGCTCAAAGTCTTTCGTATCAGTTGTTTCTTCTTGAGCAGACGAAGCAGTGGTTTGACGAGTTTCTTCAAGCTAAGCATAGCCATGGTATGTTGATCTGATTTCTGCTGAATCATATTAATGCTGCTCTCGAACTTATATTCTCGTTTAAGAAACGACATGGTATTAGAAAATGTGATTTTGTTTTGATTTTTCAATATAGACTTGTTGCCACTGCACGTGTTGAAACTGTTCTGCTCTCATGGTTGTGCAAGCGCGGCTTTTATACTGTTCCCGCTCAGGGAGCGGCTCAAGCCGGTTTCCTTAGGTTCGTGCGTCAGCCAATGAGAGTTTCCGCTGCTGGCAGGTGGTTGCGGCTCCGTAGTAAGTGAGTATGCAACAAGGGTGGTATTTGGTATTTTACTCTCTCGTTGGAGAGCAATGGATTTTCTGTTTCATCAAATCAGTGGCTGTGTGGGTTTTTCCGTCTTTGTCGTACCGCGACACGAAAATTCCCTTAATCCCTACAGAAATTCCAGAGTTTAGTCGAGGGACAAGTCGTTACCTGTTCCAAAATTTAAAAATATCAAGCACTGTGTGCGCAAGGCAATTTTAAAATTCGATACGCCGCTCACAAAAAGGCAAAGGTTGAGTACAAACAAAGAAATCCTACAATCCGTATCTCTGCCATAATCTCCCGACTGGAGAAGCCCAACTTGTTTCATTCAAACAACACTTAAATCAAATATTTCTTTGTCAACGCGGAGGTAGGCAAATAAAGTAACGTATTTTTAATGTTCTAGGTTCCAGAGTTAGTTTGCGTTTCGAAAGTCAGTAAATTTCTATTAATACTAAGTTTGGGAAATGCAAGCAGGTACTTTGTTTGTCATCGTCGGGTATCTTGTTGAATGGTGTGTTAAAAATTGAATATGAGGCAGTGCAACAGTGCGGCAGTTTTTTTTTTTGTAGATTATTTTAGAGATTTACTGGAATTTTGCGGCACATATGTACCTGTTGGTTATTTGAGAGTCTCTTTGCATAAAAATGCTGCAAGGGGTTGCTTTATTGACACGTCATACCGCTTATGTTGTTTTGGGTTACAAGAAGCCAAATAGATTCGCAGCTTATTATAAATATGAGATTTTATAACCATTTTTACAATTACCATATTTCCAAATTTATATGATATGAAACCAGTATCTGACGGTGGTGCCTTTTATGAAACATTCATTCAGACTTACATTTACAATAATAACGACCAAAGGTGCCTTATAATACAGGATAGGTTGCGGATGCTTGAACATTGAATCAAGATGAATTCGGATAGAGAGAGGAATTTATAAGCGTCATTTTAGGTAGATCATATCACACGGAATAGATCATGCAGAGCAAAATTTTATATACAAAGTAGCAAGGCTATGGAGCAAAAATTTCGAGTTACTCTGGTAAGTACAACAAAAGTAACTTTATCAATAAGTTCAGTAGAATCAATAAAGCAGAGTAATAGCTTATGTAAGAATTGGAGGTGCAAAGTGTAGGAGAGAAAAAAATAGATTTTAAACCGACTTTATTATGTCCTGATAATGGCTCCAAGCAAAAATAGGCGGACAATAGAAATATAAAAAAGTTTGGTTGTGTAAGCGTCTTTAAACTTTTTAGACCAACGCTTAATAAAAGCAAGATTTATTTACGATGTTGCAACATGATTGTTAAATTCAGTGGCGGATTTAGGCAACAGGTAACAAAGGCTGAAGCCCTTACATATGGCGGCAGAATTAAGTGGCGGCAAAATTTGAGTGACAGCCTAGAGCGGCAGAATTAAGGGGCGTCACCTACTACTACTACTTACTACAACTATATTGTAACGATGTTGATGACAATCACAATCGCATTTAATATTTTTTTAATTTTTTTTGTGAAAAAAGGGCGGCAAATATTTAAATCCGCCACTGGTTAAATTTAAGAACTACAACCATTTCACTGCAAAGTAGATATAATAAATTTGAATTTTATGTATTTATAAGTTTTAAAAACCAATCCATATTAAGATAAGAAGTATATTGGCTGAAATGCATGCAAAATTGAGAAAGAAATGCAATTTAAGAAATTGGCAAAGATAAGTCCGTTCGTCTATATAAACGCCTATATCTTGGAAAATAAGTGTAGGCATGCAATGTATCATTTTAATCGAAGTAAAAAATATAAGAATATACAGGCCCGCCCACTCCCCTCGGCAGGAAGTTTTCTCGGGGGCCCGGTGAAATTACTGTTGTACTGTCGTGATTCAAGTTAAGAGTGTAAAAGAGTTACCGGTGCATAAGCCCCACTGGGTCTGGGTTTTCTGTCTATAGCCCTGTGCATATGGCCGATAGTGTATCAAGTATTTTAGTAGCAAAAGAACATTATTTTTATATTGCAGGAAGTTCAGTTGCAGAAATTTGATTAACATTTAATATTTTTAAGGATTTCGTGCTTTTATTTTTAACTATGACTCATGAAATGGGACAAAACAGTTTTGTTATACACGGATTGTTGTGACCCCTTGTACAGTTCCGCATGCATTACAATAAGGATACTCGCCTTCACTTTGCACTTTACAATCGTAAACATAAAAAAATTTGGAGATTATTGCTTATCTGGGAATATTAACGACCCTTCAATGTCCATAACGTGCCAACCTTAGGTTCGATTGCCGCCGCAGTTTTAATTGTCTGTATTGGGTTCGGGTTATTTTACGGTTTCCACTTCATCCCTTTTCTCTTGTTGAACCTATCTATCCCTATTATATGAGTGTTCAACAATTTTCTTTTCTACCTGCTACTTGTTAGTTTTCCCTTGCACGTGTGCGATTTGGTACAGGAAAGGTAAACAATGAAAACGGACATACAATTAGATACTTTGGATTTGGGACTGGATGCTGAATTTTAACGGAAAATAAAAAATGTATTTGCCCAGTGACCCAAAGGGCTCTTCATGGGCATTAAAAAAATGTAACGTATTTTTCAAAACGAATTGTCATGGCATTTACTTAGGCAATCTAAAAATGAAATTTCAGAGTAGTTCAATCCGTTGGGTACGTACCTATCAGCATCTAAATAATTAATTTTAAAAAAGCATACATCTTTTAGGTTAGGTTAGGTTTGGTTAGGTTATACCGGTTGACCCGGTGCATAGACGGCATAGTCCTCAGTGGAATCGGAGGATGTGGTTGGTACGCACGTTAGTCATCGAGCATGCGCGCGTGCTTGGCGAACGCCAGTAGCTTTTGAGGTGCCCTGTCGGCTGCCTCTTCCAGTAAGGTAATCCAGGGCTTTCCTAGGTACTTAAGTCTCGTCGATGCGCATAGGGTGGGGCAGCGACAGATGAGGTGGTTCAGAGTCTCTTTGCCTTCTGTCTCCCTACACTGTCTACATTCATCACTGTTGATAATGCCTAGCTTCTTAGAGTGAGATCCGGTCAGGCGGTGACCAGTAAGTATGCCCACTATGAGTGTACAGTCTCTTCTTGGGAGTTGCAGAATATACTGGGCTAGGTTGTTATTGATTTCTTGCACATAGTGCGAGCTATCTTGTAGTTCGTTGTGTTACACATCTCTTGAATTTTAATAAATATATATTTTTGGAGGTGTAACCATAGTTCTCAGTGTTCGGACATTCATATACCAATATATATCATAAATACCTTATAGATATACCTGCGTGATATACGATAATTTGTTCACCGGTATTTTTCTTGATTAGGTGATTCGCTGGTAATCCTCCATAAAATCTTTGTTAAAGTCTAGCCAATATTTATGATAGATAAATGTGTATCTATGTATTTTTAAATACATACAAATTAAGTAAGGCAAAATCTTTCAGCTATGTATCCGAATAACAAATATTCTACAACCAAAGACAGACATTGTGTGTGTTTTGCTGGCGCCAGTTTCTTACAATTTATTTACTCTTAACAACACACCAACTTAAGAATACGCCTTGATGTGCACAGGTATATTCCTACAAAGAGCAAGTGCTACCTGCTATCCTTAAGATAAAGTATTTCCTTTTGAAACGGTTTTCTGCTGCCGTAACTGGGTTAACGTTTACTTGTGATCTCCGCTTACTGAGGCTAATAGTGTTTTCGCCAAGATTTTGAACATTCCTGGAAGGGGAATGACTAATTTTTTGACTTGTACGAGGGCAGACTAAAAAGTACGAGGCGTACGTTTGAAAGTAACTTAGTAACTTATTTCCGCGAAGCCATTTTCTCTCGTAATGTTAAAGATACTTGTGGTATATATCATGAAAAAATTTTTTTTTTATTTGCCTGAAATCAGCTGACTGAGAAACCCGCCTTGGTCTTTTCTTCGACTATTTCGATTGGATTTATTCTCTGAAGTACTGTGATGCGATCAATTTTGTCCACACTAAGAAAATGAGAAATCATAGCACATCTCTATCGAAGTCAAATAAAAACAATCCCTCCCACAGCAAAGGAAACGAAAATGGCAATTAACGCCCTGAAACAAGGCAAAGCTCCGGGAGGAATGCTCCCATGAATCTGTTTGGACAACTGAAAATGTGCCTAAGTCTTGATAAGAAGGAAAAGTATTCCCCTCCTGCGAACTATCACAAAAATCCTTAACCATATCATACTAAGCGACATTTCTGAGCAACTTCACACTGATCTATGAGGAAATATAGCTGGCTTTCGCACTCAAAGATCTTGTATTGATCTTGTTATATCTAGCTTTAATCGATTTTCTGAAAGCGTTTGACACTTTTCATAGGAAAGCAATATGAGTGGCACTTCGAGCCAGATGTATACCAGAAAAGTGCCGTATACTGGGTCCGCATGCCGAGTATTGCACGGCGGACAATTAAGTGATTCTTTGAATGCAATAGCGGAGTGAAGTAAGGATGCACACCTTCGCCCTTGATCTTTACTACCATTATAGATTTGGTATTTAAAGCACCTGAATTAAATAGTTTTGAAATTTAATCCTAGGAGATCTAGAATAAGCGGATGATGTTGGACAATTAAATAGGGTCTGTCGAGAACCGAATATCCGACGGAAAGCCAAAATGAACAAAAAATTGAAATAGAAACTCGCAAGTGCAAATATGGTTAGGTGGGCCACAGGCTGGGCAAAGACTTTGATGAGATACTGCATGCAGTTCTGGAACCCACAAAACTATCGACATACCTAAAATGATTTGGCGCAGGCAGGGCCGTAGAGTGAATATACGGGCCCCGGGGGAATCTCGGATCCGGGCCCCTATAAATTTTTCTTAATTCATGAAAATACGTATAATTGTTGAAAAGTGTAAACAAAAAAGTATATTACGGAGCTCTGGTATAATGACAATTTACTATATTTTCTTAAACAAAAAACTCCCCGAATGACTCGCGAGTCCGGTCCTCACCGATGGCTCCGGTCAGGGGAAAAAAGTCTCCGATCCCCCTCTTCTCGTAAGGCCTGGGCGCAGGTCGATCAACCGGGAGACTTGGAAGTCAACTATCAAGTTACAAGCAATGGCGCGAAATAGGGAGTATTGGAAATCGTTTGTTAATAACTTTCGTGACTGTATAATTTTTTTAAATTATAAACATGTCCTTAATAATAATTGGATCCATAAGTAGTGGCTCGTTTTTGGCCCCACAAATAGTCAAAATTTGTCAACCTTTTACAATTTTTTTGGGACTTACGAATGGGTTCATGACAACTAGTGTGGTGGGTGGCTTCTTCGCATATATTTACGGATGGTCACTAAGGGGGCTTCAAAAATTACTAAAATTGGATCACGTAGTTTGGATACGGCTCCTTACGCTTTGTGTTTCTTTATAAATTAAGCAAATTGGAATATTATACCAGTTTTATGGAAATGTGTTCAAAATATCCATAGAGAAGTCTAGAGGCGTCTAGGGACTTCGACTCGCCTCAGTTGCAAAATCATACAAAATGGTGGCTTTGTGGGTTTATTGATTGTCGCCCTCAGAAATTAATGCTGCGACATCTAGGAACTCAGTTTCGAGTCCTAGTCAATGCTTCCCCTTCAATGATATTTTTTTGATTTGCGATTATAATGCAGTTAGTCGATTCCAGATTTCAAAGTAGTATTCTAGCTAAATGTAGATCATTGTTAACGAATTTAAAATTTTATTAGTTACAATACATTTTTTTTACAAAAGTCTTTTTATCAGCTGAAATTGCTATCTATAGAACTGATAAGCTAAATACATTGTTGTGTTCTATGGAGATTGCCTATCTTGAGAACTACTTGGGAATTAAAAGGCGTTCCCAACATATGAGATATTTAAGTGTTTAATGTACACACATACACACACGGCTTAGTTTACAACGTTGATTAGTACAGATTATGGTGGCATGGTAAACATGTGTCCTTTGGTCATGGTAATTGCTATAAAATTGGTTTGCGTTCCATTTGAAATGACTCAGCGAAGAACCCGATTGTAGTAAAGCCTATGCTCAGATACATATAGTATGTGTGTTTATATCGGTATCCCATTTACTGCAGGGGCGTCATATTTCAAATGCTATCCTTGAGATACACCACTCGTGTTAAAAACTGCACTTGACTATTAAAATTCAAAACGGAGATTGTTAAAAATAACAGCGGCCTCAACACTATGTACATATGTATGTACTTATGTATGTGTGTAGATACATATATATAGTATATACAATATACATATATACTTAAAAAATGCATACAAATGTAAGTTCGTATGTAAATGTATAGTTGCGGGACGCCGTTGAAACCTAATCTCTACAAGTGCAAATCTCGTCCACAGTGCGTTGCCTAAGTCCTTCCATTTTCATGGGCTAATTAATGGTTGTCAGTTTGGGTGAGGTTCTAGTATACTGAATAGAAACTCAAACACTGGTTGCTTTCGTAAGCAATGGTGTTTGAAGGTCAACAGACACGCATAGACATGTCTTCCATGAGAAATGCTAAGCCGAGAATCTCTTGCTTAGTGCCTTTGTGAACACGTGTGCAACCAGTCCCTTGTTTTTTTTTCACTCTCTGATCCTCATTTGGTCCCCTGTGGCGTTGGGTTAAATTTTTCGGTTTCATTGTTTCGGTTTAGGACGATTCCATGAATTTGTATTTGTGTGTGTGTGTTCGTTTTTTTTTTTACTAAAAATTGAAAATTGTATACATACATATACTATGTATGTATGTACATACATAGCAAACACATACAAGGTCCAATAAATATTGATGACATTGTCTAACGATTGATGATAGTCATGGTGTAAATTGTTAACACTGTTTCGCTCTCTGACGCCGGTTTCCATCGGCTTTCGGGTTAGGAGATACATATGTATATTGCGGGCGTTCCTAACGCCCCAAACTAGAATTCAAAAGACAGTTTGATGATATTAGATTTTGTAGTAGACACTTCTAGTTGCAAGAATTTCTTCTTAATGAGACACTAAAAAGAACCCAATTAACTGTATTGCCTGGAGGTTGGAGGCTGGTCCTACTCTTGATTATATTTTATATTTTCTTTTTGTAAGATGTTTAATAAATATACAACATTATTGTGTCTTTAGCAGGAGTTGAACGGAATCATTTACAAATGGTTACAATTTACAAATAAATAAGATATTTGCAAATTATTGAAAAAATTTACATAGATAATTTATCTTTTAGAATAAGACTTTTGTCTTTAATCATTTTATAATTAATTAAGTCACTCCTCATAATCTGAATCTTTGTTGTGAAACTTATAGGGAGACAACATTTCCTTTTTTATTTCAATTGAGTATCCATACCAAATTTTACAGTGCCAGCTCTAAGAGCTACTCGTTAAAAGTAAAGTACAAAATGTTCGAAGTTTATGGGGAAGGGATGTTTAATTGACACATTTTGTGCCAACATGCATTTTTTGAGGTTTCGTCCGATAATAACCAAAAATCAAATTCAAGGGATCCGGGGAAATATTTTCTTACATATTTCGACGCACTGTGTTCGAATCCTTTAATAGAATACGGATTTTGGTTGTTACCTAACTTCAAAAAACTCCGTAATTTTTTTCGATGTCCTTTTTATTTTTTTTTAATTCCCATTATTTTTTTTTGTAAGTAGTTGTATTTTAACACACCCCAATAAAATTTTTTTTCGAGTTTAAATGTCCGACGATTTTTAATGGTCTTAGAACGAATTCGGACTCAGCGATCCTTTAAACATAAAGGAAAGATCAAGTTCGTTTGGGATACCTCCACATTGCAATAGCTCCCAGAGGGCAGATCTTCCAAAAAAAATGATTTTTTAACAACATTTGTTGTGTTTCGTTTGTTTGTGAAGATATTGGAATTACATTTGACACATAAGTTTTTTATAGGTCTTAAGTATTCCACTAAATTTTATCAAAATGGGTATACTACAATATATCATATAGCTCCCATAAGACCAATCGGTCAAAAAAAAAGTTTTTTATTCAAAATTTGTTGTGTTTCGTTTGTTTGTAGAGATATTTGAACTAAATTCGGCATTCAGATCTTTTTTAAGGTATTAAAGCACTGTCTCAAATTTGATCGAAATCGGTTGACTATATCATATAGCTCCCATTAGAACGATCGGTCAGAAAAAAAAAGTTTGCTTAAAAATTCTTCTGTTTTTGGTTTTTAATGAAGGAACCGGATTTTATTGAAAGCTATAGGGTATCCCAAAGTAGTCCGCGCCTGTCTTTACGTACGCCATATTTTTTCTTATCTTTATCTTATCAAGCAAACTACTATCACGAATAGAAAGCTTATTCGATACAAGGCTCAGGGGGTTTAAAAAGGAAACCAAAGCACAAAACTGGTGTCGGAAATACTCTTCGTTTTCCATAAAAAACTTAATTTTGACAAAATGCGGAACCATTTAGAAATAGCTGTGAAAATATTTAGCAAGTTACATGCTGATCAATACTTGATATATGTTACATATATCAAAAGTAGTGTATCACTCGAATTAATAAAGTCTTTGTAAAAAAGAGAAATCTATTAGTTCATCTATTATTCTGTTTTCAACATAAAAGCAGGACTTATGCCTCAATTTCTATAGGAACTACTATTTGTTCATATTATCCTAAATAACAGCACAATAAGATACCAAATCACACGTTTTTGGCCAAACCCGAGGTATCACACAAAACCCACATCGCAAGTCTTTTCAATTTTTTTCATTGTTTTGACAAAATACCTAATAACATAAGCGACCAGATCTTGTTTTCCAATTTCTTTTAAAAACGAATTGCTCGATTCATACTCATATAAACAATTTTAACTACCTAAGCCCACCATTGGACTGGGAACGAGACACTGAATTCGGGCAAAACTGCCTTCGTCAAAAAAAGAAGCCGCCTACGATTCGCTCGAGTAGAATTAAGTACTTTTGGGCTCTGATTTGTGATCCTCAGTCAACGTGATCCTTTACAATTAGGTTGTGTATAGGGGAAACCGCTTGCCTCTGTGGGTTCGAAGTGGCATGGCTTCAAATTAGAGCTCGTTAAAAGACACACTTTTGTATGTTGCCGTTTGCTTTTCTTCTGGGATTAATCCTCTATGTGCCACATGAGCATCTCATGTTTCAACAATTTTGTTGTAGCTCTGGCTCAGCATAGAAGTTGCCGCAAGTAGTAACCCTGGCGATTGGTGGCTAGTGACAACACGTGAAACACCATGACGTCTTACTATGACTGAAACACAAACCCCTAGTTTTCCGATAGACAAAAAAACTGGAGAACAATGCAAAATTCCAGAAACGTGTTTACAAAATATTTTCAAAGCCTCGGCACTGACAGTATTGTGTTTATGCATGAATTATGTTTAATATAAGAAGAATAAATAGTGAGTTGTTCTTTTTAAAAAAAAGAATTTCCTAAAAAAAGATGAACGGTTTACAATAAGGAATTGATTTTATGTGAATGCTACAGATTAAGCAGTACGAAAATATTTACTGATCTTATAATCAAGCAATATAATTATACTAAATTATTTACAATAATAGTATGCTAGCTATAAGGAAATAAACAGATATCTCTAATAGGCTTTCACGATCTTTACTTAAATCGAGATATTTCTTTACTGGATACTTGCTGCATTCATATCCTTATTATTTTTGGGCTCTACGAATAAGGTAAACACAATATAAGCTCAATGAGGACCATTGATATATTATCAAGTACTATTTTGAGCAATACAACCGATAACACTGTCCAACAGTGAAAAAGAACTTTTCAAGTGACCTAGTGTACGTTGTAGGTCTTGACGAGTAGATCACGATAGCGTTTTTCAAAATTGTCTAACACCCCCAAAATCGGAAGTTATCGCTTAAAAACCGTTTTTCGGGTACTGCGATCACTCCCACTATCACAACGTCGCCATTTTTCAACCGATTTTCGATTGCTTTACGGTTTTGGAAAGAAGAAGATTCAAGCTTTAAGATGATATACATTTGTTTATACTTCATACAAAGCAACTACGAGATTTTTTAAAAGTTATCTAAGATTTACACTTTTTTTTTCGATTTTCACACTTTGAAGTCATTTTTATATAACATTTTGTTAAAACACCTTTACTTTTTTACATTTAATCTTAAAGAAATTTTAATTCCGAGTAAGAAAAGTTTTGGTTTATTAAAATCGGTCGATAAATGCTTAAGTTACGACGCTTATTGTAAACAAGAAAATTCAATTTTCATCGACAAAAAAAAATGTTTTAGACGGATAATTCGTTTGTTCATGAAGATATCGTAACCAAATTTGGTAAAATGCTTAAGAACAATAAAAAAACTTACAAGTGCCAAATTTGGTCGCAATATTTTAAAAACCAAACGAAATACAACAAATTTTGTTAAAAAATCGATTTTTTGACCGATAATTCCTATGGGAGCTATATGATATAGTCTACCGATTTTGTTAAAATTTGGCATTTTGAAATTTTTTTGAGCACTTACAACTTACACTAGGTCACTTGAAAAGTTCTTTGATTTTTTTCAATTCTGTAGGACAGTGTAATCGGTCTTGGCAGCGGAAATTATCCACGCCAGCGGTTTTTATTCTGTGTTTGCTAATTGACAATCTCAAGGCTCCGAAGATCCTTGCCTGATCTTCCCATCGTCGATGCGATCACCTTTCGAATACGGAAGTCACCATCAACAATTACCGGACCAAAGGCCCTAAAATCGCCTTATCGGATGTTGACAATGTCCGCATGGACAGAAGCATTTCTGCGGTATAATGAAGCACGGGTGTGATGAGATGTTTGCAAAGGGCTCCACCTTTGAATTCCTTACTCAGCTCAAAGTAACACCGGTTAGCAAGATTAATCCGTCGACATTGTGTCCGACTGGATCTAAGAACCCGAAATCCTTTACACCTACGAAGTTGTAGCCGTCTATTCAATTAAGGGAACGACTTTCTTGTAAACTGCCGGTATTTCGTTTTGTCCTGGCTTACCGCCACAAATCAACCGAAGTGTCCAGCAGTAAATAAAAAAAAACACATGATAGTGTGATTGACAGAAACCTCGTTTGGTATCAAAGCCGAACTGGCTTTGCAGGGATACCAAACCCAGACATGGCTACCAAGAACTTTATTTTAAGAGGCGTGTCAAAAGCAACTTTAAAGTCGACGAAGAGGTGGAATGTGTCGATTTACTTTTCACAAGTCTTCTCTAGAATTTGATACAATGATCTGAAACCATACTGATAAGCAGTGGTGGGCAACCCCTGGGATTTTTCGCTCCGTGTGCTTTTCCGTTATTCCTTGCAAGTGGCTGTTTTTTTGGTATTAATTTTTTGTGGACAGGGCGAGACTCCAATCGAATCCTCCGTGGAGCCCCGCCACTGATTCCTACACACAACTCCAAAGTTTTTGCTACCTCTCTTCGGGACAAATGGAAAATTTTGCGTTGTCAAGATCAACTTTTCCTACATGTTTGGTGTTTTATCATATTTTGGCTATTAAGATTCCATTACCATTTGTAAAACATATTCAGTGTTAGATCTCCCAATGCCGTATCTGCATGTTTTTTTAAGAGGCACTTTGTGATAAAAATGTCCCTATCTGCTTAAGTCAGCTCTTAACGGCAGGTAAGTAAGTACAATATCTCCAGTTTAAAGATTTGTGCAAATGATAACAAATTTTATGGGTAAAGACTTCATAAAAGGAGATCAATGTAGAGAAATGTGTGTTACATGTTTTGTTCTACTTATTTCCTCTTAAATATCACTAACAATAAAAAGGATCACAAAAAGGTTGAAGGTACTTGTTTTCCATGGTAAACCACTTCTTTGGCTTGCCACGGTAGTCTGATTGTATTACCCGGGGCGTTTAAAGGCATATCTAAGGAAACAACATGTCCAGTGTGTGCAGATTATGTTCCTTTATACTTACTCTTAGGAGCATTAAGTTGGATTTCGGATGCATTGCTACTTTGTATTTTCGTATCCTGTATTTTAAGGTAAGGTATTAATTAAGTATGAGTAAGAGAAGGTGATGCCAGCGGTTCCCCAAAGGTACCGCCAACATCTTTAGGTGGACTTAAGATATTGATCTGAACTAACTTGGCCTATCTGGCGGAATTTTTTTGCGTATTTTTTTAAGTAGAAAAGTTTATTTTACACACAAATTACAAATTTGGCTGCGATATCTATCAAATCCCATTGGTCCACTGACTTATTGTTCCTATAGCTATATGAAGTGGTAAAACAATTTTAATCAATTAAAGTATAGTCCTTGGAAAATTTAAAAAACGAACAAGGCCAAATTCGAATTTGATATCTTCATAATTAAACGAATTGTGCCCTGAAATAGTCAACCGATTTTGATAAAATTTCGTGCATTATCAAAATCTATTTGTTTCTTTCGAGATGCTCTATAATACCCCTATGGGAGCTGCATAATTTACATTCGATAAAAAAAATAATAATAAGGGATCTAATGGGAAAGTTTGGTTTTAGGTAACTAGGAATACTCCTTCTCTATATTATATATATTTTCGGGATAACATACCTCAAGGTACAGAATGTAAAACAGGGAATTATTGAAAAGACAACTTGAGCGCTCCGAGCTTGAACCTTATTAAAAGATGGCGTGCATTAAAGTCGGGTGCGGACGACTTTGGGATACCCTATACCACTATTTTGCAATGAAATCCGATATATTGCTTAAAAACACCGGAAGACATTTGATTGCCAAATTAGGTCCTTCACACACGCAACCAAAAAAAGAAGAATTTTTAAGTAAAAATGTTTTTTTTTCCACAATTTTTCGATTTGGAGCTATATGATGTAACATAGTCAACCGCTTTTGACAAAATTTGATACAGTGCTTGGAAAGTTAAAAAAACTCCCGAGTGCCAAATTTAGTTATTATATCTTCATACAAAAAAACTAATTATCTATCTAATACTTTTGGTTTTTTTCGAGGTCCTATGAAGCACTCCTAAATGAGCAATGTAATCCCAATATCAAAAAAGTAAAATTAATTAGCTTCCTATGGAATAATAAGGGATCTAATGTAAAAGTTTGGCTACTCTAGCTCTTACCATCTTTGAGATCTATGCGTTCATACGGACAGATGGACATGGGTTTATGGATTTCTCTAGTCACCCTGATCATGCTTAAGGTAACTTTGGGGAGTCTCCAACGAATCCTTCTGTATGTTACATACATTTTCGGCTTGCACAAACTTTGTACCCTTTGTACCATACAGTACAGGGTATACAAATCTAGAAAAAAAGAGTTCCCTTAAAAGTGTGATCTTTTGGTTCTGGTTGTGAGATTAGTCTTGACATAGAATTATTACTTTTGTGTTATTCTAGTATTATCGTATTATTTTTATATATTTACGCTCTATTCAGCGAATTAAGAATTTCGCGAATCAATTGATAAATCAAATAATTTCACATCGATAGAATATTGATTTGGATTTGTTCATTTGGGCCACAGGAATAATGAAGGACAGACGGACGGAAAAAGTTCAATTGCTACCCGAATTAATGATAAATATTTTGATATAAGAGAGTTGGAGTCTGCCACACCTCCTTCTGTTCTTTA
This sequence comes from Chymomyza amoena, assembly GCA_037043745.1. Taxonomy (NCBI): domain Eukaryota; kingdom Metazoa; phylum Arthropoda; class Insecta; order Diptera; family Drosophilidae; genus Chymomyza; species Chymomyza amoena. The sequence goes on from JBAMAX010003493.1 coordinate 161,598, forward strand.
CATACATATCACAAATCTTGTATACCCATTGTATACATCAAACTATTTTTGTTTTTGCTCTACCGACTTTCGTGGGTACAATTCGTAATATAAAAAACTATTTTAAATACGAGTTTTCACAAACGGTCAATAAATGTTATTGGCCGCAAAGCTTCAAGTCGGCTCGACTTTTCTTTATTTCAAGCAAGAGCGATTCGAAATTGTACAGCGTGTTTTTTTTAGAGGTTTATAGCTTTGAGTTGGCAACACTACTTTATTTAACAACCCATTTAATCGCTGATAGTTCCTTTTTGTTGAGTTTGGATTGACATATAGACTTATAGATAGACTTACACCAGAGCAACGCTTGCAAATTGTTGAATTTTTGTATCAAAATAGTAGTTCCATTCGTCAAACTTATTAAAAATTTTGTTCTCCGATAAGCAGAATTGTCCAATGTGGAGTAAGGATAATATACAAGCTTTCGTCGAAACACCATTCCATTTATAGAAAATTACTGTCACTTCTCTACATCGATAAACCAGAAACAATTGAACACCTGGAAATCAACATTCGTTATTGGGGAAATATGGCCTCAAATGCTGTGGAAAGTTTTGTGAAAATTGGTCTTGGTATGTGAAAAGTTTGTGGAAATGAGTGTTCCAGGGCAAAATCATAGTTAAGCATTAATAGTTTAAAATTTTCTATCCAATAAAGCCCGTTTCAGTTGTATTAAATATATATTTCTTTGTTTTCTTATGATTTAAACTTGGGTAATTTCAAAACAAACATCCTTCATGTTTTATTTTGGACGGCGAGCAATTCAAACATTGAAATCCTGCAAAGATACCAATCTATAACTCTAAGAAACATTGCAGGCGCTCCTTGGTACGTAACCAAAAAAGAAATACACAAAGATTTGAATGTTCCTTTTGTCAAAGATGAAATAAGCAAATCATCGTTAAGATATTTGGAGAGATTGTCAAACCATGGAAATTCGTTGGCTCTTAACTTACTGGATAATAGCTTGAATGTTAGACGTCTGAAAAGATTTCAAATTCTGGAGATCCCAGATAAATTTGCATAATAAAATAATAATTTTTAGCAAATAGTTTTGTTGTATACTCTATTGATTTTACTCAATGGAGCACAATCAATCCTGTAATTTGTTTGTTTTTTTCTTATAAAATTTGCTGATTGTCTTATTTGACAGATTGCAAATAAAATAAAATAAAAATAAAAAAATAAAAAATTATTTATTTCAAGTTTTGCCGTTATTATGTCATTCTTGGTTGAGTTTAGTTCGAGACCGAGAAAGACTCATTAAGTTGCCTTATAATGTGATAGTCGTTCTTTTAAAGCTCGCAATATTTCTTCTGACGGATAGGAAAACGTTCTTACTTGATTTACGAATTATGATTATTATATTATAGTAGCAAGAAATCAAATTAATTTTCCAGAAATCATCAACTAGGTTTTTGCAAGGTTTTTTTTATAAGTTGACGCAATTGCAGATGCATCTAACGCTGCGTACTATGAGGACATTTTCTCTTTGACACATTCTACGATTTCAGTTTTCACATTTCCAGTCCGTTTGAGTATAAGGACGTGGTAGTTTTTTTTTTATCTATGATGCGCAATCTTAAGAACGATCAACTACCTCTCTTACATGAATTGCTATTTGGTTCGAAGAGATTATGGGCTCTTTGGCTTAAAAAGATTGCGATCAAAAACTACAATGGGTTTCATCTTACTTTGAGCATAAAGTAAATGTAAATATTTTGAGGCATTGTTATCGTTGGGTTGTCTTCAACATACAACTTTATGAAAAGATAGACAAATAGACAATAGTTTTCGAAGTAACTATGCAAAAGTCGAGCAACAACGAAAAGGAAAAATATATTTCTTAAATATTCACTAAAATACCTCTTAAAAAAGCTAAATGCAAGACTTAAATTATTTAATTTTTGACTTTTCTAATAATTTGTAGTCACTCATTTGTAATTCATTAATTCAATTCTCAACACAACCTTCATCAACTTTCATACAACCTATTGTGGTTTTTTGAGTTGAGGAATAATACATATATCCCAATATTTCGAGATTATCTAGCCATTTTAAAATACGTTCATAGACCAAAAAATTACCAAAGGTAACTTTTAATAAATTCATGGACTTAACAAGTTTTGTTTAATTTTTATTTTAAAGTAGTGAGTTAACATCCTGCTTTAAAGTTACAAAAATTTCAAATAACATCTATAAAGAAGAAGCACAAAATCAACGACTCATCTGAAAATCTAACCTAACATCAACTCAACAATAGCCGTGAATACTCTAATTATTTTCGATGTCAAAAAGAAAATCTTTTATTTAACAAACAAGTTTTGAATTTAAAAAAATGGATATGCTGTGAATTAGAGTAGACCTAATATAATAAGAGTCATATCGTTAAAAAAAAAAAAATTAAGTATGCTACCTGGCTATCCGCCAAATGCCTACGGTTTTTTTTATTACCTTGCGAATGGGTTTCATTGTCCGATTGTGACACATCATTTGGCACGCGAACGCATATCACCGGAAACGGAAGCACTCCTTATAATAATAAATAAATTAATCATGCCAAATTATCATTTGTTTTCGAACCTAAGAGCGAGTATCGATTACCAACTTCGTGCTAACCTTGCATATTTAAGCCAAAAAATTCACGTGTCGAAATTATATTTATTGGTAGTTAAAAGTATATGAAATATGCTACATTTTTTTAGTTCATTTAGAATTCTTTTTTAAAATATTATAAGATTAAAATCTCCAGAAGAACTTCTTAAGATCCAGATGTTAATGCCATGCTTTAATTTAATTTTTATTTGTTCATCAAAATATTATAAATTGGCAAACATCGGCAAATTTGTATATTTTCGCTAAGTAATAGGGAGGCACCTTAAGGGTAAAGACAAGACTGAAAAACCAAAAAAAAATGTTTATACGGGTGGCTTGAGAAAAGTCCCATCCGATGCCTCCTGTGAGAATTGAACTCACGACCGCTGGTTTACAAGACCAGTGCTCTGCCACTGAGCTAAAGAGGCGCTTGATCACCGGTACGCACTGCGAAAACTTGGGTGCCACAACGCCACTCAGTTTGGGAGTTTCCTCAGATTGAATTATATGGGAAATGCAATTAACTAAATGGCTTCTTGATGTTTAGATAAGAAATGTGAACAGAAAAATTAAAAGCAAACAGGGCAAGAGCTTGGAGGGGGAACTTTGTTATTATCAAAACTTTTATTCCGCATAATTTTGCTTGGCAACATCAAATGTGCTGAAGAAGTTTTATATTTCACTTTGGCGATGATTTTTATAGGAAGCACATGCTCTTTTAAAACATTCTATAAAGCTTTTCTTCACCAAGAGTTGAGTGAGTTGATGGTTGAATACTCTCTTTAAAATAAGAATTTAAAATTATTTTATAGCTTCATTACAAGTGTGGGCTTTTAGGCAAAAAACAATTGAAGCATAACTTTAAAACAATAAACAATAATCAACGTTGAGTTGATGTTAAATATTGGTTTTAAGGTTTAAAATAAAATTTGAATCAACCAAGGTGTACGAGAATAGAAAAATTATCATCCAATCAATGATGCTCAGTTTCAAACTTTAAAATATGGTACAGTCGAGGCGGTGCTCGACAGTGGAATACACTGTACCTTTTCCTCTCGAAAACATTTTTTCTGCTTATTCCTACTAAGACCTTTCCAATTAGAATTAATTTTTGTTTAGTGAAATTCGATATTTATACATATATGTTCCGAAAATTTTTACCGATTTTGATGAAACTGGAAAGTTGGTTAATCTATTCAAAGAAAACACGGTAAATCGATTGCTGGGGGTGGGGGGTCTGCATCGATTAAATTTGTATGTTGATTTGTTTATTAGAGCCACATGAATCAGCTTACCAAAAATTGTGTTTCGAGGTCTTTCGTAACGATAATTAGGTAGAGTCAAATATTGACGCAGTTTGTACAATATGTCCATTTTGTATTCCATTATAAAATTCCCGGTCCGCGCAGGACATGATCTTAGATTTAAATGAAACTGAAATATGTTGTTCCTTGGTTCATTTCATTAGACACGAATGAGAGTCGCTTTGCAACTTTTGTATTAGCAATATTGAACAAAAAAAATATTTTCCAAAAAACAAAAAATTCAAAATTTTTCAAAATCAAATATCTCAAAAAGTGTATTTTATTTTTTTTTTTATTTTTTTATAGTTAAGTAGACCGTTTGGACTAGCAAATAGTAAAATTTCCCTTAGCGCAAGCGCTCTGTTTAAAAGCTATGATTTTTTTGAATCTTCATCTTCCCAGGAAATATGCGCACCAGCTGGCTCAATCGCTACCCGATGTTATGATAAGCATTTTGGTGTAAAGGACTTGGAGTCTAGTATACCCTTTGTACTTTTAAGTACAGGGTATAAAAAGCTAAATACATTTTATTTCCGACTTCGAAGCTTGAAATTTTGTAAAAATAATTAAATCCTTTGCCATGCTAGTCAATAGACTTTTGCTTGGTACAATATATAAATATTAATATTTAAATATTAAATATATGGATATAATATATAACATATTTCACATACCCCCTAAGTCCCAAGGTATTTATTATTTTTCTTGAGGCAATTTCATGGCGATGATTAAATAAAAAATGTTTTAAAGTATAATTTATTTAAAGTTTGTTTACAAATCCTCAAATCCTCCGAACCGTTTTAACTTTTTACGCCAAGTCCACGAATAAAGTTGAAACTTGAACTACCAAAGAGCGGATGGTTATAAATTAATGTCTTATATCTGACACATAACCTATGAAACTTGAAAAATGTCCAGAGATTATCAAAATTCCAATGCATCCTTGTTTACTGTTTGGATATGCAACTAAATGATGTACCTGCAATCGTTAAAGCGGTCTCAAGTTTTTGTCCCACTGTACTTTTTACAACTACGAATATAATCATAAACTTAAGAATCCATTCCAGGCCAATTACATTTCCTACGAATGATCTGCGCTTTGTGATCTGCGAATAACTGATTCTAAAAGATCTTTGATCAGATCAGGGGAACCGTTAATTTGTTCGGTACGAATGAACACAAACTTAGTCTTTCATACTCTGACACTCACCTTGAAACAAGGTGAATTTAAATTATTTTTGGGACGACATAACAATGTGTTATTGGTCTTTGCTATAATTCAATTCTCATGTAGTAGCATGGCAATTAGACTGCTTCTCAAATATCTGTGATCTTCTTCTATGATCGGAATAAGCCATTCCGCTAAAAATCCAAAAAAAATTTTTTTTTAAGTGCTTAGATTTGTATTAATTTCCTTTCCTTCGTTTGATTCCGATGTCCCTCAGCTCAGGGATACCGTCTATATCAGTATTCTACATTCATGCTATAAAAATTTCATTTCAGGCGTTCTAGGCCGTTCCCTACGTCCACTGGCTTGAGGGTTATAATACAGGACCCTGTTGATAATATCTTCCTTAAATTCCGTAGTGTAAAGCTAATCAAGCCAAACTTTTTGCTGATTTCTATGTTGCTATCCAACTGTGTGGTTTGGAGAAAAAGCGTAAGATCTTTGGAAGACAAATATGTACAAAAGGGGTTAATTTCTGTTGTCCTATGATAAAGCTTAAATATTTTACCTTCGCATCATGTGGATTTTTCGCTAAAATACCAGTTAGATTTTCTTTGCTAAATTCATTTTCCATAGAAGCATCATGGGAAACTCGTGCATTCACGGGAACCAAACAGCTAATGAACTGAAGGTTTCTATAGCTTGAATAGTACCAATTTGAGGAGGAACATTGCCATATATGTTTGCCAGTATTCTTGCAGAGTGGGACGCCTTAAAAGGATATATATATCTCCATCGGCAGGCATATAATATTGACCCATTATATTACCCGACTAAATCTAGCACAAATATGATGAGAAACTCTAGGGCTAGATGGGACCAACAAAATGTTTAAACATGCTGCTAAAATCGAAAATCATTCAATTAATGTTCGTTCGCTCCGAATAAACCTTCCTCCTACTTAGAAGAAATGACTCAAATTGAAAAAATGGCCTACGGGATATGCAAAGGTCTAGTTTTTTACATTTAATACGCCTTGTACAACGATTTTAAAATGGTTTGTAATGTACTATGTTACGTAATCATGATAAAACAATAAAAAAAATTATATAAAGTATCTAAATTTCGTACGTTCTTTTAAAGTTATTTTCTTCGTATTTTCCATTTATCAAAATGGCATAGTTTACGGCGATCAAATGCATTTCATTCAGGACACTATGCCTTGTGGAGTCCATTCATTCGTCGAAGTAGCCAATTGTATAGCCACTTCCTGTTACCAAAAATTTGTGCCGGCCAAAAATTTGTAACGCTTTTTAGGTGCTGATACAATTGCAAGGATTCCTAAGGGATTGACACTTAACAATGGAGTGGCAGAGTATTATGTTTAAAGAAGGCACACTCGTAGCTATTTATCTCGGATTTATTGATAATTGTGGACTCTAGAAGATTCACAGCATGTAGGTGACCTGTGTTCTTGTCTTCTATATGATTTCAATGCCTATGAAATGAAGTTTGAATTGTAAGGACACTTAAAAACTGCTTTCAGATCAAAGAGACTTGTGCACAACAAAACAGGATACGTATTTTTATGCCAATTTAAAAATTTACCTAAACAGTATAAAAGTTATGTACAGTTGGCCAAATCTTGCGTAGCGGACATTACATTCGTGCGTTTATTTTATACCCTGTACCTACAAAGGATATACACACTAGATTTGTGCAATGCGATTAGACTCTTGAAGAACTAGAGACTCGAATCTTTACTAGTTGCTATAGTCCCTAAGCAGATCAAGTTTGTCGAATTATTTTCATATCTTACCCCGATAAAGCGAGGCAATTTTTTGGTCGGCCTCTTGAATTTTTGGATGCCTCACAAAGAGGTGGGGCCTGCGGCCAGAGAATCTTTTGTACCGTACTCATATATTAATGCAAAAGACTTTGCGCTTTCCATATTAACAGCAGTAGGGATTTTGTTGGTGATTAATCCTGTCATTTCCCATGTGACAGGCTCAGTCTCATACCATCGCTTGGCGGTCTCAGAGATTATGTTTGGTGGTTTCATGGTCTTCGAATCAGAGACTACACTCTGAAGAATACGAAAAACCCATTTTCTGTAGATAGTAACATAAAGTGCCCCGATAGGTATGCTGCCAGGAGTTTTAAGTCCGCTCCACCAAGACCTTTTTGTCTTGATCATATCCAGAGTATTGGCAAGATTCTGAGCCATATTTATCTATCATGCTCTTGATTGTGTACAAACCAATACCACAGAAAGTCACTGGAGAAGCAGTCAGGGTGGAGATACTCGTCGTGTTCATCCATTAGCGATCGCGTTTTCATCCAATCTTGATTGGCCAACACAGCACGACCCTGTTTCGGGAAGACACACTTACTTGTGAAGGACACTATGAATGTTTAATTCTTAGAGTTTATTTCAATGAGATACAATTGTGAATTTGAAAAAATAAATGTTAATTATTTTTTTACATTTTTTAAGCACTTTTTTTTTTAAATTTCAAAATGTACTTTCAAAAAAAATATTTAAATTTGTGAAAAAATAAAAAGTTGGTAGCTGAGGAAGTTATCTTGTGATGTGTCATTTGTATAAAATGAAGTTGTGTACCGATTGATTAAGAATTTTAGGCCCTAAAACTTTTTAGAACATACGAAAAAATGTTCGGAAAATACTATTTGCAAAAGGAGATTTTTAATATCTGGAGACGAGGTCATGACCTTCATTGTTACTTTCCCAATTTATTATATAGTTTGTAAAATGCCAAAACGAATATTTATATAAAGTCTAAAGTTATATCTCTTAATTCCAAGGAGTTATGCTTATTTGTCATTTGTCCAGGAACTGGTTACTATGTCGACCATGCGGGATGCCATCACGAAAATAGGAACAACTTATTTAGTTATTTAGTTATTGGAGTTATTAACTTTCTATATTTCTCTTTTAAATCTTAAAACAATTGTGTAGATATCTTTATTCGTTTAAGAGACATGGATTATCAAACAAAAATCTAAAATTTAAAAATCCAATTATTAGTTATCGATAAATAGTCTGAATTTTTTACGATGTTACTACTCTCTATTAGCCCTATAATATATTTAAAAATCCTCCCAATTGAAGTCATCAATTAAAAAATGGGTCAAAAAATCGTTTTTTATATAAAATTTGATTTGTTTGTTTATGAAGGTATCTTAACCAAATTCGGCATTCGCATTTTTATAGTTCCCATGCACTGAAACAAATTTTACCCAAATCGCTTGATTATTTCGTACTTATATTATATATACTATAGTCGCTATTGAACCGATCTGTCAAAAACACGTTTTTGGGTCGAAATCCATTTTATACCCTGTACCGTATGGTACAAAGGGTATATTAAGTTTGTGCAAACCGAAAATGTATGTAACATATAGAAGGAGTCGTCGAACACACGCCAAAGTTACCAAAAGTATGATCAGGGTGACTAGAGAAGTCGATATACCCATGTCTGTCTGTCCGTCCGTCCGTATGTCCGTTTGAACGCCTAGATCTTAGAGATGGTAAGTGCTAGAGGAGCCAAACTTTTGCATTAGATCCCATATTATTCCATAGGACATATGTTTATTTTATTTTTTTGATATCAGGGTTAAATTATATAGCTTACATAAGGGTTTTTCAGACGACGTCCCTTTGTAAATAAATAAAAGTTTTAAATAAATAATTCGTTTGTTTATGAAGATATAGTAACCAAATTTAGCATTCGATAGTTTTTTATAGTTCCCAAGCATGGTACCAAATTTTATCAAAATTGGTTGACTATATCATATAGCTCCCATAGAACCGATCGGCCGAAATAACTTTTTTGTACAAAATTCGTTATATTAAATTTTTTGGCATTCAGAAGTTTTTTAGAGTACCCAAGCATTGTACCAAATTTGAAAAAAATCGGTTGAGTAAATCATATAGCTCCCGTAGGGCCGATCTTCAAACATCGATTTTTGAACAAAATTTGTTGTGTTTCGTTTGTTTGTTAAGATATTGGTATTCGTAAGGTTTTTATAGTTCCTTAGCACTGTACTTAATTTGATTAAAATCGGTTGACTATTTCATATAGCTCCCATTGGAACGATCGGCAAAAGTAACTTTTTTATACAAAATTCGTTGTGTTTCGTTTGTTGGTAAAGATATTTGTACTAAATTCAGCATTCAGATATTTTTTAAGGTATTAAAGCACTGGGTCAAATTTGATCGAAATCGGTTGACTATATCATATAGTTCCCATAGGAACGATCGGTCTAAAAAATGTTTGTTTAAAAATTCTTTGTTTTTGGTTTTTTATGAAGGATTCGGATTTTATTGCAAGCTAGTGGTACAGGGTATCCCAAAGTCGTCCGCGCCCGACTTTACGTACGCCATTTTTTATGATCAGTGTGTGGTATGGCTGTCAGAGCAATCTTCGATAACCTCATCTCGGGAGCGATTTCTTGAGTCGACCGAATAGGCATAAATGTCAGGGAGTAACATCAGATTAATTCGGTGGTTGTTGGCTGGTAATCATTTCTATACTAGCCAAATGCTCACAAGTAAAGATGTCATTTTTTAAATTTTTTTTAAATCATATATGTCAAGCTATCATGCTGATAACATTATAGAATGGCAATAACAGATTTAAAATGTGAAGAAAAAATAGAGAGTGAAATGAATATTGTGTTTTTGATCAATGAAGTATATCTTGGCGGATAAATTTTAGGGACTTACGCGGTTCACGTGCCTGACAGTTTAACTTGGCATTCTCAGTTTAATTTCGAATAAGTCTTCAGCAATTTCATGAGAATATTTAAAAATTTAAGCAAATAATACCTCTGTGAGAGGGATTTCTCGCTTTTTGGTGGTGTATATGAAGAAAAAATATTTTTGATGAAATGCAGACAATGGAAGACTCAAGCGTAAGACTTTTTTTCGTACAACGAAACTAACTAGAAATATATCTTCTGTTCTGCTGCCAGAAGGGTTAAAGTCTGCCAGAAGGGTTAAAATCCGTTTTTTAAATTTCGGAAAATGTAATTATGTTGTCCTTTCCAAAATATACAGGATCTTGAATTGCACACTCCAGCAACATACAGAAGGAGACGTCGAAGAATCTCAAAGGTTACCCAAAGTATGATCAGGAGGGCTAGAGAAGTCGATAAACCCTTGTCCCCCTGTCTACCTGTATAAACGCCAATAGCTAGAGCAACAAAATTTTCTGTTTGGATACATTATTATTTATTTATTTATTTAAGTAGTACAACTAAGCACATTTGACATTATATATTATAGAAAAAAACAGTAAATTTATTTAGAAAAGAAAAATAGAAGGTATAACTAATCCGCGTATCTAGCCCGATGGGTGAACTTTTTAATGATATGCACCCTCTCACATCAAGAACTGGCCAGACACTTGGATTTACAATATAAAAGTTGAAAAAAGGAAGCCAGATAAAAATTAAACATTATATAAAAAAAAGAGAAAGTGCCAAGGGATCACCGTTGACCAAAAAAAAGACTCATAATATAAGATTGGTGAAGGATGCTCGTAGTGGCAGGTCAAGATAACTGAGGATAGAAAAAGTGATAGATTGTATAGACTTTTTGAAAAAGAGGAAATTATAGAAGTTATTATAATTAGAGCGTAAGACACGGAAAGGATCGTGTAAAGCATAATTAGATCTACAAAATTGTAAGGCTAAAGCTTGAAAATTACGAGTTACTCTAGAAGGAACGACAAAAGTAACTTTGCTAAGAAGAACATTGGAATCGATAAGACCGAGTAACAGGAAGGCAGTTTTATAAGGCGAAGTCTATCAGAATATGGCGGCAGCCGGATTTTTGGGTCCCAGCTTAAGCCACGAAGTGCAAAAAGGAGAAATTGCTTTTGTACGGACTCAATCATGGCTTGATAAACATGGTATTGAGGACTGCAAACGCAAGAACAATATTCTAAAATAGGACGGACGAGAGAGATATAAAGAAGTTTGGTTGTGTAAGGGTGGTTAAACCCTTTAGACCAACGCTTAATAAAAGCAAGAACACCTCTAGCTTTATTGACGATGTTGCAAATATGATTATTGAATTTAAGGTTATGGTCGAACAAAACACCAAGGTCGGCCACACTCTCGTTGCGTTCTAGGGTAGAAGATTCTAAAGAGTAAGTAGCTAAATAAGGAGCAGAACGATAAAACGTCATAACATTAAATTTTGACTTGTTCAGAAAGAGTTGGTTGAAATTCCACCAAGATTGCATGTTATAAAAATCGTGTCAGGGAAGAAAAGTTTGTTTTATTTTTCGATATCGGGGCTATATTATAAAGCTCCCAGAGGACATCGAAAAAACGCAAAAGTTTTAGATGGATAATTTGTTTATTTATAAAGATATCGTAACCAAATTTGGCGTTCGGGAGTTTTTTATAGCTCCCAAAGGACCAATCGGCAACAAAATGTTTTTTATACAGAATTGGCTTCGTTTGTTTATGAAGGTAAATAAAGGTCTTACCAAAGTTGGAGTTATTTATAGAATGGCTTATAAAAAGAAGAACTAGAAAGGTGCAATATCATATAATACCTTAATTTTAATATATTCGCTTTAAAATATTCTTTCATATAAAGAAGTTGCTTTAATTATTTAGGTAAGTCAAACTTTACTAAGCATTTATTTTTTGCACATTAAAGGCTTGAAAGTTCTTATATATATATAATTTTTTTTTTCACTAGGGTACAAGTAAGTCCTATCCTAGCAGTGAGAATCAACCTAGTATCTAAAAATGTAATTAGCTGAACAATCGATCGTTTAACGTTAAAATCGGCATTGCCGAAAACATCAAAAGGAACGAAGACCACCAAGGAAAATGAATTTTCCACTTTGATTCTGCCGTGGCGAGCATCGTCATTGTAGGGTATAATCGCACAAGGTGACGGATGTGTCGGCTTGACAAAGACTCGGGGTATCCCAGGTAGAACAACTCTGACCAAGTGGCAAGGGAATAGATCTGAGGTGTCTGTTTTCATACTCGGAACATTGTGCAAAATGTAACAGTTTCCTCCCTGCTCTTGTCATTTTAAGGCTCGTTGTGTGAGCTATAACGCTATGGGTAGCCCCTAAATTTATGATGGGTCGAGGTTTTCGATGGCCTATTTAACTGTTGCAAAAAAAAATGGGCGTTCTTTCTGGAGCCTACAAAACTTTTACTGTACCTTTAACTTAAGTTACGATACGTGATCGTGCTCTTTAAAACGAATTGGAATATTTTGTTTGGATTTGTTTTGAAACCATATGGTTGCCGTTCCCAGTTTCACCAAAGCAAATTTTGTATATGGCTTAGCCAATATGCTGCAAGTAAAAATGGACACGTAATTTAATCTAAGCTATTTTTTTTAAATATTTTTTAATATTCGATTTCAATTAAGACAATTAAGAGCTAGCAATATTTTGATCAAACGAAAAGGTAAATGACATGATCCAATCAAAAAGTTAAGAGCTGTGCAAAGAGAATATCGACAACAAAAATGTGAAATTGGTAATACGCAAAGTTCATTAAAATTTTTCGTTTTCAGGACGTCTTAAGAATAATTTTTGTCTGTAACACTTTTGCGAATGTACGAACTTTTTTGGCTTAGAAAATTATTCAGATATTGGCATTCACAGTAATTTGGAACCAGGCAAAATTTCCAACTAATAAACAAATCATTTCAAGGTGAAGGACAAATTTAGATTGGCCAAAAATATCGATTTTCACTGTTTTCCTAGAGTTCTTTTGATCCCATTGAATATTTACGTTTCTAAAGACTCGAAGCCAAATTGTAGCTGATCGTGATAAAAAGGATGCCAGTGTCATGGCAATCTATACACCGCCAACCATTTGGAACTAATTGATTTGCTCCTGTGAAAGACAAAGCCACTTTATGCTGACAGATACAATAGTTTACAAGGCACGTTACCAAGTTGAAACATAGAAAAATAGGTAAAGGTATTCAGAGTACGTGATCTTTGTGCAATTATTAAAAAGGCCCAGAATCATGCGTGGCAAATTGAGCCAGTCGATATGTTCATCCTATATACACTAACTGATACCCTTTCGAACCAGAGTTTGCCAGCATAAATAACTGAAGTTGAATATTTAGATTTTAGATTTAGATTTCGATTAGCTTGTTTGCGTTATTTCAAAAGTCTTGATCTTAAAAAAAATGCTAACGACTTCTGTAGTGATCCTAAAAAAATTTTTTGTATTCGTAAATCTACCTTATTTTTTATATCGCCATATTTTACAAATGTAAGCTCTTATAACAATTCTGAAATCGCCGACTTATTCTGTCAACTCTAATAGCATTCATCTTAACTATTTCCATTACTTAGCTCATTCATATCTTATCGCCTATCCAGAAATCTTTGAATCCGACGTTTTACAATCCCTAATGGCTATTAGAGGTGGAGAACTATCGATAGTACTATCGGCACTATCGATGGTTGAGCACTATCGGGCTACCATCGATAGCAGCCAAAGATTTACGATAGTGCCGATAGCTTTATCGATAGTTCTCCGATAGTTGTCACATCACCAAAAAGTACAGTTTGCGCGTTGGTTTGTTACGTCTGCTAAAAAAAATATTTGTGAAAAAAATTGATGAAAACAGTGATAATGAATAAAAAGAAATGGATCGCTTTCTTCAATGAGGTATAATGCTTACTTTTAAAATACAGTATGAACTCGATAACCGCAACTAATATAAATCTAGGTTCTTATTGAGTAGGGTGCTACCACCGAGGAAAAAACATAGCCAGAAATTTTTTTTTTAAAACATCTCGAATTTTGTTGTCTGCACTTTATTCTTATTAATGTTTATTATAATAGCCGCCTCAAGAAGCTCTTTCAGAAATAGGAAAAAGGTTGCAATGCTTTATTTCTTAGTGTTGCAAAAATCGAGAAATTGCGTGTATCGAAGGTTGCGATTACCGCAACTACTTTGACTATGTGTCGAATTTAAGGTAAACGTTGGGACTCTCTCACACTCAGGTTGTCGAGGGCGGAAAGGCAGGCATGCAATTGCAGCAGCACGGACTCGGAGAAAGATTTGGCGGCCAAGAGACGAACACAAAAAAAGAAAAGTAAAATGCCACAAGTATTGAAATATTATAAAACATATGATGACAAAAAATTGGCAAAGTGCATTAACTGCGGAAAGGAGTACAAAACCAGCGGAAATACTTGAAATTTGCACGATCATCTGAAAAGATTCCACCCTGGCTTCGAAAATCATGTCCCAGATTCCAGCACTCCAGCTGCACGTATTTCGGCGGATACTGACAATACCGCATCGACAAGCGGCGGTTGTAGATCTCGATGCATTCTGTAGCTTCGCCTAATTGTTTCGGAGAGGCAAACCAGGCTCAAGGAAGAAAATGTGAACATTCTTTAATTCTTGAACCAAAACTTTTGGATTAAAAATCATAAATATCGTTTATGAATTTTCTTGTTTAACAATTAAACAAACTTTAAATTCAAAACTAATATGTATATTATTGTGGACGGGACTATCGTCGACTATCGATAGTACTATCGTCAACTATCGATGGTTGTGAAATTACTATCGTCGACTATCGATGGCTCCGACTATCGATAGTTCTCCACCTCTACTGGCTATTAAATCATTCTTTTCCCGTGGTAAACATGCCATTCATAGGATTTCGTAAAATCTAGCGACTATAATTTCCTTTTACGCAATACAAAAATATTCAAGTAAATTTAAAGATTATCATTAATAGATCAATTTTTAAATTTTTTCACTAAAATCATATAATCAATATTATAGAAATAATTCTTATGTCCTTAAAGTCCAATAAATACAGACAAATGTATAGTCGTGCTGCTAGGATGTCCTTTCAACCGAAATACTTTAGATCCTAGCTAATGTACTCATAGTTCTTGCTAAAGTGTATACAAAGGATCAGACGTTGCAGACTTGTTACTTTTATTTCCTTTGTCTGTGCAATGGTTTCTCGCAACACTGACATACAGAGAGAGCCGAGGCACCTCTAAGAGAGAGGATGGTACCACTCTTGTTTGTGTGGGCGATGTTAACGAACCACTTCTTGGTCCGAGTCACGTTACCCATTTGACAATTATTTATTTTTCATTTTTATTCTTAGAAATAAAGCAACGTTGGATGAAGGAGAAAAAATCGATTGGTTCCGAATGGGTGCCACTGAATAGGAATTTGTTCGGCAGTTTTATCCTTTTTGACATTTCGCTTCAGCTGTTGGACACTCACCATATTATTTATGGGAGTCATCCAAAGCAGCACTAATTTCTACTATAAAGTACATTTTAGCTTCGAACATATTGCGGTTAGTTTTCTGTATAGAAATTTAAGGATCTGTACTACTGCAGACAGTACTGAACGTCACCGGGAAAATTGCAATTTTCACGATAATTTAAATTACACTCAGCATTGCTGTTAAATTGCTCAATTTAGGGCACACGGAAATAATCGACTCTTTAAATAATTGCCGTGAACTAACAATAAATAAATGTGTATCTTGAATGAAAGAGTCATACGATATGGTATTATTTAAGGCCCATGACAAAATGACTTTAAGGTACTCAGCTCAGTTTGGTGATCGAAATGAGCATGCGCCCCTACTCTCAGGGAACATAATTTCAACATGCATACAAAAAGTAGGATTAATTATTGTTCCATTAAAAAAAAAAAAAACATTGTTAAGTTCACAACTTTGAGCTGATAAAAAGTCAATTTGTGAATTTTTCGAGAGACGAAATAAGTTTGTAAGAATCAAAATAAATATGCTGAAACTTACACTTATTTTGCCGAAACTTTAAGAAATTTAGAGATTATGTTTAAAGATATTTTATTGAAATTTTCAATAGCAATTTCCTAAAACTGTGGGCTATTAAAAACAAAGTACATTTCTCAGAAATCAGTTTTCAGGCAGAAACATCCGTTCGCTCACAAACAAGATTTTGACATTATATACAGGCCCTAAAAGAGTAGGAAAATACTCCCCGTACGCGGAGTTTTCAGGGGCCCAGTGTACATTTTTTTGAAATATTTTGTTTTTTAGATGGTTAATTTTGTTACGCTATTTCCTGGATTGTAGAAAACATTTTTTTTTATTCTATTTCTATAAACTTACTTGCAATTTCAGGAAATATTCAAAAACATGGCAAGAACACTATGATTCAAGCTAAATAGGTAATAGAGGGGCTGGGTACTGCGATGCAAATAATTAAATCGATCAATGGTTTTTCAGAAAAAAATTTACTCATAGCTACCGTAATTTTGAAAGTATAAAATATACCTGGAGACTTTCTCACCTGAAGTAATGAATCGGATGATAGCCGCTTGGAGTTGTCACGCTGCTTAAAGCTATAAGTGTCAAGAGTATGTAGGTACTTTGGCAAAATTCTATATAAAAATTGTAATTTTTTTACCATTACATTACATCCCAAGAAAGATTCATTTTATTCGTTCAAATAAATTAAACAAAGGCTTTATTAGCACTTACTATTATCTATGTTTCGGAATGTCTTTATTGAGTATCTTTTCAACTCCATCTTTTTGCTTCGAAAAATTGTATTTAGTCTCTAATCGATTAAAGGTGTTTTTTTTATATGAAGTTTGGTCATTCTGTGCGAAATTTTTGCATGCTGCGTATGGGACTGTAAATAAAAAATTCTAGATTTATGGCTATAAGCACCTGAAACTTAACTATGGTTCTTCTTATAAAAGCGGAGCTTTTATTTTGCTATTGTTCTATATTCTAAGGGATTTTAAAAAGACGATAAGCTACTATACTAACGACTATGGTTTGTTGGATTCCTCTACGCCTTGCCTAACAATTAAAATAGATACCAGATATCGATATAAATCGAAAAACATTATCCGAATATTAGGCGCATCTGTTGCTAAAATTTCAACTGCGTAGACCTATATCGACTCGGCTTTTAGGTCTTATCAAGAATATAAATAATTTATGGGGTCTGTAACGCCTTCTTCTGCACGAACTTTGCAGGGTATAACAAAGTTGTGTTAGTTACACCATTTATAACTCAGGAAAGGCTGGACCGATTTTAATGATCTATGATATGTTAGATTCTTTAAATCTTTCCCAACCAAGCCGTAAGACGAGAAATCGCACGATCAGAGGCCCGGTTGACATAGATTAACAACAAGATAATCTTCGACGTTCAATAAGAAATACTTCAATATGATAGCGCATTTGACAACAGCTCGCATCCTTTCGTTCGAATTGGCCAATGACAATGACTCTTTCCCCTTTTGCGGGAAGCAAAAGTTAGACCACAAGAGAAAATTTTCAACACAAACAAATCATAGAGCTTAGACTGCAGAGACTATATAGAAAATGATGTTGTTAATTTAGATTTCCCTCTTCTGGCAGATTTATTTCTTTTCAGTTATGGTATATTAACATTTTGTAAAAATTGCAATCGAAAGTAAGTCCCAAAAAACGGCTCGGATGGAACAGATTTACCATATGTCCAAAAAACTTAATATCATTAGAGGAAAAATTACTGTCACCTCGACTAAAATTTATGATAACTAAGTCATTAGGGTATAAAAAACAGAACAGTATCAAAATAGCAATTGTAATCGTTTCTATGCCAAGAATGAAAGAATTTTGCATTCTCAACTTATTCCCCGAAATACTGTAGAGTTAATACTACATATATTACGTTTTTTCATTTATTCTCACATTTATTCAACGATATTTTGCTCATCATTTTTATACCCTGTACCGCATGGTACAAAGGGTATATTAAGTTTATGCAAGCCGAAAATGTATGTAACATAAAGAAGGAGACGTCGGAGACACCCCAAAGTTATCTAAAATATAATCAGGGTGAATAGAGAAGTCAATATACCCATGTCCGTCTGTCCGTCCATCTGTCCGTCTGTCTGTTTGAACGCCTAGATCTTAGAGATGGTAAGAGCTAGAATAACCAAACTTTCACATTAGATCCCATATTATTCCATAGGAGACAAGTTTATTTTAAATTTTTGATATCGGGGATAAATTATATAGCTCCCATATGGGTGTTTGAGACGACCTCGACACAAAAAAAAAAGTTTTAGATGGATAATTCGTTTGTTCATGAAGATATCGTAACCAAATTTGGCATTCGAAAGTTTTTTATAGTTCCCAAGCATTGTACCAAATTTGATCAAAATTGGTTGACTATATCATATATCTCCCATAGGAACGATCGGTCAAAAAAATGTTTGCTTAAAAATTCTTCTGTTTTTGTTTTTTTTGTGAAGGAACCGGATTTTATTGCAAGCTAGTGGTACAGGGTATCCCAAAGTTTGATAAGTGTGAAACAAAAACAATGAAGGGTAAAGTTTGGAACTTTTTTTTATATCCACTATAAGCCACAATTTGAATCATCCCGAATCCAGAAAATCGATGCAAATTGGAGTAGGGCGAATATTTAGCTTTTCCACAATTGTTACTTTATTGTGAACAGGCATTTTTTAGTACTTTCATCTCGTTTTGTATCACCAATTATCAGATGGAACGTATCCCAAACAAACAAGAGAATTAGAATAACAAATAATTTTTCTTGTTAATTGTTGACAGGAATAAAGCAAAACGGGTCAATATGTGATGAGAGTAAAGGCAGTCAAACTCTCAGGGTTTCGAGCGCAGGTAAATAAAAGTAACATTATCCAACCTTGGCCTTTTTCGTTGTCCTCTTTTCTATATTCGCAGCGGGATTACCATTGGAAACCGTATAAAAGGAAGCAAAATCTAGCAGAAGCATCATTCTTTAACTGGGTTTGAGCGAGTGAAGACATACCAACACAATAATAATCCGTACCAAAATGTTTGTCGCAAATTCTGCTAATTCCAAAGGACGCTCAGCTAATAAGCGGAATGGTTTACTTTTGGCTACAACCAAGACGCTTAAATACATTTTCAATACCTTCGTCTTTGGAAAAAGTCGAAACAGTAAGAAGACTTCTGCTAGCATCGCCACTTGTCTCTCCGAGGAAGAGCACCAAAACTGGAGCAATGAACAACTCGAACTTCAACGGATTCCAGCATACTGATGATGGATGATTTCGCAACTGAGGTCTGAATGTGATAAGATAGCTTTGCAATCCGATGCTGTGATGGCGAGAGCCCTAAGACTGATAGCTTCTGTGCTCAAATGGCACCATAAAAGATAAAAAAAACACGACATGGCTTTAAAAAAGAAACTTTAGAATATAAGTTTTATAATTAAATATTATTTTTGTCTTCCAATTGTTTTATGTGCAAATAAAAACCTTAAAAAAAAATCCATTTTGCATTTATAATTTAAGTTTTTGAGTTGGTAGACATTCTTTACAGTGTATCCTGCCTGGTACATAAGCATTAACGAGATCTCTATTTCAAAAATAATTTATTTTACTAAAATTGCGTATGTGAAAGTCAGGCGCAGACGACTTTGGGATACCCTGTACCACTAAATTGCAATAAAATTCTGTATATTGCTTCAAAACATAAAAAAAACAAAAAATTGAGGAAATTTTTTACCGATTCCTATGGGAGCTATATGATATGATCAACCGGTTTTAATAAAATTTTGTACACTGCCTACAAATAAAAAAATCTCCCGAGTGCCAAATTTGGTTACGATATCTTTATAAACAAACGAATCATAGCGAGTTCTGTACAAAACTTGTGTGCACGATCCGTCCCAAGTTATATGGAGTTATATGATACGAGGTGTGTTCAAAAAATAATGTGACTTTTCAAATTTCGCGGGCAACGTATTTTCGATTATCGATTTTTTGTTTTATTGTGTTGGTACGCTCTTCCCGAACATCTGTACCAAATTTCAAGTGAATGGCAGTTTTTGTTTGGTTGTGAGAGGCGTAAAGGTTATAAGTGTTTTGCGTGCTCGGTCTTGTCTCTTCTGGCCGCTTCCATTGGGACGATTGCGCTTTGCTTTCGATATCATAACCATATACCCATGATTCGTCACCAGTTATGACCCTTTGTTCGGGAAGAGTGTACCAATACAACAAAACAAAAAAATCGATAATCGAAAATACGTTGCCTGCGAAATTTGAAAAGTCACATTATTTTTTGAACACACCTCGTATAGTTAACCGATTTTGATAAAATTTGGTACTGTGACAAATCTTCCAGCAAGGTTCAGAGCAAAGTTTTTCAGAACCAGCTAGCTGTCCCTCGTTAATAAAAGCATCCTTTTGAAGAGCATAATAATGTCAACTTTATATTGTTACTAGCCGGCCTTCGGCACGCTCGCTCCGCTCGCTCGTCTAGAAACACGTTGACTATTTTCTAGATGAACTGCTAAATGGACAACGGTTGGGTGTCGTTCGTGAATTTGGAATGAGAAAATTCGCCATATTGCCTCGATTCTGCTAATGCAACATCCTATTTCATATTGTGAAATTTCGTCATTCACATTGTCGGCTCTCACACCCAAAATCGCCATATCGCTTCCCTTATTGACGTATTTGCAGATATATTTTATTGATTTTACTGAGTTGCAATACTCGACGTTAATGTGGGCTTTATACGTTTTTGATAATAATGGCGAAAATGGAACAACCCAACGATTGTCAATTTCTTGTTTTTGCACTTTGATTGTGGTTGATCTGCCATTGTCTTCTGTTGATCTACGGCGATATAATGGGTATCCATCGTAGCCCGTAACAGTGTCCGAAGTCAATGCCCTTGGATATCTTTTGAAGCATTTGCCGTCGATCATGCATGGTGAAGTTGGGTTGAGCACACCATATGGTCCGTGGATCATATTCTTTGTGATAACCTCGAACAATTCTGGATCATTTGTTTGAACTGGGATTTCCGCCGATATCACATCATCAATTTCATGCGGTAGTATTTTCTGAGGTAATCCTCTCTTCTGCCATTCTACCGAATACATCCAGCAGCGAACCTCTCCGAATACACTGCTTTTGATAATAAGCAGGCCTGCTGTTTCATTGGGAAATTTCAGTGCTTGGCACTGGTCACATACCTTGTTCATTGTTCCAATTACAACAGATTGACGCGAGCTATAATCGGTCGTATTGTTATATTCGAATGCAGCTCTGTGCAGATTGGATGCATTGCGCATTTGCCTGAATGTTCTTTGGATTAAATTCTGTTCTGCATGGTATTCATCTGATTGATTCTGATAATCCCGATTTCGTCTCATTCTCATTCGAGCATGTATGAGCAAAATGTGATCTTGCTTCTCTTAATCGATTCAACTCATTCCTTTGTAAACGTTGTTCCTCAGCTTCAGCTGTTCTTCGGGATGATTGCAATTGAGTTCTACGCGAACGTCTCCCAATGTTACGTCTTTTTGGCGGCATTATGTGCAAATATTGATCTGATCATATGTATTTTACACAGAAATCAAAACATGAATCGTTTATAATTTTTGTGTTTCCTTTCGACAAAAACTATTAACTAAAAAATATTAGTTAATCTGACAATGTACACAATGCCAACCTAAATTAAAAAAAAATTTGTATTGGAAAATCAAATTGTCCTTTTTAGTATTTTCGTCGCAATTTTGTTATGTTTTCTCGACCCAAAACAATCCTTGGACTTCCACGAACATTTCAAGACCAAAATTAGCCAAATCGGTTCAGCCGTTCGTGAGATTCTAAGCTTCGAAGGAACATAACATTGTGACACGAGAATTTTATATATAAGATATAAAAGTCTGGGAAATCGCTTCTAATATAAATAAAGCCTTGCGCAAAATTGCTGATGCCCCCTGTTATGTCCGTAAACGCAACGGTCACAGGGATCTTGAATCTTTTGAGGGTGATTTGTTGAATAAACTAAGCGACCGTTACGCGGTTACCTCACAAACAAAGGTGAGTTATCTACTACACTCCTTAATATGGATTATAATCTATCCGAATGATTTTTAATACCCTTTATAAATTAACTTTAGAGTCACCCCAAAATCGGTCAATATTTAAATAAGCTAAATCTTATAAGTTTAAAAATCACTTTGACACAACAAAAAAAATTTTCCAATTACAACTGCTTGCGCACTGCATAAAGCAGTGGTACATCTTGTTAAAATATTTGTTGCATACTTTTGGCATACAAATATTATCATGCAGAGTAGGTGAGTTAACCAATTCATTTTAAAATGAGGTGAGATAATAGCCTAACACATTTTTATGAGTAAGTTGGCATGACTGCTACACATTAATGCTTTGGTGAAATTTAGCTGTTTCATAAACCATTTGATTATTTTATGTGGTGAAATTTAGCTGTTTCATAAACCATTTGGTGAATATTTTATTTGGTGACTTTGAAAGACAGCGACAAAATTCGAGTTTCTTTAATTTATTTTGTTGCAAGTGGAATGAATTCGAATCGCCAAAATAGTATTAAAAAATCGTAAATGTTTACTGAAATAATTTTTAAAATATTTTTTGATATACTCAGATTCTATTTATGCTATCTTCAAGTTGAATATTTATTGACAATTATTTTTAATTTTATTTTTTCGGACTTAACTAAAACCGAATTTCTGTTTTGTTTGTGCACCTGGCCGATAAATAATATTGGGTTGCCGTGTTACGCAAAGAAAATTTCCCTTTTAACAAAAATGGCAAAGTGGTGATTATTTTTAATAAACATTGTTGCTAAAATAATATTTATCTTTTATTTTATTCAATATTGAAAATATAAATTTGCAATATTTAAATGAAAATTATATGCAAACAACATGTACAAATAAAACGTTGGAAAACTGCGGCACAAACAAACACAAAATCAAGAATTTAATGTTAAGAAATAAATTTATTGCAGGGGAAAACACAAAGGCAGCGATTAGGACATGATTCTTTAATAATTTTACGCTTTCTTTTAGCTTCAAATCAAGAAGATGAGTAAAAAAATTACATTTTCGCAATGTTCACAGATTTTAAACAAAAGGCAATCAGCTGGTTACATCACAGCATGTGTAAATTTATCGATGAAAATGAGGGAAATAGTTATACAAATGTGCCGAAAATAAAAAGGAAATGATCGAAAAATCGGATTTCGGAACATGAAAAACCGAATCCGAATAAAATTATTTCGGTTTCCAGAACAAGGCTGATTTAATATATAATTTAGCATTAAACCGTACCAACATATGTTGTCAGGCGGTTTTGCCACGCCCACTACTCACATAAACGAAAACTCGGCTTTGGACTTAAACGATCCCTGAAAGTTTAATCCATTAAGTATTTATTTCCAAATGAATCTCTTCATTTACTGTCGTAGAAAAGTGATGGAGGGCTTAGAGAATTTGGAAATTATTTGAAAAACACCAAAAATCATTTCCAACTTTTAACTTTAAATAAGCATTGTGCTTAATTCAATTAACCTATTGTACAACATTGATTTGATAGATAATTTTATTTGCAATAAAATCGACCTCCATATCATGACTCTAAAATTGGTAGAAAAATAGATATAATGCAAAAACTGTACCAAAATATGTTGATAGAGGTTGGTGCCACGCACCCCAACGATCCCTGAAAGTTTCATCCATTAAGTATTTTTTTTCAATAAACGGCATTTTGAGCCTTCGTTTACTGTACTATAATGATTTCATGTCTGATTCAACACGAAACGGCACCGACGAAGGGTATTCTTTGTTAATCGGAGCTTAAAATTAGTCAGGCTACTTATCAACTATCGTGCTTATTTACCTTTTCCAGTGTAGAAGCAGTGCGAGTAAGATTGAGATGTTAAAAAAATTGGCACTGCTTGGAATGGTGCGTACTGTAGTAAATAGTCTAACAAGCAGTGCCACAAAATCGTTTTGCTATATTTTTGTTGCTATATAATACAAAAAATATTTTTTGAATTTGCCGAACGCCTTTTGCTGCCAGTGCTTAGAATCTAGTTAAGTTAGTTTTTTAAATTAACTTAGCTGTATTAATAAATAAATCAAATTTTTAAAATCTCTTAAACATTGAATTACTTTTGATATATTTCAGTGCTGACTTAGTTTTAATTATTTTTTATTGCCTATTTGGATACACTTGAAGGATATTGTTAAATTTTTGATAGAATTACTCGACTCGACTAAAGTCCTTTATTCCAAAATGATTATCATAAACTCGGGTAGCGATTGATCCATGTCTGATTGTCTACCCGTCCGTCCATCCGACTGTATAAGCACATAGATTTCGGAGACTGAATGAGGTAGAATAACGAAATTTTACTAGCTGATGTGCATATTTCCGGAGCAGATGAAGTTTGTTGTACCCCGTTGGCCCCATAAGAACTTCGCGCTTTTAAACAACACTGTTTTATATTTTTTTACCCTGTACCGTATGGTACAAAGGATATATTAAGTTTGTTCAAGCCGAAAATGTATATAACATATAGAAGAAGACGTCGGAGACACCCTAAAGTTTCCTAAAATATGATAAGGGTGAGTAGAGAAGCCGATATGCCCATGTCCGTCTCAGAGATTGTAAGAGCTAGAGTAACCAAATTTTCACATTAGATTCCATATTATTCCATAGGAGCCAAGTTTATTTTATTTTTTTGATATCGGGTATAAATTATATAGCTGCCATATGGGTGTTTGAGACGACCTCGACAAAAAAAGTTTTACATGGATAGTTCGTTTGTTCATGAAGATATTGCAAATTTGGTATTGAAAGGTTTTTAATAGTTGCCAAGCACTGAACCAAATTTGATTAAAATCGGTTGACTATTTCATGTCCATGTCCCATTGGACCGATCGGCAAAAATAACTTTTTTATACAAAATTCGTTGTGTTCCGTCTGTTTGTAAAGATATTTGAACTAAATTCGGAATTCAGATCTTTTGAGGTATTAGCATTTTGTCAAATTTTATCGAAATCGGTTGACTATATCATATATGTAGCTCCCATAGGAACGATCGGCACAAAAAAAATTTTTGCTTAAAAATTCTTCTGTTTTTGGTTTTTTGTAAAGGAACTGGACTTTATTGCAAGCTAGTGGTACAGGGTATCCCAAAGTCGTCCGCGCCCGACTTTACGTACGCCATTTTTGCATCTATGTATGTGTCTAAAAAGCGATAAAATCGGACAAATGCAACAGAAGATATAGTAAAAAATTGACTAATTTCACTCATCATCCTCATCCCCTTTGCCTTTAAAGTAATTTAATCTTTGAATATAAGAAATTATGATAAAAGTCAGCGTACGTTAAAGTCGGGCGCGTTGTACTTTGGGGTACCATTCCGTATATTGCTTAAAAACACCAAAATAAAACCTATGTTGTACTACGCATATACATACTATAAAAACTATTTTTTGCCAATTTTGGTATCCATCTAAAACTTTTTTTTTGAGATCCTCTGACTCCCATTGGAGCTTTATAATATAACCTTGATACGAAGGAAGTAAAATAAATTTGTCTCCTATGGAATAATTATGGATCTAATCTGAAAGTTTGGTTGCTCTAGCTCTTACCATCTATGAGATCTAGACGTTCATACGGACTGACGGACAGGAGTATATCGATTTCTCTAGTTACCCTGATCATACTTAAGGCAGCTTTAGGGTGTCTCCGACGACTCCTTCTGTATGTTATACACATTTTCGTCTTGAACAAACTTAATGTACTCTTTGTCACATACGTTACAGGGTATAAAAATTACCTAGAATGGTAAGATTATTCATGTGGCTCTAATGTACATCCAAATTTGATCGATGCAGCACCCCGCCTTTGCATTCTATTAATCTAATTTTCTGTGACATCCCTCAAAAATTAAATTAACTTCTAAAACTTCTAAACAAATTTACGAAACTAAGGAAAGGAAAACATGCTATACAAGTATTCGTTTGAAGTAAAACTTTTTACGCCTCACTCATTTTTCTACGATGCTTTAGCTCCTCCGCGCCTTCTTCTACACCGTTCTTATTCCTTCGCGATTTTCCTCTACCCCGTGCCTTCTCTTTTCGCGTTCTCGTTCTTAATAACAATTTTTGGTCACCTTAACAGTATCTCAAAGCTACTTCCTTCAAAAGTCGTAATAACACTTAAAAAATAAATGCTTCAAAAAAATCCATGAATTCCATTTGGAAAGTTATTCTTTTCGTTTTGTAACTCCAGATGCAGACTAGTCAAAAAGTTTATTATCAGCTTTTTAAGTTATCTCTTTCTCTGAAGACGTGAATTTAATTTTTTGATTCTTAGCCACTAAATTGTCAAATTTAGCTCTTCACTTTTGCAGCTTTAAAAAAAATACTTAGATCGGACTACGAAAACTGCGGCAGCAGGTGCTACCAGGTCTTTGTTTTTATCATCGTCTTTACAAAAAATCATAGAGTATAACTTAATAACAATTGTTGATCATTGGATACTTTAAAATTCTAAAGCTTATGTATTATGTATTTAACATTTTTTATGTAAAACACGAACGCCCACGCCCTGAAATGTCTAGGTCGAGCAACATTTCTTTGGCGATGCGCAGCTCTCGACCACCTACAATGAAGCCTGCTCTATAAAGCGTTAAAGTTCAATGTAATACAATATTTTTCAAAGACGTCCTACGATTCTCAAAGCTAAGCTACCTACCAATAAAAAGTGAATAAATCTGCGGCCCAAAAAGACAAAAACAGTTTACAATTCCAGCTACCATTTACAAACAATGAAATTCAATGCAGTAATTCAACATTCAATTGAATTTTAAGTACCCCAACCGTAAGAAACCGAAGATCTCTACCATGTATGTAATTTTATGTACAAACGAGTGAGTGGGCCTCTGCTGTGTCTGCGTGTGTCTCTGGCGTGGATCTCTCGGAAACTAGATATCAACAATCTTGTAAACTGACGCAAATCAATTTCCCAAGATTAGAGTATAAAAGTGTGCCAGAAATATTTTAGTAGACTGGAAGATACAAGCCATCACTTTTAATCTCTATGGAATAGAGTCCTCGCAACAACTCCTTAACCTTAACTCTGTTAAACATGAAATCAACTGCAAGAAAATGTTCTTTTAGGTGAACAGAGAGATACTTCAGTGGTTCCCTAAAAAATGTATGGTATTCAGTAACATCATTGCTACGACAGATACTCCAGTCGTTGTGGTTAAGAACAACATATTATAACTCCAGTAGATTGACGAAGTTTCATTCCAACCAAGTTAAATTTTGCCCAAGGTTAACAGCACACGTTTAGAGGTTCTTAAATAGCTTTCTATATTAAAATTTTAACGTAATCTAACCCCTAAAAATATTGTCTTATTGGATCGATAAAAATAAATATAACATTAACACTCCCACTCCCACTGCCGAATCTCTTTGATGTTCATATTACACTCGTGGCTACCGATTATGATCAGCATCGGCAATAAAATCATTGCGAAAGTCTGGACAAGGAGCTAATACGTCCAAGTACATAGCCACTTGTTGTTGCCAATGTCGATGTTGATGTCGCTTTCGATATGGATATGGACATGGATGTGGATGTGGATGTGAATGTTGCTATTGATGGTATAGTAGATGGTGGAGACCTGAAGCTGACCTGGCCAGTTGACAGATTCGTTTGTTATTCGTTTCGTGCATAAATGCATTTTTAATGCATATGAGCACGCGAGCACTTGTTCGTGTTGGTGTAGGTTTGTGTCTGTGTAAGTAAGTATCTGTGTGTGTCTGTGCGGACAAGATGACATCGTTTATCTAGCATATAAAGTATTTATCGGTTTGCAGTTTAAAGTTGCGCATTCTATCGAATTTTTACCGTAGGCATGCACGCACACTGTTGCAACGCTTGTAGCTTAGATACATTTGCGATTGTATCTTATTTTGCAGTTTGGAGTAACCTCAGGGGGCGTGTTTAAAAATTGTAAGTATATAATATATGTATATATCCATGGATTGTGCAGCAGGTTGTTAAGCTTCAAATGGACCAATGAAAAACACGATTTTACCGAGTTGGGTCCAAATGAATATCTGAATGCTGAAACTTTGAAAAATATTGAAAGATACATTGCAACATTGCTTTTTACGCTTTGTTTCTACTGTACATTACATGATGTTATTCTTCCATTTTCTTTTATTTATGCATAATTTTTTTGTTGCTGTATGAATTAAGTATAACTTAAAAACTATACAATAAATTACGTAAAAGTAAAAAACAAACTCAAAATCATAAAAACAATATAATATATAATTCAAATGACAGTCATGAATAAATTTGGCTAAAGATCATTTCGCTTACATTTCAATGTACTCCTACTACATATTCATTT
Source organism: Chymomyza amoena (assembly GCA_037043745.1). Lineage (NCBI taxonomy): Eukaryota > Metazoa > Arthropoda > Insecta > Diptera > Drosophilidae > Chymomyza > Chymomyza amoena. The sequence continues at coordinate 190,007 of JBAMAX010003493.1, forward strand.
ATATACCATATTTATATACATATCTATCAATCCATCCATCATGGAGCTTACGCACTGCAATTGAGCTAAAACAAAATATTTGTATTTGTACATTTACTGGCACCAGTTGGAATCTCTTCTACATTTAGTTGAATAAAACCAGATCAAAGTCAAGAAAAAGGGAAGCTTTTTCTTAACTTTGCTGCCATTTTATGGCACACATTGGAACTTCTAGGGCCTCCCCAAATGGACCTACTAGTATATCGCATAGCGCATATCGTCATCCTGTTAGTGTTGGTGAACGAACAAGGGTCAGATCCAGTGGCGTTGGCTTACGCACAAATGAAGTTGTCTCATTGTAGCAAGAAGAAGTAGTGGGATGCACTGGGTTGCTTATGGTGCTGCTGGGTGTGGAGGCTGGCCTGTCATGTTCGGCAGATTTTGATCTTAACGACAGATCTATGGGCTCATCTGCAATTGTATCATCAGAAAACAAAAGTTCTGACTTGAACTGCTCCTTTAAAGCGGTGGCGAAATTGGCAACTGGCGGCGTACATGCCGTGATCAGTGATGGCGGCAGCGTGAAGTGCGCGAAAGGGCTGTACAATGGTTCGGAATGGCTGCGAAAAATCTCCAAGAGCTCCTTGTGCCGACGCTGCTGTGCACTGGCTTTCTTGGCATTATTTTCGAGCTCGTAAATGCTGGAATTAAGCTTTCGTCCACTGACCATACTCGTACCATCATCCGTAGGATCGCCCGCAGACGAAGCGCCCGAATCGCTGGGTGTGTTACTAAGGCGGGATTCCAGCTTCAATTGTGTATGGTGCTGGGTAAGCTGTTTGGCTGCCTGTAAAAAGCTGGGTAAATTGGTGGCCGCTGCAGGTAGCATAGCCGTTGCACTGCAGTTGGCCATCATTGGTGAAGCAACCGTAGCTGACTTAATGCTCGGATTAGTTTTGTCCTGATATGTTTGTCGCGCCTGGCTGCTCGCCTGCTGAAGCCGCGCCAGCTGATCCAAACTGACGTTGTCCGAACTAGCGCCTCCCGTGCCACTGCTCGCGCCCTGTTGTTCCTGCAGCAGACAATGTATCTTGAACCAATTCGAGCGGCGTCCGTATCTCGAACCGCTCTTAGACATGCCCACCAGCAGACACTTTCTCAAGCGGCAGGCCTTACAAGCGGTCCGGTTCTTCTTATTTATGACGCACTCCCCATTGTGCTTGCAACCGGCAATTGCTGCGATGTTGTTGTAAGTGCGACCGAAGAAGGACTGCAAATAATATTGAAAAGTTTATTTTTTAGTATGGGAACAAACGCATTGAAATAACACTAGTAGTCGAAAGATATATAAATCGATTGCTTTTAATTCAATAAGAGAAATTAGTTTACTTCTCTCTGTTGTGGTACAAGGCATTACTATATTATTAATAACATATTACCTCTGAACTATTTATCGAAAGAGTTTTGTCTGTTTTTGCCAACTCACGCTTTAGTAACTAATACTGTCCAGTTGCCGCTTCAGCTTCAGTGATTCGCTTTGATTTTGAAGTTCATTGAGCGCACTTTACCTTTGAGATACATTTTTGCTGACTCATCTAATATGCATGTAATTTTTATTTGATGGACTGCAGTTTACAATTAAAATGTGTTCACCTTGATTTCAGCACTACCCCCAGTAGTATAGATAAAAATGAAACAAAACAAAATAAAAAAAAACAAACTAAGGATTGATGCTCCAAATTCGCACAAATTTTCCCATGCCATTTTTTTTATTATTCTCTTTTAAAAGTATTCGAACTCATCTACTTAAAGTAAATTAAAAATCAATTAATCTTTTGAATTGAATTTTAATTATAGTAATAATGTTTCTTGAAAGTAAAAGCTAACATTGACAGCATGTTCGCACACTTGGAAATGACTTTACGGATTCGAGCAGGTATAAAAAAGTTGTTGGGCTTATTGTATTGGGTTCACACTCTGTTCCTTGAGATACTATACGAAGGGTATATTAATGAATGAGACGCCGGAAATCGAACAAGATTCCTTATATTACGAAGAAGTCGCTCAAGCCTTTTCTCCGAGATGTTAAGAGCTAGAACAATCTTTGGAATGAATTCCGAAATATTGAGTTGTCTGGTCTTAGTGTCAAAAAAAAAGTGAAATTGAGCTTAGGTTGAAAGTGGTGAAAGATTTGGATTTATATCACTTAGCTTTATCTTCCCAAAGATATTTTGCATCTATTCAAAAATCTTGGTAAGGAAGCGAGTTATCTATAACCATTTGTTCAAGGAATTGTGTTGTTCAATCCATATAAAAACTTTTAAAAGTATAAATTTTTAGTATCAATATTATAACATTTTCCTATAAACTGCGCCAATATTTCCATTTGTTTAATACAAAAAATCTAATACAGTGCCCGGCAGTACCAAATGCAAAATTTACTGCTTCTGAGAGCTCGAACCTTTTTATACCCTATACCGTATGGTACAAAGGGTATATTAAGTTTGTGCAAGCCGAAAATGTATGTAACATATAGAAGGAGTCGTCGGAGACATCCCAAAGTTACCTAAAATGTGAACAGGGTGACTAGAAAAGTCTATATACCCATGTCCATCTGTCCGTCCGTCCGTGTGTCCTCGATCTCGAAAAACTGTACCAAACATCAAAATCGGTTGACTATATCATATAGGTCTCATAGGAACAATCGGTCAAAAAAAAAGTTTGCTTCAAAATTCTTCTGTTTTTGTTTTTTTTTTGAAAGATCCGGATTTTAATGCAAGCTAGTGGTACAGGGTATCCCAAAGTCGTCCGCGCCCGAGTTAACGCACACCATTTTTTTTTTTATATCAAAAGGATATTTATACGTATAAGTTCCGTACATTTTTTCCTATTTTGATGTTTCAAAATATGTTGACATGAATTATGTTCAACAAACTTCATCTTCTCAGGAAATACCCCCACCATCGGGTAAAGTTTCATATTTTTGAAGTCTCCGAAATCTAGGTGTTCATACAGACGGACATGATTCAATCGCTTACCCGAGGTTATGATAAGCATTTTGGTAGTATGAAAAACTTGGGGTCTGTTCGTTACATCCAATGAAAAATTTAGTGTACTCTTTGTACCTATAGGTACAGGGCAAAAGTTAAAATTGGGCGTAGCCGTTTTTAAGGGAGTGTGCAATCACAATATAAGGCAACTATACACCTCAGACATGATCGTACATATGGGACATTCTTTTACGAATCGTACACCTTTTTTGACCTTAGATTTTTAAATCTCACCAACATTTTTTAAGGATCATTTTATGAAATAAGTGAACACGTGTATCGGCATTTCACCGAACATTTTTTTGAACGATTTTATGAATATTCATAGTTTTGCTGATTCGCGCGATAGCACTACATGTAGAATAGATTATCTCCGGCACTTATTTCATAAAATTATCATTAAAACAAATTTTGGTGAGATTTAAAAATCTGAAATTATATTTTCCCGAAATCCGTACGGTTTGTAAAAGAATGTCCCATATATGTGTCATAATAAAAGTATTAGATAATAAAAAAAATATATTTAAAAGACGCGAAATTAAAACTTGAAGCCTATAATAATGTTTTGCCATTGAGACCAAATCGGACTTTGGTCTTTAAATTGCTATATTATCTCCAAAACTTATGTTCAGATTAAAATTATTAATATAATGATTTTGTGAATTCCGGAAATTTTATGTATACAAACTAAGTTTTAGAAATTAGAGTGGTTTAAAACTGAGGTATTTGGACTCATGTCGATTTTTGTATTTTTTTGTATTCAAGAGTCCCCACAACAGGATTTGTGTTAAAGTCAGAATACTATAATCTTGCTGTAACCGCAAACTCGATTTATCGTTCCTATGCGTTTTACATTTTTTAAGTTAAATACGAAAAAATTAATTTGTACAGTTTTAAAAGGAATTGTTATTTCAACATCTTGGTTTTAAACAAAACATTTTCAATTTATTGTTTTATTTTAAATATTGCAAACTTGCAAATAAATTGATTGAAATAAGTTACTTCTTCTATTCTTTCTTTTTATAATTTAATATATAAATAAATAAAATGTTAAGGTATAATGTATGCAAAAAAGGAAAGAAAAGAATCTTGAAGAGTCTATCTTGATTTTTGTTTTTGATACTTTTTTTAGATGTATACTTATAGTATGTACTATAGTGCAAAAGATAGGATCTGTTAATTTCACGATTCCAATATATTGGCCATAAAACTGTTATGTAGTCAATTCGATATAATACAAAATATTGAAAAACAATTAGTTTTAGACTTATGTGTAATATTGTAGCTTTCTTTTAAACTGTATTTTTTTAAAATGTATATACTATTTATTTTTTCATAAACTTAAGTCTGAATAAGTCTTCATTCAGAACGCGACACATTGTTCAACATCTTTAGTTTTTTAAATTTCCTCAAGTATTTTTTAAAAATACTTGTATTAATTAATTAATATTATTATTATTATTGGGTGTAAAAGTTTACTGCGAGTTGGATCTATTGTACCCCTTCATGGCTTAGAGCTCTCCCAAAAGTCCTAAGGCCTGCATCTATTGCAGTATTTTGTTTGGACTTATAGAAAAAACGGTCTCCGGTGGGAGAACGTACCTGCCCAGGAGCTTGTTCATTTACCGGCGAGTGCCATACATTTACATTATCTATGCTACAGAATACATTAATGTCAAGAAAATATAAATCTTTATGTGTACAAAAAGTAATAATTCAAGAGTTGGTGAAACGAAAATGGTAAATGAGAAACCTAAATAAATTAGACTAAAAATCACTCGAAAAGCAGTAAAAACATAAAATACATAAATTCTTCAGTTTTCAAACCAATATTAATGCAAATAATTATTGGATATGCTATGCCCATATAATAAAACATAAGGAATGGTAACTTTCTTAAATCTTTTCTGGATTTCGATTCCACTCAGTTTATCGTTAAACATTACTCAAAAAATCTCTACAGCAGGCATTCGGAAATATTATACAAGCATAACTAATTCTATAACTTTAAAAATATCGAAATATAAAGATCATTTAATTTGAATTTACCTTGCATCCCTCACACGTAAATGCTCCAAAATGAAATCCAGCCGCAGGTTCTCCACACACTTTGCACAGCTGGTTCATCTGCAATGAATAAGATTATTTTTTTAAGATGCTTACTAACTATAAAGGAGTTTACTAACTATAAACTATAATGTCGCTGTTATTAAGCACATGTAACGTCTAGAAATAATCGGAAAGGGCCTAAACAAGTTTATACCAAAAAAGTCAAGTCAATAAAGACATATTCGACTATTTTTGATCTAGTACTTGTCTTGAATTCAGGTTTTTAATTTCTTAATTTTTCATATCATATTGTTTACAATTGCTACCCTTAGGTAAATTTGTCAAAATTCTAATTATATGGGTGGAAATTTTCAAATGCCAAGAAGATTAATCAAAAACTAGCATAGACTTGATTGATTTTGTCTGTCCGTCAGCAGGACTGTGTGCCGGATTTGGAGCTCTGGGCCTGGTATGGGGCAACACTTCGATTTCTGATGGGCACAAGGTCGCTTTATATGAAATTAACTTGAATTCCCTTTTCCCAAAAAAGTTCTCCGATTTTTATCTAAACCGTCAATAATAACTATTGACTATTTTGTCAGTCATGGAAATCTATTATTATGGAGATCTATTAATAACTGTACGAAGAAAACAGGGACCTACAGCTTATAGCCGAATTCGAAAGGTGGTGTCTTGATATAATTGAGATTTTCTTGGGCAAATAGAGTCTTTGAGCTAGCGATGCCAGTGCTGGGAGAGTGCATCAGTGCTTCTGCGGGAAATCGAATCATCGACCATCGGTTTACAAAGAGAGTACGCAACAGTCCAATACTGTGACCTAAAAGGTGATATGTATCGTCCCCTTATACTTGGTATGCATACTCCCTGTATCAATGTCCACCGCCATCCCCCCTTCGAATTGCTGCATTTTGTTTAAGGCTCCTCAACTTATGGACTCCAAACTTAAAGAATCTAAATTTTCGTTCGTCGGACTCTACTGTACCCAATTTTTTCAATTGAGTATTTAAACTCATGTAGTACCATTTTATATAGAAAATGTTTGGAAAATATTTAGAGTTGCAATCCAACTTTACCAACTCCCTCTCTCTCTTTCTCTTTTTCGATAGGTCAAAGCCATATTTGCTCCATTTACATGTGTATTTGATATATTCCTTAAAATTAATATTTGGTATATTGGTCACAATAGGACTCTTCGACTGCAAATGTGGCAATTAGAATAGTGTTTGAAACTTGCTGGACTCTTGTCTAGCTTCGCCATCTTATTGAAGCTTCTGAAAAAGTGCACCGCTGTGCCTTAAATTGTCACGGTTTTCTGCGCTGAAGGTGAAAATTTAAAGTTTGCCAATTTAGCAGCACTTGCTGTCACCCAGAGTGTCCATTAGATCGCGTTTATATGCAGAATAGTGGGATGTCATGCTCGTCATTATCACAGCAAAAGCATCATGGCATAGTATGCCACCTGCTGCGAGGTTACCATGACTGCGGGAATCTTTGGTTGGCAGTGTCAAAATGTTGCCACAATTGCAAAACGTTAACATACTCCGGCTGTGCCTTGGGGCCAAACATAAAGATCATGGTTTACATATTAAGAGTTCAGTTCATGATTTGTTTTTTTTTTATTCCATACGTAAAGGGAAAGCAACAATCAATATTTCTCCGAAGTTCTCGAAGTCAACTTAAAAGAAGATCAATTGATCGATCTCGCCTTCTGTTTCGAAGCGATTTTTTGGATACATTTTACTTGTATAGATCAAAGACCCTTAAGTAATAAAAATAAATCGTAGGATAATGAATTCTATGTGAACTAATAGTTTGCCAAAAGTGTTTAATGATGCTCATTGACCAATACAACGCAGATTCCCAAATTTCGGATGATACAATAAGATTTTTCAAGAGTCATTTCCCAGTTTAGTTCGCAAAATCAAAAATTTAATTTGAATCTGAAAACCCCCCATAAGTCGCTGCCACAGAAGAGAATATCAGGTACCAATAATTATTTCGTATTTGTATATCTGTTATCGTATAAACTCCATTAAAATGTGTAGATAACAATATTACTTTTAAAGTTCATTTTTAACGATGCAAGCGTTTAAAAAAAAAAAAAAAAATCAGGAAGGCTCTGGAGAACCGCTTGGATGGCTTGGATGGCAGACACAAAACGTATTCTCCGCAATATGCACACTATAGAATAATAAACAGAACAAGAACAATGTGTACAAATCAGATAATAGATATAGTTTAACAAAATTGCGAATGGCTAAAGAGTGTTCCAAAGGTGTCCAAACAAGCAAACCACGATTGTTAAAAATATTTTGAAGCATGCAGTTGTTACTCTTTTTGCAAATAAAAGGCACCCTTTAGTCACTTGGCAGTCAGTCAGACAGTCAGACATTTTCAAAGAGTGGTGAGGTGACATTAGTAAATTCGCATACTGGCGGATCAGGACTGCGCAAATTTGTGCACGAGGAGCAAAAGGAAGTAGGTAGCTACTTATATGGTATAAGTAATCCAACCCTTTAAGGACAAACAATTGCCCATAATATGCTTTAATATTAGCCGTCGGCGCTGTTGGACAACTTCTTGTCGTGGTGAGGCGAGGCGAGGGGCTAGCACGTATGCAAATCCACTCAGTAGAGTCGCACGCTCTAGTTTGAATTGTTCCTTTGCTGCTTAACTTCGTGATGTGGCGACATTGGCATAACTAGGAACCCCTTATGCTGGCTGGCTGGACGGCTGGCTGGCTGACAGGGTGGCAGTTTTGTTCAAAGTGGGTTGATTGTCGGTAGTAAGACAATTAAAAGTAAAAAACGTATTCAACTTTTTACCGCCATAGCCGCGCGCCGTTCTTTTGTAATAATTTTTTGACACTTATCGCACAAAAGGCAATAACATTATTAATGAGCATGTCAATGTCTCTTTGTTTGTTCACACAGGTAGAGAGTATCTTGTTCTGGTTCACCTATTCTGCAAGATTTTATCAATTGCGATCTGATCCTTGACTGGCCTGGCTATTGCTACTTTGACTTTAAACTTACTTTAATACTTATTATATTTAATCATAAGTATTTTTACAATTTTCACCAATACGCTGTTAGAGTTTAATCCTTTGCGTAAGTTAATCCTCTTACCTTATCGCAAATTGGTTTTTAGTATGCTGCATGAATTCGTTCGTTTGCTCCACAATTTTTTTATGTTAACACTTTATTTATTTTGATTTGTTTTTACCACTACAACAAACTAGATTTACATGGTAACAAACGCATTACTATATATGTATGCCACAAGTAGTTGATCGAATTGTACTACTTATCGCCTTAATGATTATAAGACCACGTGACGTCACATACGCGTATAGACACAGTCACGTTAAAAAACACTACGCCCGGCTAGGGGCAAGTCGTGAGTAATCTTCAACCAATTCGATTAAATTTGCCGCTCTTACGACGTAACGATGCTTTGCCGCGAAGCATCAGTCCGAGACTGAAGACTGAAGATCTTTGACAACGGATCGCAACTTGCAGTTGGCTTTGGCTACAACAGTTAATCGGGAGGAATTGGAATTCCTGTTTTTTTTTGCTCGTCTTTGATTTCGTTGTTGACAAAACAACGCATGCAACATGCTCGATGTCGTGGTTGCATGTTACATGTTTGACTTCAAACTATTTTATATTTTGCTGAATTGTGGTTGGCTGTTGAAATTGTCTTGTTGCGGTTGGTTGGTCTGATTGGACTTACACACAGTACAGTTATTTACTGCGTCTGCATTGAGAATGTATTGGTTTGATTGATATTGTGTGCATCAAAGAGGTGGTACTTACATACTTAGAGACATACATATAAGAAGTAAGTAGTAATCGCTTTACATACAATTTATTTTCTTCTTATTATAGATATATTTATAGAGATCTTTGCAAATGAATTGTCCATAATAATGAATATTTTGAAAAACAAGTTTGTTGTCTGAGTCATTCGTTTTTTTATGATGGATTTGATCAAAAAATGCGTTCTTTCATTAAATTTAGAGCTGGACGGCATTCGTTGCCACCTTCTGTCACTTCATGATGATGATGATTTCATTTTAATTACACCACTCGCAGCAGCCAGATCATTTAATACCTTTCGTTGTCGGTCGGGCGTGTCAACACCAGTTGACGGAGTAACAAGGAAGCGCAACACTCCAAAATGACTTGTAATTTATAACAGCACGAGCAGCATTTAGCCATGAACTGGACACCACTTGGCCAAGCTAGCTGTCAGCGCGGTTGTCGTCATAATCTTCATTTTCATAATCGTAACCATCCAAAGTACTTGAAGTCTGAGTCGGAGTCGGAGTTTGAGCCTAACCAAGTCACAATCGCAGTCACAGTCGCCATCATATTAACATTTCTTTCTTTTTTTTTTCTAGTAGGCAAATCTCTCGATGTGCCTGAGTTTTAATTTTAATTAAGTTTATGCTGATGGTAAGCCGCCTGTAGGATCACGTTTGGCCACTGCTATTCCTACTGCTCACCTGTTTCCTAGATAGACGAGTAAATATTAGATGATGAGTACGAGTACGAGTACGAGTACTCATGGCGTTGCTTATTTATTTACTATGTTCGCCTCGCGTGCTTACCGTGATGAGTTGGGACATTAGCTTTAATGTCTGCTCATATTTATTAGAGCGCAATTAACTTTAAATTAAAGATGCCACGGCCAGAGATAAGTTTGTCCAACATCTTTTGCCATTGTAGAGAAAGCATTCCATAAGAATTCATACTTCAATCGCCTGGATCAAAAGTATGTTCCTGACAATAAGTAAAAAAGAAAGACATCGACAAATACTTTTTTATTTTGTACCACAGTACACAGTGTGTGCAATGTTTAATTTCATGTCCGGATTTCGATTCCTCTCTCTCTCTCTCTCTCTCTCTCAGCTTCCATCTCTCTTCGTCTCCGTCTGCTCTCAACATGTACACCGACATATTGCAATTGAAAATTGAATTATTCATGGCGATTGTGCGACAATCAATTGAAATTGAAATAAAATGCTTCTGCCAAGTCGCGATCTTGGTGCTGTTGTGTGTTTTTGCTGCCGCCTTTGACATGTGCGCATCGACCCTGGGCACACACAACAGCAACCACACAATGACAACAATTACAACAACAAGCTACTTAGATATATACTATATATGTATATATGTACATACTTATATGTAATTGTATGGAGGGGCGTAGCCAAGAGGGGCTGCTTCATTTTTAATAATTCGATAAATTATAAATCGCTTACTTGGATAGACAGATGAAGTCATATCACGGGGGCAGGAGAAAAATTACCAATTTGAGTCTCCCTTTGTAAAAGGCTGGTTACACCCATGCATCTGTGCATTTATGGCGTCGTCGTCGACGCATCGCAGAGAGCTAACTTTTTGGCTCGCGTTCAATTGCATTTGAGATTTAAAAGAATCTGGATCGATTTGGCAGTGATTGCGGACCTCTTGCCCTCTTCTCCGATAAAGCTATTTGTTCAAGTGACTGTATTCGATGCAACTCGATTATGTCGCCTATTTTGTTGCTTGTTTGCTTTTTTGACAGCAATTGTTATTTGGCAATCTGGTGTTCCTGCAGCTTAAGCTTACGTTACCTTTAGTCTTAATTTGGTATTTAATTCAATCTGGTCGATGGAGGATACATGGAGAAGGAAACAATTTTCAGACTCGATATACTCTATAAACAAATCTTTCATTAAGTCTTTTTGGCAACAGCTGTCCCCTTCAGTTACTATTAAACAATTGATTAATGAGCTTATTATGCAAAGTGCTAAATGTTTTCACAGCTACTCACTGCCCCTCGCGTATCCTGTCAGAGTTTTGTAACTATTCGAAGGGATCAAGAGTTTCCATCAAATTAATGAACTCTGCTCCGCTCTCTTGACACTTCATAAAGGTGTCGACGCGACAGTATCTGGGATGGCCAGCCTCTGAGAATGCATGCTAGGCGGCTGACTGGTAGCCTACTTGAGTGTTGTTAATTTAATTTGCTTCACTTTTATGCATACACAGGCGCAGCTTCCCGTGAGCCATTTGCCGCCAGCTATGGCCATAAATCACACTGAAGACCATATGCATTGAAATTTGCATAGCTTGGGAGCAAGGCGGCACTCACTTGGCAGCTTTGCTCTTGGATGGATTTGTTCTGGCAGAACTTGTATGCTGGGTCAACTCTAATCTTATGATGGGATACATTTGGTACACGAAGTGTATACAATGGATGTGATGTATGAGTGCCAGCAATTGGTTTGTGTTCATCCTTAAGCTTCACTTTAGGCAAACACAACACACTCTTCCACTCCATAGAGTGTACTCTAAACTGAAACTGGGGACGCGCCCTCAAACGGATCGCATTGTTGAATAGCTACGTCATCGACGCATTCGAGTCGTATCTGCGACATTTCTTCAGCCACTCCATGCCCATGCACGAGCATGTAGCCTAATTTGTTTAAAGCGCGTGCTCGTGATTCAGTTTCAGTCACTGTCGGTCGGATTGTGTGAGATTCGTGCGCATGCGCATTCATGCTGCCAGAGATTTGGTGCCTCATCGAGGCGGCTTTTCTCAAAAGGCTAATAACATTTGTACGATCGAGTTTGTGGTGCGTTGCGGTTCTTTATAGTGGTTTGGATTTTTTTTGCAAAGATAAAAAGAGTTTTGCTGATGTGCCAAGTATGTGTGTACGTATACATATGTGTATGTGTATGGGTTTGTGTGTGTGTGTGTGTCGGGGGCCTAAGCGAGAGTGACAAATTGGAGCGATTAAAAGGTTTGGGTGTAAATAACGCGTACGCTGCATGTGGGACACCTTTAGGGCTTGGCCAGATAATTTTATAATTTTAAGTAGATTTCATTTTTGTGTTCTGCTTTGCCCAAAAATTGGATTACCCTATAAATCTTTGGAGATGAGCACTTTTAACTTCGTACGTCTGACATTAATTGAATTGGGCATGAGCTCTTGCTCTGCCTACGTTTCTTGATCTCCTCCATACTCCATACTCGTATTCCAACACCTTACTGCCCGCCCCTCCGCATCTACGTAATTATCCGATCCGTCCTATGACACTGACCCATGTGCGCGGCACCGTATCAAAGTGCAACTTGAATTTTCGCTGAAATGCCAAACAATTGCTTCACATTTCAGTTGCTGCATTTGTTGGAAGACTTGCTACTTTCTTTTGGTATGCTTAATAGTCGCTGCAGTTCTGCTTGGATCTTTTTGGATCTGTGCGGGTCTGTGCAGGTCTACCCAGTTTTCGTTAGGCCGGTTAGAAGATCAAAGCTCGGCGATATAATTGGTCGTTGTTGGTTTGACCGCAGTGGGCATCCCATCCCATCCCATCCACATCGACTGGCTTCTTAATAATAATTCGTTTGGCAAACAATGCAAATTCTTCATTAACGTTGCTTCCTAATTTGCCATGCGGATTCTTAGTAGAATTGGACTTGGACCATGTCTCAAATTAGATATCCAGATCTGAATGCAATATTTATGCAACAATAAAGAAATTTGTTACATTTTCAAATTGGTAAAACACGATTACGGTCGGTACATTTATCTATGTATATGAATGTGAGTACATGCATACATATGTACATTTACCTTATATGTATGTATTGTATGTACTTTTAAAACATTGATTCGCAGAATGTCCGTTGTGCATACCCTAAGTTCTATTCAAACAGCATACTCAGCTGAAAAACTTTTCAGATTGATTGATTGAGTGACAACAGAGTCCCATCAATTTAATCACTGACATTTTCCAGCATAGTATCTGCAATCAAAGAAATCTTATTTCATTAGACATTAGCAAATGATTTTCACTTTAAAGTGTATACCATCTGATCAAAATTGACTGGTTAAAGAAGTAACATTATCTTTATTATCAAAAAGCCTTCAAATTAGGCTCCTTTTGAGTCAATACAGAAATGCCAAAGGTTAATTCCAAATTTTTTTAAAGTCCTCTATTGACTCATGATCTTACAAAAACAGAAGAAAATCCGGCCTTTTTGAACAATTTCTTTACGTATTCGCTTCGAAACGGGAAATTAGTACTCCCTATTGATTGTTCGACCTTTTGGAACGAATTCATAGTGAGCGACACCGCTGCACACCTTAATTATCGATTATTTCCAACTTTTTATACAAAATTTAATTTTGAAAGTGATATTGACCAAATGGCCGTACGATCTAGCCGGCGATCAGTGTGATCGACGTTACGCGAAATAATCCAGTCGCCTAACTTTCCGCGCATTAGTTCGATTTCTGCACGAATTGTCACGAAATAGCTCGTTCACATCCATACAATCTATTGCTTTTTTGTAGATGAAATGGATTCTCGTGACACTTCCTTGGATTCTCACCTCCCTCTTTACGCCAGTTTTGCTAGTTGATGTAACTATATACTTAAGCGAGGGCTGCTATTTTTCCTTCTAGACATGGCGACATTTTAGTAAGAAACCGTATAGGTGTATCGATCAAAACCGGTTCGCATTTTTAATTAAAGGGTAACAATTCTAAAAATCGAATTATTAAGGCATCCGCCTAGCACCTAACGACTTTTTCATGTCCGTGTTCGATGTAAATGTTTTCCAGAAGAAGAAGAAGAACTTCTCGTCTTTTTGTCTTTCATATCTAGTACAATCTTTAGGCCTGGTGACAAAGAGTGGGGATGCAACAGGAGATGCCTAAGGTCTAAATACGCCTGTAGATTTGAAAAAAAAAAAACATTTCTTAACGTTTTTATCAAATGTTGCGAAAAATCAGAAGTATCCAATAGTAAGTATAGCCGTATAATATCACATGTAAAATATTTCTAAAAATTCACTGTGGATCTTAGATCAATAGATAGTTCACCATTCTGATAATAAAAACTCACATAACCTTTGTCATTAAAATCGAGATAAGTTTATTTTATTCATTCACAATACATTATTTTCCACCATTTTCTTATTATTGATTACTTCAACTCTGAATATATTTATTTAGCTTGTAAAATTAAAATTAAAAAAATTATTCTAATTCGATGCAGGAAAAAAAACATTTATTGTATTTTGGTAGTCTTTAGAATTCGCAACTGAAGTAAGAGTTCAAGTTTAATGTAAAATATAAATATAATTTATAAGCTTAAGACCTCTGTAGCTATAGCTTATATTTAAGTAACATGTAATTTCAAATTTCATATTATTAATTTTAAATAAATAAATAAATATAGATTCTAAAAAATAAAAGTTTGATTTTAGTTGAGGTGAATAAAGCAATTTGAATTCTTCGATAAAAAAAACCGCGTGCTTAGTCTCTCAACGACTCGTGACGTGTCCGACCTCAACCAATGCTAAAGAAATTGTCTTCCATGCGTGGAAAGGATTGACGATACTTCGAAAACACCAAAGTTAAGTTAAGTTAGAAATGTAGATGCAGCCCTCGTATTGATAATTTTGTGGCTGTTCCTCATTGAAGTCCGTGTCTACGCCATACACATTAGCATTTTTGTTATGGAGCTGAAAGCGACGCAAAGGTGGCTTCATCCATTCTTTACGATCGGCAATAAATTTAGCAATTTGTTTAGTGGACATTGTGTTTACAACTGCTCCATATAGGGATGGTTCGGTTAAAACATGCAGTGCAATGCGGTAGGCAAAACTGCCAGAAATGTAGTTTGTATCTTTTTATAGTTCAGTAAGGTCTATTAAAACAATAACTTTCGTGCCATCATTAAAACTAAGTTGAAGTTGTCGTTTGAAAAATTGGGTTTACTAAGCAGTTCATTAATATTCTGTACAAAAAGTATCTCTATCTATATGATCACCAAGCTATTGCACACCCAGACTGACTACTAGGGTAGTGGAATATTATCGATAGAAAAATTTAACTGATAGTTTTTGATTTGAAAATACTGAAGCTAACTTTCGTGTGGCGGTTGTTAATCCACATCTGGCATACATAATTCATTGAGCATCTTGTCAGGCATCATTAAATACTATATTCTTCTTAATATAAATTTTGTAAAATTATTAAGGGACCGCTCCCCTGCTTTAAAGTTTTACATCTGCCAAGTCTGTATCGAGCTATTAGAAGAAATAAACCCCAAATGTGACTAAAGTAATAAATTTCAATGTGGTAAACTTTAATTTCGATTGTGGGGTCCGAAGACATAAAATCTTAATATACTGCTTGTAACTCGATTTTTGATCGTTCGTAACTTAGTCCCAGTTACTATTTATATAACCGCTTTTTTGTAACGGGTTTTAAATATGATCTTTCTAAGTAGAACGATTAGTACACGTAAACAAAGGGTTTCATCTGGAAAAAATTACGTAATGGATGATAGTTTGAGGAATCGTTAGGGGCCTTGTTCTAAGTACAAAGCCGAGTTTTCGCATTTATGGGTACGGTTTTTGCATGATGATGATTTAAAGTTTAAATTTGTTGTCAATAAAATTATCTACCAGACAAATCTGAAATCGAGGTTTTAGGTTAATTGGTTCAAGCACAATGCCTGTTTAAAGCTACATAAAAGCTGGAAAACGTGTTTGGTGTTTTACACATATTATTTGTTAAATTACTTGAAATTTTCCACAAATTGAGTCCTCCATCGCTTTTCTACGATAAATAGATTGCAAGCAGTCGACAAAGCAAGCAGTTCTCTGCTTCGTCCCTAGATTTACGCTTATCAGAATTTTCGATGTAAAAATTATAAAAACTGGCGAGCGACTTATTTGTTCGATTGATGGACTATTTTTGTAGATAATTTCAAATACTTTAAAAAAATATACGGGTAAAAAAGAAAAACCTACATGTTTTATTCGAAAAACACTAAAGGCTTTGTGCTTGAACCAATTAATCCTCTAATTTTAATAGAGAAAAAGTTATCATGCAAAACCCGTAGCAACATATGTATATATATTGTCAGGAAGAGGTGCCACGACCCGAACCTACAAATACGAAAATGATCCCTGAAAGTTATGTCAATTAGGTATTTTGTTCCCATAAACGTACTAGATTGGATTTTGGCTGTGCTAATGTTGATTTGAAAATAAATTTTTTAAGAATTGTCTCAAAAAAATATGCTTTGGTTTTGAATTACTTTTTGAAATTTAAAAATGAGAAACTGGTCGGATTACCAGGATCTACATATATGAAACATTGCTAGCATGCAGGAAAGTGTGAAATTTCGCTTATGTATATATTAATAGATCGGAAATATTTTTAAAAATATTGCTCTATTTGTTTTTAATGTTTAGCTTGTTATTGCATGGATCGGGCCCATATTCTCATATTCTTTTTAAATTGGGTGTATTTAATATGTGCAAAATTAAAATATCTAAGCAATTCACTAGTTGCCATGCTTTAAAGCAATCCCACTATCCCACTCCCGCTCCAAGCACAAGGCGTCCTGTAACTGTGGCCAAAACCAGTCTGGGTCCAGCAAAAGAAATTTAGAAAATTTTCCCACACTTCTTGCTGCAGAACGAGGCAGCTACTCATATTTGTTTATGGCCATGGTCGGGTCGGTTTGTGTGTGTGCATCATGGCTATAAAGCACACGTTCCATTTGCCATATGCCATTGCCGCTGGAACAGTTGTTGTTGGCGTTGTAGTTGATGAGGTGCATTATATGGCTGGCATGCATGCTGCAGACTCGGGGCCTTGGTTAATGTAGAGGTTGGCGGAAAGTCGGTATCTACAATTCACTTGTTGCTGTTTTTCTCTCTTTTTTTTTTGCGATTTGCACTCTAACGGCTCCACACAAGTAAACTTGCAACATTTGGTGACACAAATTCTAAGCCCTTAGCATGGGCGGATCCTGGGAGTGGTCGAAAGGGAGTCTGTAATTTTGTCTGGGCGAAAGGAAATGCTGATAGAACTTGAACAAAAATTCTATGCCCTTTACGATCGTAAGCAGGAATCCAAATTTGCTGGATAGAAAACCTTTTATTGCATTTGTTACAAAAGTGGCCAAATGTCCGATAGGGGCTGTAGGGGTTAGATTGCACCGGTTGACCCCTGGGGTAGGTGGAGTCAAACATAAACTGCATAATCCGTAGTGGAACCGGTGGATGCGCCTGGTGTATGCTTGGCGAACGACAATAGATTTTTAGGTGCCTTGTTGGCTGCCTCTTCCAGTGAGTTAAGCCAGGATATTTTAGTCTTGATGCACGGCAGATGAGGTGCCCCAGAGTATCTTTGGCCTCTGTGTCCCTACACTTCCAGCATTAGCCTTGTAGTTCGCAGTCTGAGTCTCCAAGGTACCAGAACCGTGTCAAATTTTGGCATCGCGTACCGTTGTTGTTGTTGCTTTGGCAGTACAGCTTTCCTGGCCTGCTCCAAACAGTACAGAGGTGTATTCCTTAAGTCTCATATCTATCTAAACATAATTTAGAAAAAATTTCTTCTTTTATATGTGAGATCTAACAATATGTCTACAAATCTTAACAACTTAAATTGCTTTAGTTATGTTGTGATGTCCTAATAATTGATGCTTCAAATCTTTCTGAATGTTTTCATTCCGACTGTACCATGGTGCCCCAGTGATAATTCTTAGAATCTTTAACTGGGCTCTCCGGATGATGTCTATGCTGCTCTTGCTGCCATTGCCCCACAACTGCGAACCGTAAGTCCACATAGATTTTAAAACTGAGTTGTAAAGTAGAACTTAAAGCTCTATGTTTAGAGCCAATGAAGAAAAATTACATACTAAAATTTTGTCATAAAACGAGTTTCGAGATATTGCACAATATCGTTTTTCGAAATTGGAAAACAACATATATGGAATTTCAGGTGAGAATAAACTGATTTTGGTAATTCTTTCACTCGAAGTTAATAACCTATGGATTGTATTTGGTACATGTTTTTGTCAAACTTACGGCTTGGTCGCTTTTTATGCATTCCTATAGCATTTTTCGAAATTTTTGACCATCTTCAACTCCATCAAATACTTTCGGATTGTCTTTATACTTTATAGACGCTATATACTAGTTATATATGTTGGAAAAATATACACCTTAGTATACATTCTACCCCTTACATTACCCAATAATACGAACTTTTTTTACTTTTTAGGTTTATATGTAGCACCGAAAATTGCAACCGTTAAGAAAAAAAATTCATATAAAAAAATGGCGTACCTAAAGTCGAGCGCGGAGGACTCTAGGATACCCTGTGCCACATATTCTAAGAAAATCCGGTATATTGCTAAAGAAATCCAAAAGATAATTATTTGCCAAAGGTTACGATACCTTTAAAAACAATCCAAAACAGTCGAATTTTCAAACCATAATTGCTTGTACTGGACGTAATATTATCAACCAATTTTGATAAATCTTTGCACAGTGATAGGAAACTCTAAAAACCGACAAATATCAAATTTTTTTTCGATATCTTCATAAATAAACAAGATGCTCTGCAACACCTTTATGGTATCTATATAATACCACAATCCTGTACTGTCACCCATAGGACTGTAAGCGATCTAACCTCAAAGTTTGATTACTGTAGCTCTGGAGTAAGGCGTTCTGCAGACAGGCAGTCGGACATAGTAGATCGACTTCTCTGGTCAACCTAACTTTGGGTGGTCCGCGACGACTCCTTCTGTCAATTGCCACAAACTTAAAATACTCTTTGTACCATAAAATACAGGGTATAAATGTGTATTTTTTCCTGAAAAATACCATTCCAAAATTTTTATGTGGCAAGCTCGTCGCATGTAACCCAACCAAAAATTAAACCATTCATATTGTTAAGTTAAAGATTGAACTTCATGTCAAATTTGAGTCCGCCCCGAACTCATTTCTATATTCGCCTCTGAAGCAAACCCATTAAATACACTCTAATACGGCATCATAAACATTGGCCCATTGAAAGATAAAGGCCAAAAGAACATAAAGCCTCGAAAGATTGCACCACTATGCAGTTTAGTGTATTATGCCTGTTAGTTGCGCCATAAGCAACACCTTTAACTACCTACAAATTACAACTTTATCATGTAGCAAACACTGCAAACAAGATACTTTGCCGTACTGCGGTCTTCTACTAGACAGAAGACGCCGATCCCCTGCACATGGACGACAATGAGCTGAATCCCGATCCCGACTCAAAGCGCGCATAATTAATGAGGTGCGGCGACTGCCTTTGCGTCTAAAACAGCCGCCTCACAAATGAAGCTATTGCCGCCGACTGGAATGAGAGGAGGCTGGTTCCATCTTGGCTCCTCCATATTTATACAGAGCGGGCATTTTAAATAAAAGATAAGCAGCGACAAAAAGTCGAGTGTCACGTGCGATAGTATTTCAATTGGCGTATGAATCCGAATCCGAAATAACTCCATATTTGATGGGGTATGCTTCGCTACTTAATCATATTATAATAAAATACGCTAACTGGCCGAAAAACATATCTTGTAAATCGAATTTGGGGGGAAAAAAGGAAAAAACAAACCAGAGCATGCCTTAGTTTGAACAAATCTCTCATAACACACTGAAACAGCTTCGAAATGTCTGTCGACACTTAAAATTAGATTATACCATATTTGAGCGGACCAACATAGAAGCGGCTTGGAATACTTAATTTTAGACTCGGCCGCTTTTAGGCGCATTTGTTGGTCGGGTAAGTTGGGTAAGCCGTGTGCGAGACTGTAATTCAATCTGCTTGCATTCAGACATGTAAGAGCAATTTTAAAACAATTTTCAAGTTGCTGACAGACGCACCGGCTACCTGATTGGCATTGGTTCGGCGCAAGCCAAGACACTAGCTCACTCAGGAGTTGGTTGGCACAGTTGCAGTGCAATGCAGCTTGAGTGACTTTGGTACCAATCTGTCCATCATCATTACCATCAAGTGTAACATTTGTGACGACAGGCAGGCAGTCAGAAGCAGACAGACAAACGGACAGACAGCACTGCACAGTAGCCATGGTTGGGATCGCACGAGAGCATTAGGTGGCGTTGGTGATGGTGATTGTGATGGAAATGGAGATGGTGATGGTGATGGTGCTGCTGTTGGTGCTGAAGGCAACTGATCCTCCTCACTGATCCACTGCTGTGGCGTGCTGCGAATGCCAGTGCAATTACTTTGTAATTTAAGTTATTGATTGCCACGCTGTGACTCCAAGCTTGGCTCAAGAAAGAACTTTGCTCGGTTGATCTACTGTGGATCGATCGACTGACTAGGAGACGACTACTAATCTCGATGCAGCGCCGTTAGATCACCAATTCACCAGCACCCATACAGTATGTATTATTTGTTAAGAACAAAATCACCTTTTTTTGTTTTTACTTTTAGCCCCTTATCTAGTGTTATGAATTTAATTTTAAACTTAAATGGGAATTTATAAAGTTCGTATGTCATTGAAGAATTCTCCTTTCTTCTGCTACAAACTGCTGCCAGTTGGGTATGGACGGGTTATTATTGTTGTCCATTCTAGATGTTAGTTTTTTTATATTGTTCGTATTTATGTATTGTAGGTATGTGACGAGAGCAGGAAAGTCATAAACTGGAGATGACTGGACTCGGACCGCAGCAAAACTGCATTAAAAACTGTCATAATTTATTGTATTTTTTTTTCGCTCTTTTCACATTGACAATTTGATGTATTGATTGTCATTTTGTAATGCTGACATTTATGATTGTAATTTGCTTTTCAATAAAACTACCTGGTATGTAAGCGATTTAAAACATGATATACTATATTGTATATGTAATTTCTAAATATGCGACTTCTTGTATGCATGGAAAGCTTGTATATGTATTGCACTTAAAAGTACATAAACAGTCCACATCTTTTAATACCCTTTGGTGCTCCATCTCTGCCGCTTTTCAAAATCTTGACAAACGTTCAAAATTTCCTTCCTACCGTAAAATGGAAACCAATACCTGAACCTATCTAGTAAACATTTTCTTAAATGGAACCTTAATTTTAAATACGTGTCTCTTAAAAAAGTATTCATTTATTACCATTACGAAATAAAGAAAAGCCGCACGGGGCTTGTCGTGAGAAGCACGCAGGGGCCGGAGATCTCTAGTATCTATATTGATATAATCAGCATGTGGGCCTGACCAAAAAGACTACCTTATCTACAGGTGTATCATATCATGTTGATATTTGGTCCATTTTCCCAAAATGGAATTTTAAGGAATGCCAAAATTGAATCAATTTTAGAATCCCAAAATTAACACGTTTTCTTTACCTATTTGGAGAAGCCATCACCGAGCCTTCCACAATTATTTTTATCCCCTGCATCATAAGGTACGAAGGGTATGTTAAATTTGTGCAAGCCGAAAATGTATGTAACATACAGAAGTAGTCGTCGGAGACCCCGCAAAGTTATAAGGGTGATTAAAGAAGTCCATATACCCATGTCCGTCTACCTATCTATCCGTATGAACGCCTAGACGTCAGAGATGGAAAGAACTAAAGCATCCAAACTTTCAGATTTGATCTCTTGTTATTCCATAGGAGACAAGTTAATTTTACTTTTTTGATATCGCGGTTATATTATATAACTCCCATAGGGTTGCTTAAAATACAACAACGACATCTCTTCAGTGTCGGACTCCTATTTTGTAAAGTCGGCTTCTATCCATCGTTTTCTTGTGAGCCCCCTTCGTTTTCCTCCAGTCGGTTTAAATACAAAGGTCTTTCGACCTATTCTTTTAATGGACATTCTTTTTACATGAGCTTCCAAGCATACCAACACAAATTTTATCGAAATTGGTTTAATAAAAATTACATTTATAATTTGTACACCCATACCTCGCTATACGGCCGCTCTTTATACGGCATTTCGCTATAACGGCCCTCATCAAATAAGGCACGGTTTCGATTTACGTCCTAAAATGTTTCGCTATAACGGCCAGAAAAACTTTTTCAATTTTATTTTGTTTCATTTGCATTGAACGTTTTCTGCCGGTGTGACGTATTTTGACGCTAACCTCGAAACACAACAATACGAAGCTGCTTGATTAGATTTTTGAAAAAATGGAACAGCTATTCATTATATGGATTAAGGACAATAACAAACGTAGACTCCCAATGAGTTAAATGACTATCCAGGAAAAAGCTTTAAGTATTTTTGAAAATTTAAGGAATGGATATATCGATGAATCTGCTGAAAATGTCACATTCTAAGCAAGCCGAGAATGGTTTCAAAAATTTTAAAATAGATTTAATTTGCGTAATTTGAAAATTAAAGGTGAAGAAGCTAGAGCCGATGAGGCCGCATCTGAGGAATATCCCAACATTTTAAAGGGAATTATTGAAAGAGGTGGTTATAAGCCTGAAGAAGTGAGTAACGTAGACGAAACAGGGCTTTATTGGAAGCGAATGGCTGATCGGACGTACATATCAAAAACCGAAAAATCTTCGCCTGGATAAAATGTGTCTAAGAAACGATTAACTTTGCTACTTGGTGCAATTGCCTCGCGTGATTTTAGGCTAAAACCACTTTTCATATAGTTGTCCGAAAATTCAAGGCCTCTTAAAGGACTAAATAAAAATCAATTACCCGAGATCCAACAAGAAAGCTTGGATGACTAAAGCTACTTTTGAGGATTGGTTCAAAAATCACTTTTGTGCAGAAGTGTATCAGGGAGCAATAGTCACTTTATGCCTTACCTACGCCGAACTTTCCGACAACTTATAAGGGAAACCGGTGGTAAATCTTTAATAAAAACATTTTGGAAAAACTTTAACATCGAGAATGCTGTTGACAGCAGCAGTGAATCAAGGAATGAATTTGGAAAAAAATATGGCCAAAATGTGTCAAAAGTACTGAAGCCAAAGTTAATTTCCTTCCTGAAAGATCTCGGCATTGAAGGTTTAATCGAACGTGATATGATTGATTTACTTAAAGCTGATAAGGCTGAACAACAGTTTTTAAAATGTGAAATTGATAGTCCCAGACAGAGACCGGGTAGTTGCAACTTTGCCAAAAAAAGGAAATTTTAGGCAGTGTAAAAACTGGAGAGCCATTGAAAAGACCCTCCCTTTGTAATACTGAAAAGTATTGATAGAGCCGGTAGAATGGCAATCTGATTTGTTCCTGCTATTTGTTGGTTTCGAATGAGCATTCCATACTATTAACATTGAAAGAGAGTGGTATATCATATAAAATCATCGAGCTGCAAAATAACCAGCAATCAAGAGTCCTCTTATCGTCAACATTAACAACAACAACAACAATGAGGTCAATATCGAAAAAGTAGACAGGATCTGCTATCTTGCTTGTCTTGTATTTAAGGATTGGGACGCGGACGTCGATGCAGACTCGCAAATTAACAAAGCAAGAGTTGCCTTCTATGAACTGCGGGTATTTTGGAACAAAAGTGCCAAACCTGTCCTTCTATATGACATGGAATCCTTGAGGTATGCGAAAGAGGGGAAGGAACTTGGACTCGATCAGTACACGCAGATTGCAGAAGTATGGATACCCGGACAGAAATTAAACGAATACCGCTCTATGTTCCTAGGCTATAAAATAAAAATAATTTACCATAAAAAAAGTTTTTTAAGATGCAACAATTGGAAGTTTTATAAAATTCGAATTACTTCACAAAATTTTACACTTTTTTTACTTGAACACGTCAGGATTAATTGGTAAAAAAGACCAACTTTTTTTTAAACAAGTGTTTCCATAAGTATTCTGTTATAAAGCTACAATCACCACAATCGGCGCCTGGACTCATGCAGAGTATAATTTAAAACTACTCTTTACGGAAGCCATTTAAGACACTTGTAAACATCGCAAGTCGACATTGCAATGGTGGAGTCCTTTAGGTATCGCATGTACTGAAAATAAATGGTTGTACTTTCACGATCAGCCAAGTAGACTCAAAGTTTGGACAAGTGAGGAAATAGCTTTTGGAACAGCATTCGGAGACAACTTACTGTATGTCACTGAATATCAAAAGGTAAATTGTTGGTTGATCGTGTGTGAATTGACTTCTTACAAATGTAACTGTCAAAAAGAGGCGCGACAGACTCAATTCCTCTGAATCGATATATTGATATCTGTCTATCTGACAAAAAGATTCAGAAGAAAATTCGAGTAGAGGAAGTTTGTCAACTTCAATGTCCTTAAATCAAGCTATTTGTACAAAGAATTCGTACGTGAACTGCAATATTTTGTTTTCTTTTAAAAGTATTAAATTTTCTATCTGTCATTGGATAATAATCAAATATTTTATTTAAAATACATTCATAAAACGATCGATTGACAAGTTGTTTTAGTTTGTATGGAATCCCCCTATATAAAAAAGGAACTTCGGGAATTATAGCTAAAAAATACCAAATGAAACACCCCATTGCCTAGAAGATACTTTCAATACTGCTTTGTAGTTTGATACTGAAAAATTCTCAAATTCTTGGAAATTAAGAAAAAAAGTCGAGCATAGTCGACAGTGTGATACCCTATAATCATTGATGAAAATTGAAAGAAGGTATTCAAAGTGCATGGGATAACTTTCAAGGTGCATATGTTGAAAGGTATGGGAGAAAACACGGTAAAATCGATCGTAGGGATGCGGAGATTTGTTTATTAGACCACATAAATAATCTTATTAAAATAAGTAGTTCTATAACTAGTAGTTAATTATTCTTTGCCACGACACATAGGTCTGTTAAGTTTCAGATCAAGACATTAAATTCTATATTTAATAAAAAGCACAAAATAAAACTAGAGGGTAACGGGTGTTGATTTAATTCTGAAAATAAAGTATTTAGGTTAAAAAAGTAGTGCTGTGAAAATCGCAAATAAGATTTTATCATCATCATCATTTGGCGCTACAGCTCTTTGTGAGCTTTGGCCTGCTGAACATAATGCCTCCAGGTTGCACGATTATTTGCAGACTCTTTCCAGTTTTTTATCTTAATCTTATCCATATCCTCCTTTAGTATTTCCATCCATCGCGATCTTGGTCTGCCTCTTGCTCTGGTGTAGTATGATTTTGCATCTAAGATTTTCTTTTGGGCTCTAGAAGGTTCCATTCGTGACACGTGGCCTAACCACTTTAGTCTTTGTGCTTTAATGAAACGTACAATGTTTTCTCCTCTAATAAGCTGTTCTAGTTCGTCGTTCCATCTAATTCGCCACTCTCCATTGTCATTAATAGCACCAAAAATTTTTCTTAGAATTTTCCTTTCAAATACCATTAGTTTGGATTTGTTTTTTTCACTCAGTGTCCAAGATTCAGATCCGTAGCATATTACTGGCCTGACTACAGTTTTATATAGCGCTAATTTACATGTTCTACTGAGCAGCCGTGATTTGAAGAGTTTTATAAGTGATGCGTATGATCTGTTGCCCGCTTGGATTCTATCGTCAATTGTGGCATGCATTGCGTTATCGCTGCTTAACTTGCAGCCCAAATACGTGAAAGATTCTACCGCTTTAAAAGCGTATTCCCCGATCTTTATTGTGTTTGCAGCCATTTTGCTTTTATTCCTTGACATCAGCATATACTTTGTTTTTTCTTCATTGATTTTCAGCCCTATTCTTTCTGTCGCTGCTTCGATATCATAGAACGTTCGTGATAGATCGACTTTGTCTCTGATAATTATTGCGATGTCGTCGGCGTAGGCGTATATTTGGGTTGTCCTATTTAGAATCCGGTTCTTTAAGCATCACTTACTTTGTCTATTGCGCTGCATAACAAGAGATTGAAAATTGTAGATGACAGGGTATCGCCCGGTTTGTATAGTAAAGGCCTCCGATTTTAAGTCTTGTATCATTATTTTCGCTTTGGTACTCCGTAAAGTCATCATGGCAATCCTTATTAATTTATCTGGGATTTTGCATCTTTTAAATACGAGTGCCTGCGTTCCTTAATAGATCATTCGTAATATTATCTTCACCAGGCGACTTAAAGTTTCTCATAAAGTTAATAGCTTCTATGATGTCGTCCTTAGTTGGTGGCTGGTCATCTGGTGAATCCGTAGCAGGACCGTCAGTATCGGTAAGTGAGTTGTTGTCTTCCATATACGTTACATTGCCAGCATTCAGCAGCTCATTTAAGTGCTCTAGCCATCTATTAACTATCTTCTGTTGTTCTGTAAGTATCGCGCCATTCTTGCTTTTACAGATATTTATGCGAGGTTGGTAGCCTTGTTTCTCTGCTTTAATTTGGCTATAAGATTTTCGGGTTTCTCTTCATAGCTTCTTTTTTCTTTTTTCGGCATATTTTTGTCGGTGCTCTTCTCTTTTCTATATATAATTCTTCACACTTTCTTGTTTTTATACCCTGTACCGTATGGTACTAAGGGTATATTAAGTTTGTGCAAGCCGAAAATGTATGTAACATATAGAAGGAGACGTCGGAGACACTCGAAAGTTACCTAAAATATGATCAGGGTGAATAGAGAAGTCGATATACCCATGTCCGTCTGTCCGTCTGTCCGTCCGTGTGAACGCCTAGATCTCAGAAATGGTAAGAGCTAGAGCTACCAAACTTTCACATTAGATCCCATATTATTCCATAGGAGGCAAGTTTATTTTATTTTTTTGATATCGGGGATAAATTATATAGCTCCCATGGGGGTGTTTGAGACGACCTCGACAAAAAAAAGCGTTTTAGATGAATAATTCGTTTGTTTATGAAGATATAAATTTGGTATTCGAAAGTTTTTTATAGTTCCCAATCACTGTACCAAATTTGATCGAAATCGGTTGACTATATCATATAGCTCCCATAGGACCGATCGGCCAAAATAACTTTTGTAAAGAAAAATTCGCTATATTTCGTTTTTTAATAAAGATATCGTAACCAGATTTGGCGTTTGAAAATTTTTTAGACCACTTAAGCAATGTGCCAAATTTGAACAAAATCGGTTGACTATATCATATAGCTCCCATAGGTCCGATCTTCCAAAAAATCGATTTTTTAACAAAATTTGTTGTGTTTCGTTTGTTTGTTAAGATATTGGGACCAAATTTGGCATTTCTGAGTATTTTATAGTTCCTAAGCACTGTACTAAATTTGATCCAAATCGTTTGACTAGATCATATAGCTCCCATAGGACCAATCGGTCCAAAAACACGTTTTTTATACAAAATTCGATGTGTTTTGTTTGTTTGTAAAGATATTTGAAATAAATTTGCCATTCATATCTTTTTTAAGGTATTTAAGCACTGTGTCAAATTTTATTGAAATCGGTTGACTATATCATATAGCTCCCATAGGAACGATCGGTCAAAAACAAATTTTTTGCTTAAAAATTCTTCTGTTTTTGTTTTTTTGTGAAGAAATCGGACTTTATTACAAGCTAGTGGTACAGGGTATCCTAAAGTCGTCCGCGCCCGACTTAACGTCCGCCATTTTTTTAATTAGCCAATTGCTTCTCGCTTCGTTTTTAATTGCAATCGCTTTCATGCACTCCTCATCGAACCAATCTGAGTTCGGCTTTTTCTTTTCAATGCCAATCGTGGATTTTGCAGCGTCTGTTATTGTTTCTTTTATGTTTTTCCATTCTTCTTTGATATTTTTTGAGATAGTCTTGTTGTTCAGCTCCTTTATAATGTCTTCTGATAATTTGGACGTGTTCCATCTTATTCTTTTCACTCCTTTAGTTTTGGCGACATTTGAGAGTTTATGACGCAGAATAACTTTAACTAAGAAGTGATCGCTATCGCAGTTTGGCCCTCTCAGACATCTAACGTCAGTTATTGCGCTTCTTCTTCGGGTGTTAATAATAACATGATCGATTTGGTTTGTCTCGTTACTCCCCGGGATCTTCCATGTACCCTTGTGAATCCTTTTGTGTGGGAACGCGGTGCTCGCAATGAATGTTCTTGTGGAGTTTGCAAAGCTACATAGATATCTACCATTGTCCGAAGTTTCCTCATGGAGCGAATACTTGCCAGCTACTTCTGCTGTGAAGCTTTCTTTACCTATTTTAGCGTTGAAATCGCCCAGGACGACAATCGTGTCATATCCGCTTATTTGATTATAGATGTTTTCAAGCGCCGAGTAAAATAGTTCCTTTTCGTGATCGTCGGCGTTCTCAGTTGGTGCATATGCTGACATTATTGTATTTGCCCTTCGCTCTTCATATACATAGCCGATCATTAACCGGTTCAAATCCTAAAACCTTGTCTCTGATATGTGAGCTCACCCAGAAACCCGTCCCATTTCTTCCAGTTTTCTTTTCGTTTCCGCTGTAGTACATTGTAAAACATCTTTTCTTGATTTCTCCAAAATCCTTCCATCGGATTTCTTGAAGAGCCACAATATGCATCTTAGTTTTTTCAAGTTTAGCTGCAATCTCATTCATCTTACCAGCTTGCAACATTGTTCTAACATTCCAAGATCCGAGTTTCCAATCTCTGTTCCTTTTTCTATGCAAATGGTCGTCAACGTTTCCATTATTTCTCCGAGGCTTTTGTTCTGCTTTCATGACATGATTTTGTTTCAGCGAGCGGGTTGTCAGCCCAGCATTGCCTAGGCCGATTTTTCCTACTGCCGCGGATAGTCTGATATACGCCAGATTGTCAGGTCGCCATCGTCCCTTTCGAAACTTGGCAATTATATAAGGATTATACCGTCCACGCTCGGTCGTCAGAGCCTCGTTTGTTATCGACAGGATGTACCGACGTGTAGGTGAGGTTGACTGTTGGATAAAAGAGGCTTTGTGTTCGCATTACTACCCCATCCCTATATAAGATATATAATCGTTAGATAGATCGCATCAAAGCATCAATAACGTTCAAGGATTTTTTTAATTTTACGCTCATTTTCAGCCAAATGATCCATATATCGACTATGAAAATCAAGTGTTTTTTCGTAATCCGAATTGGTTTGTTTCGAATGCTGATAGGCTTTTTGACATTGAATTTTGGGACAGGAAGCTAAGCAAGTGATCTATGTATATGATTGAGGTTATTTGGTCGTTCTCCTTTATCTACGATGCTCATATATATACATATATAGTTTTTATTTTTTTGATACTTTCCCCACACTTAGTGATGGCCACTTTGGTTACTTTTAAAGGCTACAAAAGCACCGACGAATAGTCGGTAGCAACTAACAAAGAAATCAAAGCCTGCGTTCACATTGCAAAGAAATAAATCACAAATCGAACCAAATCAGTAGAAAATCCTGAGCCATAACCGGTCAAGTGTTGTCTATGAGTACGCACTAATTTGGTCATTAATTGTCAATGCATATATGTACATATGTACATTCGTTTATATACAAGTGTGTGCCAGTGTGTGAGTAAGTTAGCTTCATGCCTAAATTCTCAAAACACCCAAAAGGCATAACGTGAGCTCATAAATAACAAAAATTGCTAACGACAAACGACAAAGATATTTAATAATAAATGTTCCAAAACAAGACATGCCAACTTAGTTGGCAGACAATACGGCAGGCCGATCGAAATTGTCAGTCCAGCTAAAAACTTGTCTCTTGAAAATAAAAAAAAAATTGAAGTTGGAGTTAGTAAGTTAGTACTTATTTGTGATGGGTGCGTGACACGAGATATGTTTGGGAAAGCTTAGAAGAGTATCAAGTACAGTCAAGTCAGTGCCTGACAATGAAACTCCTTCCTGTACCCTATTTACGAAAAAAATACATATCTGCATAAATTTTCCAGTTGCAAAATTTAGTTCCAAGTTCCGTAAATTTTTACCAATTTTTTTTTAGAAATTGTGTGACTCTGTGGCGTGTATAAGAATTCCTGCATATTTTCTGTCAATTGAAAGTGTTCACGATAAAGAGATTTTAAAAAAGTTTGCTAGGACTAGCTGTCACTAATTATGACATCTTTGAGCTGGATCGGTCAACTGGCTATAAAAGTTGTTTTTCGATTTTTACGATTAACGAAATGTTAGAACATTGAGTTGGCCTTAAATGTGTTTTAAAAGAAGTTTTTGTGCTGACTAATTGAAAATGTTGCAGAAGGCTTATGTCTTATTCAGTTTTATCAAATCCCTTAAATATGACAGGTGTAAGGCCTGGTCGTCGAACATCTTTCAAAAAATTATTACTAAAAATGGTCTCAGTTTGTAAAATTTTGACCGACCATTTGAGCATGAGATGCTCAATCAAAAATTGAGGTAAGGCTCATTGATTTTTGAAGAAGTTTTATTTGAGTCATTCGAACTCAATTTGCGACACTAGTTCTAAGTCCTTTTGGTCTGCATCTCCACATTTTGACTTGTTAAACATACATATTGTACATAGCCAAAATCTTTGCATTCCGGGTATAAAAATACATACTTCATTATTAAGTTGAATATATGTTATAAGACGAAATTTGAAATTAAATATTATTTATTAAAAAGAAGAATTCGCAGAATAAAAATGTGCAAGTTATCCAATCCGACAAGAAGGCAATAATTCTAGCCGAGAAGCATAAGCTACATACCTATCACAGTGACTCTTACTTTTAATTTATCACGCCCACGAGAAACTCACGCGAACATACCTAGAAACTGCCAATGCTGAAGGTGCGGAAATTTTCCTTGTATTATTGCCTGCAATCACAATTCGAGCAGAAGAAAGTACTTATACTTAACTACAATGCTTATAAGTACATATCGTATATTTCGGTATGTCAATCTGTAACTTTAAGAGTACGTATACGCGCATACTTACTAATAGCGAAGATCGGAGACGGAGCTGTGGTGCGTTTGATTTGGTCATGCGATGGTGTTTTCCTACGCAGCTGGAAACCATTTTTAGTGGTAAATGATCGATGATACCCTGCTTGCAGGTTGTCGCAGGCAGCGGCAGGCTCTGCGTCACTTGGCGACTGCTTGCCGCTGACTTTTGAAATGGATTCACCAATGTAAGCTTTTCCTGGCACCTAGGGGGCTTCATTTTGGTTTTCGCCTTACACGTCATCGACATAGTGATCTGTGCGGTGCCATGTCGGAGTGTTTACTGGCTCTTGGATTCGAAGCTCTGCAAGCAGTTTTGGTAAATTACTTGCTGTGACATCTGTATTCTGCAATCTAGATCAGATCGTTGGTAAGCCCATTTGAGGGACATGACATCATTTACGACAGCTTATGACTGTGATGGGGATGCTGCAGGAATTATCAATTCCAAAACTGTCATTGTCATCATTAAAACGCAGCTTACCTTATCGGATCAAATATTGAAGTTATTAGTCGAGCAATAAATCATGCCATACTTGTACTTCAATCATACGACCGAAGCCATCGTGCCGCAACCATCTAGCTGCATCAAACTGGGATAAACTGTGCAGCTAAAGAAACTAAGCTCTGTCTCAAGTCAAATCTTTGCTATCTGAATGGTAATTCGATTTGTATTCACCGGCTGCAGTAATCAATTAGATAGCAATTAATCCCATTCACACCTTCAAGGAGCTGGCATCTGTACGTTAAGGCTGCTTATTTCAGGCAACCTGCAAAGCTTGGTATCGGGACGCTCATCATACTATATGTCATGGAATACCAGTGTAGTAGTAACAGAGTCCAGCCAAGACGAAGCGCAGCCAGAGCACATTTTACAACACAAAGATTTTACTTAGATCAAAGCAATTGCACCGCGTCTTGCGATGGCGCTCAAGTCAAACACACACACACAGAGACAATTGAATGTGATGTCTAGGGTGCTCCCAGATCAAAAATAAAAAAAAGGCTCCACGTACCAAAGCCAAAAGTGGATGGGTATGCACATTCACAACAAAGCAAGACTACAAAGCTGAACTGGAATCATGCCTGAGACACAGTTGCAATCTTCCCAAAGGCTTTTTGCTCCTCAAGTGTGTGCAGAGAGGTTCAAGAGGCAATTTGCTGAAGCTTTCGTTGTAATTAAATCAGTCGTATAGTAGTAACCGAGCCGAGAACGCCAGGCAGAGGCAAGAAAGCGAATCCATTCGCCAATGATTTGATCGGCAGACACCAATTCAAAGACCATCTACACGGATGAATTGCTGTATCCCATAGACATGCCAGTGGCAATATTCCAAAAGCAAAAACCAACAGACTTCTGGTAACATTTGTTACTTGCTACTAGGGCGGCCACTACTACTACTAACTGGTAAGCTTTTGGAACCTCGGTCCCAGCTGTTTCGTTTCTGTCTTGTTACTCTTGCATACAAATGACACAAACGTATTGTTGATCTTTTTCCTTTGGTTCTTGTAGTTGCTGTTGGGTATTGTTGGTTGTATTTCTAATGTCGCGATTCGCATTCGATCAGATCCGTTGGAGCGTCACCATCATAGTCAGCATCACACAACGTCACCTGAAGGTGCTCGGACATCGCCACACGTTCGTCCCACAGAGCACAGAGTCTAGTCCAAGACGAGCGATCGAGCGTTTGATTTCACCTCGACGCTAATGGCGACAAAGTGCCGTGGAGCGCTAAATTGTTGGCCTCCATAGGAACAGTCGATTTTGTTGGGACCATTGGACCCCTGGAATGCGGGCAGGGGGAAAATAAAGACAAAAAATAGCATGTGTCTTTAATTTGATTGCTGTCACTGGGATCGCCTGGTGAGTTGAGCCTTTGGAAATCTTGCGCATTGCCATTTGACAATTCGCAAACAATTTATCTATTTGTATGTCAAGCGATTGCTTGATGAGTCCAAGGAATGATTATTTTGCGATCTCAGGAGCTTTACGTTATTTTTTTTCCCCCTGACGTGCTGCATACGAATGTGTGTACACTTTGACACCTTTAGAATTGAAGATCAAGTTGATTCGATTGGAACAAGCAATTACTCATCGAAACTAATCTGTTATAAGCAATAACATCGGGACGCGTAGTCTTCAAGTAAAGATGTCTGGAAAGACATTTTTTGGTGTTTACAAAATGTTACAAAAAGTTTCAAATTACGAATTTGCATTAGAGGGTGAAATTTTAAATGTAGCTTAGAGTTCAGGCTGATTATATTGTTTATTCGGAAAAATTATATTATATTATTGTGACAATAGTCATTTGAGGTGTGGTAAAATTTGCAAAAAACCCAACGAAATGAAGGTCTTACTCTATTCTTTGACAAATCCAAATTGGAACAAGTACATCGATCGAATTGTTTGTATTATTATTATTAGTATTATTTAATCGTAATGAGATAGAAAAAAAGTAAAATAAAATTTCTTAATTCGCTAAAACTTTCGTTGTAATTAAGTTATTTTAGTTAGTTAGTAATTAACATAAATCTTAAAATTAAGAAACCAATGAATTATTATTATTCGATAAATATAGGAACAAAGAGTATACCAGATTTGTGCAACGTATGCGGTCGTCAAGAATGAAGTGTCTAGACAATGGGAATCCAAAATTCAATGTGACACAATTTCGCTGGGAGGCAACGTTTTTACTCCATTTCATTTAGTTTTAATTTATACCCCGTACCAATAGGTAAAAACGGTATACTAGATTTGTGCAACGTAATTATGTAACGGTCAGAAGGAGGCCAGACCCCAAGTCCTGTATACCAAAATGTTTATCATAACCCCAGGTAGCGATTTAGCCATGTCCGTATGAAAGCCTACATCTCGGAGTCTATCAGAGCTAAAGGCGTCAAACTTTACCAGCTGGTGCTGTTGAATCATGTCAATATCTTCCCCGAGGGTAGTAGTAGATTTTCGCGGTTTTTCGCCACACCGTTTCTTCTGAAATTTAACAGCAAAAGTTATAATCAAAAATACAAAATTCACCTCCCCTTGCCAATAAACTGCGTCAATATTTGACTCTACCTAATTATGGTTACAAGTGATCTCGAATAACAATTTTTGGTAACCTGATTCATGTGGCTCTAACTAACAAATTCACATGCAAATTTTATCGATGCGGACCTCCCACCCCCGCAATCGATTTATCGTATTTACTCCCACACCCCTCAGCAAATCAACTTGAAACTTACTTCATATACTTATTAATAATAATAATTCCAATTAGGAAGCTTTTAGTAGGAATATGCAAAAAAAAAATTTTCTAGAGAAAAGGTACAGGGTATTCCATTGTCGGGCACCGCCTTGACTGTACCACATTTTTTAAAATTAATTTTGTGTTGAAAATATTTTAATATTTTTCGTTCTTTAAAGCAACCATGCAAAATACTGAATTTCGTGTGCTAATGAAATACAAGTTCCTCCGAGGAACTAAAGTTAGAAACAGCTCACAGCCGGCAGTATCCCGTTGGTTAGCACGGTTCCGTTCTGGTGAAAGTCGTCGCCTTGAAGCTTGCCTTTCGCGAACCATTTTGAGTCGAATTGCGACATGCGATTAGCAATGGATCGTTGACGACAATCGTAAGCGCTCGTAGCATTGGTCGATATGAAGTGCCGAAACTCTGCCTGAAGCAAGACATCCACCAGAAGAATCTAATGGTGACTGTTTGGTGGTCTGGTGTAATTCATTACAGCTTCATGAAACCAGGCGAACCAACTGGATGAAATGATGCGGAATTTCGATATTAAACTGCCAAGACTGGCGAGCCGATCGAACATTTTCTCAATTATAAAAAATGGCGGACGTAAAGTCGGGCGCGGACGACTTTAGGATACCCTGTACCACTAGCTTGTAATAAAGTCCGATTTCTTCACAAAAAACCAAAAACAGAAGAATTTTTAAGCAAAAATTTTTTTGACCGATCGTTCCTATGGGAGCTATATGATATAGTCAACCGATTTCAATAAAATTTGACATGGTGCTTAAATACCTTAAAAAAGATATGAACGCCAAAGTTATTTCAAATATCTTTACAAACAAACAAAACACATCGAATTTTGTATAAAAAACGTGTTTTTGGACCGATTGGTCCTATGGGAGCTATATGATCTAGTCAAACGTTTTGGATTAAATTTCGTACAGTGCTTAGGAACTATGAAATACTCACGAATGTCAAATTTGGTCCCAATATCTTAACAAACAAACGAAACACAACAAATTTTGTTAAAAAATCGATTTTTTGGAAGATCGGACCTATGGGAGCTATATGATATAGTCAACCGATTTTGTTCAAATTTGGCACGTTACTTAAGTGGTCTAAAAAATTTTCAAACGCCAAATCTGGTTACGATATCTTTATTAAAAAACGAAATATAGCGAATTTTTCTTTAAAAAAGTTATTTTGGCCGATCGGTCCTATGGGAGCTATATGATATAGTCAACCGATTTCGATCAAATTTGGTACAGTGATTGGGAACTATAAAAAACTATCGAATACCAAATTTGGTTACGATATCTTCATAAACAAACGAATTATTCATCTAAAACGCTTTTTTTTGTCGAGGTCGTCTCAAACACCCCCATGGGAGCTATATAATTTATCCCCGATATCAAAAAAATAAAATAAACTTGCCTCCTATGGAATAATATGGGATCTAATGTGAAAGTTTGGTAACTCTAGCTCTTACCATCTCTGAGATCTAGGCGTTCACACGGACGGACAGACGGACAGACGGACAGACGGACAGACGGACATGGGTATATCGACTTCTCTATTCACCCTGATCATATTTTAGGTAACTTTGGGGTGTCTCCGACGTCTCCTTCTATATGTTACATACATTTTCGGCTTGCACAAACTTAATATACCCTTGGACCATACGGTACAGGGTATAAAAAAGGGGGAAAAAAATGTAAACCTCTGGCAGGTTTTAAAATTAAAAATTGATTCCTAGACCTCAATAACACCATATAAATATTAAGCAAAATTAAAAATAATGTTTTTTGGCCTTGTAAATGGAAGGTCTAAGTCGATTCATTTTAGACAAATTTGCTTAGAATGACTCAAAGAATCAAAACCGAGACATTATACCGAAAAAATTGATCCACCTTCCCCTATTTTTTCAAATTTAGGATAAGGCTATTAAAAATTTACATTTTCAGAAGTAATAACTCAGTATGATAATTGCAACCTATGCAACGAGACCTTTTAGTTTGCGTAGCAACAACGAACGATTAATATATTCCTGTCAGTAACTCAGATCTCAATATAGAAATAGACATTCATGCTAGTCATCTCCACATCCCGACGCACATCATCGTGCATAACATAGATTAACCTACCGGTGCTAAGTCAGTGTCAGGTGAGTGAGAATTGTGTCATCTCGTTGGGTTCCAGCATGCAGCATCTACCAAAAGCCTCTGGGCTAGCGGTATATTTGTGCAACATGGTTGGCAGCGCCAAACTTTTCCTAGAAACAATCGCGCGATGAACAGCATTTGCCTGCTACTCCACTCCATAAATCTCGCAACACAATGACAAAATATTTGCAAATCGCAAGGCGTGCTTCAGTAAAGCCGCCTCCCGATACAAATCTATTTTCGCCAGCTCCGGCCGGCTTTCCTACGTATGTACGAGTATATTGTTTAAGCGGCACACTTATGTATGTATTTGGTGAGTACGTGTTGTAGCTGCATTGGTAGTGGTCACAGTCTGTTTAAGCGCCTCAACTTGTTACTCCGCCAAGCCATTGTCTATTCTTTTTCAAATGCAACTGCCAACTTGCCGCCAACTGGTAGCAACAAGAGCAACACGCTGCTCCTACGTCACTGCTGCAGAACACGATCAACTCCCCTGGGGGGCTGTTGGAAGCGTAAGCAGGTTGGCATAGCCGCTGACCCTGCTTTGTAGACCGATTTGTTTTGTGCCCTCAAACGGCCCGATCCCAACGCTTTGAAGAGCTCAATTCCTCGGGGCCTTTAACAAACAAATTGTTAAACTTACATGTGAAATTTATCACTCCTT
This sequence comes from Chymomyza amoena, assembly GCA_037043745.1. Taxonomy (NCBI): domain Eukaryota; kingdom Metazoa; phylum Arthropoda; class Insecta; order Diptera; family Drosophilidae; genus Chymomyza; species Chymomyza amoena. The sequence continues at coordinate 226,798 of JBAMAX010003493.1, forward strand.
GCGTGGTGAGACTTATCACAGGATCGCTGAGGCTTAGGGCGGTACACCGAGTCTTTTAAACCATGGAAGTTTTGTTATCGATTTTTTTAGATCACTCTTATAAAAACTTTAGTTATAGCATTAAAGCCAAATTAGTCATAATCAGATAATGTCACTACTACTAAATGTCCTCACCTTTTTGGCAACTTTTTTTTCAAGCATTTTTTATGCACAATAAATAATCCCCAATTTCGACGGCAAATTGGGACAAAAAAAGAATATTCTACATTCGTATGCGTCTGCACGTTACACTGAAATGGCCTAGCATTTGTCAATGTCATCAACATCTGCGTCAAGAACAGGATTGAAGCCACAGCCGCAGTCGGATTTATACTTGAGGCTGGTTAAGTTTGGCCATTGAAGAAAAGTCCAACTAAACACAGCGAAAATTGTGTTTGTAATCCTACCATGATTGCATTGTTTGACAAAAAAATGACTCGGAGAGTGTTTGGCTCCCATTTTAAACTACTCATAGTTGAAAAATGACTCCATACTAATTTCCGACACGTTTCTGGTTGTCTTGAACGTGCCTTTAGAAATAGCAAGAAATAGCCAAGTCTTCAGCAAATGAGTTATGACTGAAGTTTATTTACTAGGCAGTTCCTCAAATCCCAAGTGCAAAAAAAAAAAAATAATAAAAATCGATCTTCAACAAAAACTGGTTGTGTAAAAATATGTGTACGGTTTGAATATAGACGTAAAACATTAATTTTTTATGGAAACGCTAGAGCTCTTCATTTCCAAAGATGCCACTTCATTATTATTATTTTCGAAATATTCCAAAGTGATTGCTTAAGTGCAATTATACAATATTAAATATAATTATTTGTTCAAAATTATAACTCAAATCCCTTGCATTTCAGGGGTGCCAGAGAAATAAAACCGTAGCTGCCACAGAACTTTTAGAAATTGAATTTTTCGGACAAAGAGCTTAGTAATTTTAGTATACTTAAGACACCTTTTTAATTAGAATTTTCAGAATAACTTGAAGCCCACCGTATTTTTTTTTTTTTAATCGAACTAACATGAGCAAAAAAAAAAGAAAAGCAGCAAAATTTGCACAATGCACAATTGATTTGATTTGAACCAGTTTTGCACCAAAAGCGATTTTTTGATAACTGGCCCTATGCGTTGTTAAAAAGGGTACAGTGCTTCGAAACAAAAAAAAACTTTCGAATACCAAATTTTGATACGATATCTTTATAAATAATCCATTCAAATTCTTAATTTTTAGCGAAGTGCCCCATACTATAGTATTAAGATTTTGATCACCATTTTAGATCTTTTATCGGCTTACTTCAACCTTGAGCATTCTTAACTTTAAGATTTTTCGCACTCAAAAGAAGTTTACTCATTCTAGGAATGTTTAAAATTAGAAATATAGTCTTCAAATATTATCTATCATGCTTCTTTATTTTAAGTGTATGCATTTTTCGGATTTTTTCAAATTATGTAAAATTCGCTGAAAGCTTACCTCGTAACAAAAGAAATTAGAATAAGAATAAATAAGAATCTAGGCAGACTGACAACGCCCTGGAAAAAAAGGTAAGTACAAATTTTAACGTCATATGAAAGAACTCTCAAATAACTTTTTTCCTGAAAGTGATATGGATATATATCTCATTCTGAGCGTACGAATGTACCGTCCGCAAAGCGAGAAATGCCCATATGCAGAGTTTAACCTTTCTTTAGACTTTTTTTGTTTGAATTTTGTCGAATTAAAGATTAACAAAATAAACGTATTCAAGTTACGATCTTTACAATAATAATGACTATTCAAAGATCGTAATGCTCTGCAAATTAATAGGAGACATATTTGCTTGTTACCATGTGCAGTATTCCAAATATAAATATTATTATGTACCAGAGTGAGTGTGTACGTTGGTAATTACATACATGCATTACGCACTTGTCGCTCTAAGCTGATCCAGCTTTGCCATGGCTGATTGCGGCCACTCGGCTGGTGCACTGTAATTAAAAGGAAATCAGCATACGGCTTAATTTCATCTTCGAACAACCAGTCCCAGCCTATCTCTGAAAAGCGACTCTACGTCCAATTCCAGCTACGAATCATAGTTGGGCTGTTGGGGCTGCTGGTCTCCTCAGTGGTTTGTCTAATGCGCAAAATCGTTTGCTTTTGGAGTGTCTTGCTCCAAATCTGTCCGTTTTCATAAATCTGAGCACTCAGCTTAAGTAGCTGCATTTTGCATGCCATTCAGCAGAGGCGTCAACATCGAGCAATGCGCATAGAAAGATTAATTTATTTTTTTCAGGACAACCTGAAGTATATGTAAGTAGGAAAGATGCGACATAGGCATAAGCAGATAAGTAATTCTGTACAAGTACATACTCGCCGGTAGGATACCCTACACCTCTATCTCAAGATAGTTTACAAATAAAATAAGAATGATTGTGGTTTTAGTTCATCTCTTTGAATCTTTTCATTCGATCTTAATATTTTTTACAGGGTACTTAGTAATAATGTTATATTTCAACTGGAGAACCGGCACTATCGAAATGGTCTTTAACCTTAAATAACTGCAGAAGGGATCGAGACACTCTTTGTCTTCTTTTCTAATTCCAAATGCGCATCCAATTTTAATTCAAAAACAACGTATCTTTGTTATTCTACCTACATCCTCTTCTAGCAAAGTTTTTTAACTCTAACAACAATTTTTGTGTAGCTTACCGTGCACTTTCTCTTAATCTAGCCATAAATGGCGGAAAGAGACTTTGAATCGCAATCGAAGTAAGATCATATCCAGAGGTCGTTGTACATCTTCTGAAGCTATGACACACCTCCTCTTTTACATGGACGTAGCTCTTTAATCCAGGAGCTGCATTTCCATCATTTAGTTTTTTAATTAATGTAATTTTCTGCTGCTGCAACGAAGGATACGGATTCAGAAGAAAAAAAATTGATATGTCCATTCCTTATTAACTGCGGTCGGCAAGTCTTTGCCCCTTTTCCTGCAAGTGCTCTTAACGTTATTTCTTACGAGTGGCGCCAGCAGAACGACGAAAATTTTACAAAAAACAAAGTACACGCAGTGGTCGCGTTTCGCTCAACTCGAGAATGCTTGGGCGACCATAACGACAAAAATTTCGCACACGTACACTGAGCCCAGTTGATTTGGTAACTAAAAGACCGGGTGATTATTTTGGGTGATTAAAAATGTGATAAACTCATGAATTTTCTGTGTCCTTGAATGTATTGCAAAATTCCTTTCAGTGCACGGACGAGTAGATCGCGACTAATTTTGAAAAACAGAATACATTCTGTGTGCTATCGCTCGACTTGTAGCAACTTACAAAATCGAAATACGCACAGTGAGCGAGTTTCATTGCCCTACTCGAGAATTGCTTGTGCGACCGTATCGGAACTTTTGTCTTCGATGTTGTTGTAGGGCTCTTTCCATTATTTTTCGTGTGTTCTTGCAATTTTCCTATTAATTGTACCTCTTTTCTGCTCAACTAAATTACGTTCGACTTTTAACATAATTTTTTATAGTGCTTTATAAGCCGCGAAATTCTCCTACAGAGCAACGGTGAAAAATATCGAAATGGTCATTTTTGGATAAAATTTAAGTTTCATGCTTCATAGATTGACGCTGATCAGAGCAAATTTTATCTTTGATTATAATTGAACAAATTTGTGTAAAATAAAATTCTGAATATGAAAAATACAATCTGCAGATAACTTGATAATTTATCGGAATTTTGTAATAAAATGCTTTGACAAGCAACTTTGATCTAAATCGAAGAAGTCGTATGAAAACTTAACCGCTTAATTTATGTTCGCCAAAACGTACGTCCGTCTGTCCGTCGGTATAAATAAAAGGATCCGAGAGGCAATAAGATTTAGAGAGCCCTAATTTTATCAAAAGATGTAAACTTTCTAAGCACTGTTTGTGTCGATATTATATCCCACTCCCCAGTACGCTGCAACGCCAAAATATCAAAATTTTTAGCGCAAAGAATTGTACGCTTTTTAAGCCATTGACATATAATTGGCCGCTACAAAAATCCGCGTTTTAGAGTTGAGCTAATTTAAGGAAAACTTTTAACCATTTTGGTTAATTGGGCCTTCAGAGCAAAAGCTGAATGTAGTGAGTATTTAAAAGTATGAGGGAACAACTACAAAAAATTACATACCACATCGGAAATATTACTTATAACTTCGGCGTTTCTGCAAAGTTCGGTTGATGTAACAACCGTTGATAAGATTTGTTAGTCCATTTCTAGCACAAGCTACTGTGTACTTGGTCAACGATGCGTAAATTAATGCACAGTTCAGTTATATTGGTGCCACCTACTACAACTAACGCATTCATTGTATTGATGGAGCATTCCCATTAATTCCTACTGACTTCTCCATGATCATCCTTATCCCGAAACCGAAAATGCAGCTGCTTCACACGTCACTCTGATCCGCCCGCTTCATTGAATTGGGCTGTCACAACAAAGCAGGCGCTAATGTGCAAACGAGTAGGGCAACATAAAGGAGAAGCAAGTTGGGAGGACCCGAACTCAACTATGCCAATATGCTGTTTACAAACAATTGCGCCGGTTCGATTATTGTATTTGCCTCTTTGTTTGGGGTTATTCCTTTTGGTGTAATGAATTTTATAGAAAACATCCCAGTTTCTGACTCGTCTTTTCGATTACTGGCTGTTATTATGATGACCCTTGATGCCCGGGACAATCGAACGAAATATTTGATAATGACAATGAAGTGCGAATGCGGTGTGTTGGACTTGGCAGCAAAACAAATTTATTGATTAATGTCGCGTTAACAAACTAGACAATAGTATCTGATAACAATAAAACAAGATACCCCTAAGTATAAATGATATAATGGCAACGACCTTTCAGCTAAGGGAACTTGGACTCATAAAGAACGCACGCGTTGAGAGCTCTTGAATGGCATTCTATGGCGATGTGTGACTCTGTTGAGTGTCACCCAATTGACTTTGTTTGTTTCTAGGATCATAACTCTCTAGCTGTCAGACAGCTACATGCATTACTAACTTGAGTTACCCTCCAAAATGGTCGGTTGCAAATTTTAACACGCTGAATGCGAGACGAATCTCACAATATTAAGATAATTATTTGACACTAAATCCAAACCAATTGACTACGTATAGCTCGCGGTGTTGTTAATCTTTTTGAAACATTAACTGAAAACATTCCGAATTTCATATTCTAGCAAATAGTAGAGAAAGTGGTCCTGTTGTGGGCACCCCTGCATTACTTTTGATCGTGAGGAGATGGAGTAGATACTCCCATGCACAACTACATATATGAAAAAGGACAAAAAAAAGTGTAAAGCTCATGCGCACAGGTGCTATAAGAAATTTTATAGTTGGAACTGCAGTAGTTGAGAAGTAAGGACAAGAGCAGGAGCTGCAGCTGGAGTACAAAAATGGTAACAAACGATTACATCAATTTATGCGCTTAACACTGTAATGTAATTTTCAGTTCCAAACGATCGTACTAGAAACGCACAGCCGCACTTGGTCATGATGTTGTGGGACTGCCGACATAAGGATATGCCGACGCGTCGGCAAGAGCTAGATGCGATAGACACGTTTGCCACCATAGTCGTCGCTAAAGGTTGCGACTTGAGGCAAATCTTTTATATCTCTGTATCTGGCCAATGTTCTAGGCCAGCGATGGCCATATTAGCTGCTCAACTTGTGACTTTTTCTCACTGATAAGTTTTCTTGACTTGGTGCCGGCTTAGATATATTAATTACGAATCCCTGTTCCTCTGGTCTCTGCCCATACTATGAAGTTGGAAACAATCACTCCGTCGCGTCCATTTATGAGCGTCGTAATAATTCAAATAGAAAACAACATCCACAAGTTGCTGTCATGTTCTTCCAATGCATAGCTGGCTACCGTTGCCTACTGGAGCTACTAACTGAACTTCTCGCCGGCGGATAACATGCAAACTCTTGTGCGCCACAAATATCAGATAAACAAGCGCGCAATTGCAACAAGCGTAGCTTGCACTAATAACAACTCAATAAATAATAAAGCCAACATTGACCACATTGCCAGGATTGTTAATATTGGCCAACTTCAACTGAACGCCTTGCAACAATAATACTTAAACATGCGCATACTTACTCGTGTCTGGCTTGGCAAATTTCTTCCCACAGCAACAAAGTTAACTGCTCCGTTCTTGAATCATTCTAGTTCCCGATCATTGCAATATACGATTTGTTGCTGGCTACATTTAAGTAATCAAGCGAAGGAACATATTTTTGGTGTTTCTTTAGGATCTCCGCTGAAAAACTCCATTCCATACATACATACTGCGCATACACAGTTCCATCTTGTTTTCCTGCTGCTTTTTTGCTGGAAATTTATGCTAATATCCATTATGTCCAACATGTTATACTTTTACGCCAAAACGTGGACGTTGCAGCCAGATCCAGAGACACAACACAACCATGATATTTAAACAGGGCGTTAACTGGAAAATTGCTATGTACCCTCGTGGCTCTTTTGCGGCAGACCTGCCATGGTCTGCGCTCTGCAGTAGCGGGCAAGTGTTGAGCTCTTAATAGAAAAAGGCGATCTCATCTTGGCCCTGACTGGCGCTGGACCAACTGTAGGCGGCTGCATGTAAGAATGGCGTAAATCAGAAGGTGTTATCGTCTAAATAAATATTGATATTGTTGGAGCGAGTGATAGCCCCGGCGTCGTTGGTGCTCTGGAAGCAGTAATACGTAAGTTCTCGTACACAGTAAAAAACGAAATATTTCTGAAAAAAAAAATAATATTTTATATAGAAATAATTACTAAATAATATAAAATTATTTATAAAATGGATATCCTTGCATTTAATTCCATTTTTGTACACATACATGATACCTAGGGTGACCAACTCAATTTTGAGCGTACAGGGACATTTTCTGAAAGAAATACTAAAATCCGGAACACTTGAACTCAAAACCGGGCCATTTTTTTTAGGAACAAAACTTTATTATTTAACTTAAATTTGTTAGACGATTATATATAATTTGAATGTATTTTTCTGTTGCTTTTGTTTAATAACGTATTAATCTTGAGACGATATTTGCTTAAGTAATAATGTATGTTTCTTCAAAAATTCTAAAATTCATCCTATTCGTACAATGAAAATACGGGCCACCCGTAGGTAGTCACTGGGAGGTTGCGTCTAAAACCGGGCTATGTCACGCGTCTTCAGAGCCAGTTGGGCACACTAACCATACCTCACATTTAATGTGACGATTTTCCTACAAAATTTCTGTCTCTGAGTTCTAAGATCAAACTAGTCTTCCTTATTCAATTTAGATCATCCAGACCATAATGAATGATATAGTCGTTACAGTTCGGCTTTAAAATATCTCGTACCTTTAAACTTTATAGCCTTCATCCTAACAAGGTAATTTGTTGATTTCACTTTCATTAAGTGCTGTTCGAGCTGTTCGCTTTAGCAAGCATAAACGGTGGAAAAATACAACTCCTTTGGATCACAATCGCTGTTCCTCACCTCTTTCATATCTTATAGACTTTACCATCACACACGGTTCGCTGTCCCTCACCTGGCGTAATAACCTCTTGAGAAAAAAATAGCGTACGTAAAGTCGGGCGCGGACGATTTTGGGATACCCTGTACCACTAGCTTGCCATAAAATCCGGTTCCTTCACAAAAAAACCAAAAACCGAAGAATTTTTAAGCAAAAATTGATTTTTGTGCCGATCGTTCCTATGGGAGCTATATGATACAGTCAACCGATTTCGATCAAATTGGACACAGTGCTTTAATACCTTAAAAAAGATCTGAATGCCGAATTTAGTTCAAATATCTTTACAAACAGACGAAACACAACGAATTTTGTATAAAAAACGTTTTATTGAACCGATTGGTCCTATGGGAGCTATATGATATAGTCAACCAATTTTAATCAAATTTCGTACAGTGCTTGGGAACTATAAAAAACGTTTGAATACCAAATTTGCTTACGATATCTTCATGAACAAACGAATTATCCATCTAAAACTTTTTTTTGTCGAGGTCGTCTCAAACACCCATATGGGAGCTATATATTTTATCCCCAATATCAAAGAAACAAAATAAGCTTGTATACTATGGAATAATGAAGGATCTAATGTGAAAGTTTGGTTACTCTAGCTCCTACCATCTCTGAGATCTTGGCGTTCAAACGGACAGACTGACGGACAGACGGAATTGGCTATATCGACTTCTTCCATTCAACCTGCTCATATTTTAGGTAACTTTGGGGTGTCTCCGACGTCTCCTTCTGTATGTTACATACATTTTCGGCTTGCACAAACCTAATATACCCTTTGTACCATCATACGGTACAGGGTATAAAAACGAAGATATAGTTGCACAATCTCTATATTATTCAAATCTGTTGGAAAGAATTTTACGACATTTTCAACTGGAATAAGATTGCCTTCATTCTTTGGTGCTCCCCTGTCATTCATATCCTATCAATTTAACTATCATAATCGGTTCGATCCGTGGCCATTTGATTCTATCTATTTTCCTTCTAATTTCTATGTTTTGTCTCCTTGCGCATCTGTATAAAGTTTTTAGCACCTGTTGTAATCTTCGTACCAAGACTCGTAGAGTAGGACTCTGCAATCCTAAACTCTTAGTCTTCTCTAAGCTTTCTTCTATGCATAGTCTTACTTACTAGCTTTTCCCGTCGAATATCTTCATTGTGTATTCCTATTCTTCAATTCTAAACTCTTTCTTTTCGCTGTGCTGCGTTTTTACTTTATAACTTGATCTTGTCGCTGAACTTTTAAGTATTGACTTCGCAGCTCCGCGCATTATATCCCTCTACGATCTGCATTTCTAATCTGTAAGTCTTCTCCTGTATGTTGACGACGTTTTGCTGCTTCTTCATTTATTCGGCAATTTATTTGTTGTGTATATATTTTTAAAATTTTTCACTCGACTATTCTTAAAATCATTGCGTACTACCGTAATAAATTTTGGTCCGATCTCTTTTATAGTATGGATATTAACCGCGAAATTCTCCTACGAAGCGGCGCGGAAAGATATCGAAATAAAGCGAAAAACTTGATTTGCCTGCCTAATCTTTTTGTAACATTTTAGCTCTATAGCTTTAAAAGTCTCTCATACGAACAGACGGGCAGAATCATGCTACACCGACTCAGCTGGTGACGCTGATCAAGAATATACATGGTGGTCTACCGCGCCTCCTTCTGCCCGTTACACGCATTTAGACGAACTTATTATGCTCTTTGTACTATTTAATAGCAATAAACTTACATTTTGACGTGACAACGTCTTAAATTAGGTTTGTATGGGAGGCACCATTGAAAAAGTCTAACGATAACCGTAACGATAAGTCTAGCGATAAATAATCGTAACGATAAGTGGCATTTTTATTTTTGGTTTGCGCTCTGCTCTTATCTATAAACGAACCAGCGACTTTTTGTGAATCGCAGCAACAAGCAACGCACAGCGTCAGCCGCACCGCTTAGCGCTCAGCACCAAACCGGCACTGCTCACAGCGGTGGCTATTTTTAGGTTTGAGTGAGCGCAACTGATTAACCCCAGCGGCGCATAGCCTCTGCGGTCTGCCGAAATACTGCATTACCTCCGCAGAAAACGTAATTGATTACAAGCGCTGCGTTTCGTTTGAGGGATTGTAAGCGGAGGCAAATAGAAAAGCAGTGATCTGCCGAAAATCTGCATTACAACTGCGGAAAAAGTAATGCACAAATAGAAACTCGCACTGCGCTACCTTAGCAACACAAAATTTTGTTATTTTGTTTGCATGCTAACAAGCATAGTTCGGCCTTTCTTCTGTCAAACCATTCGTTTATACCTTTTTATTTATTATCTACTGCCGAGAAAATTTTATTTTATTAAGAGATACGAAAACGTAAAGTCTGACAACTCGTTTCATAATTTCATGAAATAATCTTGATTGCGTATCAAACGTTTCTAAGTCAACTACGTTAAAAGAAACAACCATCGACTTGACTTTCGCAAGACACATTACAGCAGAAACACTTCCTTTCATTTCCTATTTCTCCTATCATCGTCCTATCCTCAACAAAATCACTCAAATAATAATTATTATTGTGCAATTTAATAATATTCATATCAATAAATATTCTACCGAGAAAAAGACGTTGTCACGTAAAATCTTCGCCCGTAAAACCGACTTTACAGGCAACAGTTTTTTTTTTATTGAACTAATCCGTATTCATCCTTAGTAGTAACGAAGGAGAAAGTGCTGCCAGATCTAGATAGCCCTGTGCTTGGCCAGCAACTTTCTGACAAGATGCGAGGTGTGGCACAAATTTGGCGCACACCTTTCGCATGGCCAAATTTTTGGAAGTCACCTTTTGGACGTTACCATACGAAATTTCCAACTCCAGTTGATGGGCGACTGGCACGCTGGTCGTCCTCTAAAAGCCCCTGCCCGTACAGGAACATCTAATGCTCCAATGCGCTTTTGGCTGTTATTAAAAAGAAAATTTCAATAATTTTATTTTAACAATATTTTAAATTATTAAAAAAAAAGTATTGAGTAGGGTGTCCTTTAATAGTCGTTCTAAAATTATAGAATTTTTTCAGTGCATTTAACTAAGTAAGCATGCACTTCTCATTCATTTCGCACAGCATTGTGAATGTCTGGGAAAATTGCCACTAATGTTTCCACTTAGGTGTGCCTAATGGGTGTGTTGGAACCGTGAGCTTCGGTCTGAAGCTATGTCTGGGCATCTGCAATGGGTTACCGTCGGCTGGTGGATGGTAACGCCCAAATTTGAATCACTTGAATTGCGTTCTGTTCGGCAATTTACTGATCAGGATTAGGAGGTGTAAAAGCGCTTAGAATTAATTTTTTTCTCGCCAAATTAAATATTTATTGAAATGTTCTTCTTGTGGGAAAAACAAATGGAATTATGACAATGAAAATTAAATTAGCTTTAAATCATCCTGTATCTTTAAACAGCACTACAACGGAGTTGAAAAAAATATTGAAATGAGCCCCGATCTGGGCATTTCCAATTCTAGCCTGACAAACAGCTAAAGTCGCCAACTCGATATAGTTGCTTAATATAGATGCTGCTGGGCGGGGTGTGCAGGTTGGTGGACTACTTGGTGGCGGCAAAAATTAAAAGCCGCTCTTGCACACACAAGGGAAAAATGGGAAAAATTATAAATTTAGGTGGAATGTCAACGTTGTTATCGGTTCGCTTATATCTATTGGTACATCGGCCGGGCCAAAGCGCGTCCACACAAGAGTATTTGCATGCCAGTGCACAGTAGACGAAATTCAAAATTTAATGTTCTTTTTAATTTTTTATTTGATTGGGCTTGTATAGTATTGTTCTGAACCTATCAGCTTAACAAGCAAAGCTTCCAAACTTCATTCAAACTTCGATCATTTCATAGTGAATTTTTATTATATTCAATTCGCAATATTCCTTACTTACATACATATATCTAAGATCCATGGATGTACATTTTTCAATCAATTAAAAAAAACTTTACGTTACTTTGGGTGGTCTCCGACGCCTCCTTCCGTATATTAGGTACATTTTCAGTTAAATGTAACTATTACATACCCAAGGTGTAGGGTTAAAAGCCAGAAAAATAATTCTTCGTTCGAATTTTTATATTATAACAAGCAGGCCTCCGCTGCGCTCCGGCACGCTCGCTTCATTCACTCGTCTAGATCTTTATTTTCTTCCAATGATTTATTTTTGAGGCGAATTCACGAAATACTATAATGACATGCAAATTTATCGGCTGGACCGATTCTCATGAAATTCTCAATAAAATAAAATTTCTAACGTTTATAATTTTTGTGTTTTCTTTCGACAAAAACAATTTACTAAAAAATATTAGTTAATCTGACAATGTACACAATGCCAACCAAAATTAAAAAAAAAATGTTGTTATGGAAAATCAAATTGTCCTTTTCAGCATTTTCGTCGCAATTTTGTTATATTTTCTCAACCTTAAACCTTTCCTGGACTTTCACGAACATTTCAAGACCAAAATTAGCCAAATCGGTTCAGCCGTTCGTGAGTCTAAAGCTTCACAGGAACATTTTTTTATTTTTATATATATAGATTACTTAGGTCGGAAGTCATCGCGACGCGTCGTTTGGATTATATACCTTATATACCTATATAAGATATCATTTAAGGACTTGAAGGTTTTTTTTGCTGCCAAAACTTTTATAATTCTTACGGCTCCAAACGCCATAATACCTTGTACCGTATGGTATTATTAAGTAAAGAAATAAGGTTTGTGTATGCCGAAAATGTATGTAACATATAGAAGGAGTCGTCGGAGACCCACAAAGTTACGTAAAGTATGGTATATGACGGACTGTCCGTTCTTATGAACGCCTAGATCTCAAAAATGGTAAGAACTAGAGCAACCAAACTTTTAAGATCAGATCCCTTATATGCGGTACGATTATTTATTTTTTTTTTATATCGATGTTGCATTATATAGCTCCCTTCCAGCACTTTACCAAACTTGACCAAAATTGGTTGACTATATTAAATAGCTCCTATAGGACCGGTCAGTCAAAAAACAGTGTTTGGTGCAAACTTCTGTTTCGTTTGCTTATGAAGATATCGTAACCAAATGTGGCACTTGGTATTTTTTTACAGATCCCCAGCACTGTACCAACTTTTGTCAAAATCGGCTGAGTATGTCTTATCATTTATCTTATCATTATAGCTCACCCAGAACCGATAGATCAAAACAAAATTTTAGAGCCTAACTCGGGTGTTCACAAATATATCCAAATTTGCCATTCGTAAGTCTTTTAGAGTTTTCCATCACTGTAGAAAATTGTATCAATGAAAATATTGTAATGAATAAAAAAAGCCAAAATTAATATTCATTCCATTCGTGTCTTTCTCGAGTATAAGAATTATAAAAACATTATAGACATATGCAGATATAAAAAATGGCGGACGTAAAGTCGGGCGCGGACGACTTTAGGATACCCTGTACCACTAGCTTGTAATAAAGTCCGATTTCTTCACAAAAAACCAAAAACAGAAGAATTTTTAAGCAAAAATTTTTTTTTTGACCGATCGTTCCTATGGGAGCTATATGATATAGTCAACCGATTTCAATAAAATTTGACACGGTGCTTAAATACCTTAAAAAAGATATGAACGCCAAAGTTATTTCAAATATCTTTACAAACAAACAAAACACATCGAATTTTGTATAAATAACGTGTTTTTGGACCGATTGGTCCTATGGGAGCTATATGATCTAGTCAAACGATTTGGATTAAATTTGGTACAGTGCTTAGGAACTATAAAATACTCACGAATGTCAAATTTGGTCCCAATATCTTAAAAAAAAAACGAAACACAACAAATTTTGTTAAAAAATCGATGTTTTGGAAGATCGGACCTATGAGAGCTATATGATATTGTCCACCGATTTTGTTCAAATTTGGCACATTGCTTAAGTGGTCTAAAAAATTTCCAAACGCCAAATCTGGTTAGGATATCTTTATTAAAAAACGAAATATAGCCAATTTTTCTTTAAAAAGTTATTTTGGCCGATCGGTCCTATGGGAGCTATATGATATAGTCAACCGATTTTGATCAAATTTGGTACAGTGATTGGGAACTATAAAAAACTTTCGATTGCCAAATTTCGTTACGATATCTTCATAAACAAACGAATTATTCATCTAAAACGCTTTTTTTTTTCGAGGTCGTCTCAAACACCCCCATGGGAGCTATATAATTTATCCCCGATATCAAAAAAATAAAATAAACTTGCCTCCTATGGAATAATATGGGATCTAATGTGAAAGTTTGGTAACTCTAGCTCTTACCATCTCTGAGATCTAGGCGTTCACACGGACGGACGGACGGACAGACGGACAGACGGACGGACAGACGGACAGACGGACAGACGGACATGGGTATATCGACTTCTCTATTCACCCTGATCATATTTTAGGTAACTTTGGGGTGTCTCCGACGTCTCCTTCTATATGTTACATACATTTTCGGCTTGCACAAACTTAATATACCCTTGGACCATACGGTACAGGGTATAAAAATTAAAAATTATATATAGTGTGCCACTAAAGTCATAGTACAGCAGGCGATTTTACACGTAAATGTGAATTCCTCCCAAATTGTTTAAATTTTCCAAAAACTTATGATGATGTTTTCATAAATATATATGTTTAAACAAATAAGAAAAATAAAAACAATTATTCACTTACAAGTTTCCTTAAATTCTAAAAAAAGGTAAAAATGGCATTAATTTTTTAATATGTTATATTATTATTATGTTATTCACATATTTGCGACACATAATTAAAAATCAAATAAAATTTTAAAGTAGTATATAAGTACATATGTACAGTCTGTTAGGTAAGAGCGTGTACGGCACAACTTATTAAAAAATTGATTTAAAGTTTCTTTACATAAATTTATTCTACATGTTCCGAAGCATGACGCAATTATATCAATAACATGTCCAGTCACCACCAGCGTCAATAATCACCTGGCATCTCCGCGGCATACTTTCCACCAAATTTTGCAGCATATTCGACGCAAAGCGCTCTCCAAATGCTTCGAACTTCTCGGGAAAGCTGTTTCAAAGTTAATGTGGGTCTTCCTCGAAGCTTTTGCTTGATGACGCTTTTCACGCTTGCAGTCGGTACAGAGACGACTGCGGAGTTTGGGGTCATTATCTTCCTGCAGAATCCAATCTTCTTTTTTGTTGATAAATTGACTTTTGGCAGTCGGTAATAAAGCTTTTCGATAAATTTCGACCATCCTGGGAGCATTCAGGTTCTCTGTGAAGAGATGCAAAGTGCCGAAACCCTTTTTTGAGAAGCATCCCTGAAGTTGACAAAGATCAGGCCCGTGATATAATAGAATAACCCCAAACAGAAGATTCGTCGGAGAAAAGTACGTTACTCCAATCGCGATCAATGTTTTCTGTTGCCCAAGCCAGTCGTTTTGCAACGTGTTTTTCGGACAACAGTGGTTTCTCCAATGTGCTTCGCCATTTCGAATCGTTATGTGCCATATATCTATACACTTTTTTTCAATTTTGCTTGCCCTACACGCAAACTCAAGCCAGGATTCCGCGAAAACAAACTCACGATCATTTTTTCATCCTTCTTAATCACGCTTCCTGTTGAGCCACGATCGGGAAGGTCATTGACGTTTTTCGACTCCTTGTAGCGTTGCACCCACTTCTGAACAAAAGTCTTCGACTTTTTCAAATATTTTGCCGCCGCTGCATAGGACATTTTGGGTCCTTTTAGATGGGTGCAGAGAAAAACTGCCTCGAAGCTTTCTGCATATGCAACGTACTTTTCTGACAAAGTTTTGACTTCCAATCGAACTTTTTTACTAGTGCGTCAAAGACAAAGGTTATGTCTACTCTTAAACGAATTTTTAGAGATCTACTGCTTACCGACTGCGGATAATGCCGTACACGCTCTTACTTAACAGACTGTATGTATATCGTTTGACTTTATACTACCAATACATTTCCTTTTGGAGTTGACAACGGTTCCGGTTTTTTTTATAGAAAAAAACCTATTCTTGCCCACAGTGCTGCAGGTACCTGCCCAACCAATAGCAATCGCAGTCAATTTCATGTTTGTGGTTTGTTATATGTTCGCGGTGGCAGAGGGGTCCAATGTGGTACCAGGGGAAACTCTAGAATTGGCGATGGTTGTTGGTAGGTGTTTCATAGAGCTAGATCCCGATAGCCAGAGCAGCGGCAAATGTTACAACAACTACAAGAAACAAGAGCCGTTGAGCGGCAAATTAAACTGTCGAAACTATTTCATGTCCAATGCGCGCTTTGCCAAACAATTTGTGACATTTGAATAGCCCCTCACTGACAATTGTGGCGGCAGTTTAGGCCATGTTACTCTCTTGGCGGACACAGCAGCAACAATCAACGTGCATCGAACATAGATTTCTTGTGGATTTTACTGCCTAAACCTTTGTCATCATTCCAACTGTTGCTGCTGATATTCTCAGTCCGAAAACTTAGATATGTTGAACTAATCTCAAACTAAATAAATTGGCTTTGGTAAACTATCTCACGCTCCGATATTAAAGCTAGACAAGACACTGGAGCACACAATATCGGGAGCGCCTGCCTTTCTAATGCTCATCTTTATTGCAAACCATCGTCCACATTACCATCACCACAACTGCCAAAGTGATGGTAAGAACAGAGGCACCACCTATGTGCTGCTCTTAATGTCATTGCTACCGATTATGCCGGTAAGAATAATTTGTTCGAAGCATTCGAGTATGAACCGCTGAGTGTCAGACCGGGGAACAGAAGACACTCGTACTGCGTGCATATTTGAGCGCTAATTTCTTTAGTTAGGATCTTAAGCAAGTCCATCCAAGACCCGCATTTAATTGCCGCTCATTTAAATGGCTTTTGAAAAGGGACACAAGTTTTAAAGCACTTCTAGAGTGCTCACGCTTCCAAACAAATCCCAAATGCAAATCTCATGTTCCCCCTTGCACATACAAATTGCGAAATGTGTGACTTCTGCGTGCATGTTAATAGTACGAAGGTATTCGCAGTCACCCAGATGGGAGAGTGGTTCTACTAGTTTATTGCGAAATTTTTGAAACGTCTGGCCAATCCGCTACCTGTAACCCGAAACTCCAATTAAATGAACCAATGGTGGATTTTAAAAAATTAGTTTATTTTCAAGGCTAGTATTTAATCTAAATTTAAAACAAGTAACCGTCTTAAGATTTTATTCTTTAATTTCTGGACGATCGTCAGGCTTCGATTCTAGCATTATTTGGCAAGTCGAAATTTAAGCTAAGATGCAAATCAATTAGGCATTTGGAAGGTTATTGTAAACAAAAAGAAATGTAACCAAAAGAATATGATATTTTCACGGATCCGTCGTTGTTGGATTACATACAATACTTTCTTACAATTCTACTGAAAATGAGAGGATGGATGTTCAGTAGAAGTGCCCTTATAGTTTTGGATAGATGGACCCGACTCAAGGGCGCCCGCAGAATTTTTCGCCACTAGGGGCGAGTCAAGTATATTCTGTAAAACAAAACGACAAAATATCAAAAGTTTGGTTATTTAAGAATTTAAGGTTCTTGACAAAAATCCCACTAGGGGCTAATGCCCCTATTGGCCCCTACATACGGGCGCCCATGACCCGACTGAAAGCTAGAAAGGTGGACAAGTGCTTAAAAGACAATTTCTTTTGATTGTTAATTGTTGAGTGGATAGTTTTTTAAGATGTTATCTATATATATAATATAAAAAAAGTGTTTGTCTGTTTGTATGAGGTTGGACGCCAAACCCTTTGTCCGATTTTAATGGGACTTTTTTTAAAATGCTCAGAAGCTATGTAAAAATATGACAAAATTGCGACGAAAATACTAAAAAGGACAATTTGATTGTGTGTACATTGTCAGATTAACTAATATTTTTTAATTGTTTTTGTCGAAAGGAAACACAAAAATTATAAACGTTATAAATTTTATTTTATTGAGGCACTCAAAATTTCATGAGAATCGGTACAGCCGTTTCTTATGAAATTTTGTGTGCCTATTGGGCAGGTCTGAGAATCGGCCAGCATCTATTTTTCATATCCCTAAGAGATAAGGGTTGTTCATTTATCGACTATACCTTCATGGTGTGTTCACGGGCGCGAACGCCGCGAAGTTAGCCGCGAAGCCTTCCACACTCCTGTTTCGCGGCTTTCGCGGACGGCGCGTTACGCAATATTTTTCAATCTGTGGTTTGTCTTGACTGAACGTGAAAAAATAAAGCATTTCCTTCTAATTTCACATTCCAAATATAAATTGAATTTTCAGGATTGCAAGCCGGACAAGCGGTCACGAATTGATTGCGTCCGTTTTCTTATCCAACAAGAGTTTCATAAAATCCAATTTAGTTAAGTTGTAAGCCTAGTAAAATAGTTTTAAAGAGCTATGATAATTTCACAGAAAACTGACCAAAAACCATATGTGGGTCGAAAAAAATTATTAATATTTGAGTATCGTGCTAGAGCACTTGAGCTGCCGTAGTTGGATCCACTTGCAGGCATTAGGTTCTCATGGCATAGATTATAATTTTGGGCAACCACGTTAAATGTCAGCAGGTTAGCCATTTACCTGGTATGAGAATTGTAGCAATCACATTTGTGCTCCATATTAAGGTTTATTATTTACTTTATCCTAAAACGGAGCACAATTGCAATGATTTCTAATGGCCGATAGACTTAAATGTCAATCTTAACATAAGCCAAAGCCAAATTAGTGTAACAATGAGTGGACATGGAGTGCTCCTCTGGTGAGTCTGGACTGCTAAATTTTCTTCCATCGTAGTTGTGTTATTGTTGTGTTCCTACTACATGGGCAAGTACCTAGGCAAAGGTACTACTACTTAATGGAATAGCGCTTGTAATTTCGAGTATTTGTGTCAGATGAGTTCGCTGTCAAAGATCCAAAGCCGCAGACGCACAGGTAGGCAACAAAGTCCGCGGACACATTTGAAATTTTTTTTTCGCTGATATTTTCTGGCTATTTCTGGCTTATGGCATATGCGAAGTTTAATTAACGCTTTGGCAACAATCTTGCCATTAGCCAGATTTTACAACTTGGGATTCTTTTCAGGCAGCAACGACGCCCGCATTACAATACTAACAACAATGACAACATCTTCGAAAAACATTTTGTGGAATTTTTAGTAGTAGTAAAAATTGTAAAATACTCCAAGTCTGAGTCAAAGATGCCAGCAAGTAAACATGTCTCTACTTCGCTGAAGATCTTTGGCTCTCATTCTCTGCAATAGTTAAAAGTTTGTTCAAAAGTGAAATCACTTTTCACTTAGTCAAGCCGTGGCACTTAAGGAATCTTAACACGGGGTGTTACTCCCAAATGGGTAATAACGCAGCCAACTG
This sequence comes from Chymomyza amoena, assembly GCA_037043745.1. Classification (NCBI taxonomy): domain Eukaryota; kingdom Metazoa; phylum Arthropoda; class Insecta; order Diptera; family Drosophilidae; genus Chymomyza; species Chymomyza amoena. The sequence continues at coordinate 245,823 of JBAMAX010003493.1, forward strand.
GGGTCTCTAGCTGATTGGCTGCCGTTCAGTATACAAAGTTTCAAATTGTACAGTTGCTTTAAACATGGGTTAGAATCCGGTTGGTAAGACTTGATTTATGAATTATGCTTTATTCTAAACAGTAACTAAAAGTCGAAGAATTATTACACATTCACTGTCAAATCTTAGTTTATTATTAAGAGCAAGTCTTATACTTTCAGAAGTGTTCAGATTAGATCACCTGTTGCCAAAGCGTAAGAGATTAGTAAGATCCACAAACTTTGTCCATTTGTTTATAGCACAAAAAAAGCAAAACTCAATTCCTTAAATTGGAAAAATGAAATTTAAACCAATTATCGGCTAATAAAAAGAAGGAGATATCAGTTATCATGAGCATATAGCGGCAATAAATTCCAAGAGAGCCAAAGCATTTTCGGCGATTACCCAGAAATTCCAAGAAGCCTCTACGAAAGCGTCACCATCAGAAGATTAAGACATTTCACATCCCTGTTAATAATACAATTTATTTAAAATATGTTACATCCATTACCCTTAAAACGAAGTCACAAAAGGTATAATTTATGATCAGAGTGACATAAGAAATTGGAATAGTCATGTCCGTCTCTCTGTCACGCTTAGATGATAAGTGCTGGAGCTACCAAACTTTATATTATAAGTTTATGTACCTATTTATTTTCTTAATATAATTTTTCCAGATAAATGAATATAGCTTAAAACTAAAAAAACGTAGGTAGGTTAGGTTAGGGCGGCAGTTGGGACCTAACGTTGTGATACCGCAGTATCAGTGGATCTTTCACCACCCTTCCCCATTTAGAATTTCCTCTATATAGTATATACCAAAGTCACAGCCATCCGGTGACTTGAATAAACCTCGAAAGGCATTTTGGACTCTGACTTCAGAGCAGGGCTAAGCAATTTCAGAAGTATGATGAGGTGGATTGAAAACGATTCTGCCATCTTTCTCAGAGTCAGGTGACAGTTGTTCACAGACTTCATGCATGATGTCAAGGAGGCGAGAGACTTAATAGCCGCAAGGCTATCTGAGTAAATACAGATATTGTTGTTACATATTGGTTACCTCTTGGATTGCCGTGAATTCAGCCTGAAAGATACTGCAGTGATCCCGCAGCCTAAAATATATTTTCATATGTCTAGTTCTTCAATGTAAACGCCTCCGCCAGCAATACAAAAAAGAGGACGGAAGCAAGGGAAATTAAATACTATAAAACATTTTTTAAAGTAATCACAGATCCGCAACAAATAGGAAGTGGTTCACTTCTTTTTTATCCCGATCTAAATCTCTTGGTCAAATCTATGCTTATTCTTATGAGTCGTCCGACTCAAACGTTCACCATTCGTTTGTTTCTACAAGGACTGGTACAGAGAATGACTTTCAGACTAGTCCCATTATCCCAAAGCATGTTCCCAAAATTGTACAATAAAAGTCCAAAAAAATGTATTTGAGGTCTCATTGCAAATTGCGAGCTAAAATTCCTAATAATTTAATAAAATATTTTCACACACCAACAAATAAATACAAAGTTCTGGCTTTTCTGGTTTATCCAATTGAAAACGCTGCAAATCCCTCCCATCCACAGATACAACTTAATGTCTTAGGTAAGTAGTTTGTATTTGGGTCATTCACGATATTCAACCATTTGGCAATCATTTGGTTAATGGACCGATTATAAACCGCACTCTTAGGCTAATAAGGCAATCTGTAGTGTAATCAAATGTCAATACAGCCATAAAGTCCAACAAAATTTAAACATTTGTTATTCCTAATATGCGATGCAAGTCCAGCTAATCCCCTGCTTCCAACAAGAATTACAGATAAAATATTTGATGCCATTCTGTGGCCACAACATGAACAAAGCTATATCGTAATCTACTTTTAGAGCTAGTTGGGACTGACAAGCCCGCCGCCATCTGCGCCCCGTCCTGGACAGGCACACACCTCTGAATGTGCGAAAAAAAAAAAAAAATTTCAAGGTATACCAAAAATTCCCATGCGTATGGTAGACTGCAACTGCGATCTCCATCTAATAAATTCAACTAATTAATGGCAAGTACAGGAGCATCAGATTGGACCAAAGACGTCGGTATGGGGATTAGCATTTAGCGATGGCGATGGGGAGAAAAAAGCGTTTGGTCCACGCTTAGATGCAAGAACTGAACGTTAGCTAAATCTACATGATATTGAGATGCCTCAGAGTGGCAACTAAGTAGGTGCAGTTGGTCGGTCAAGCGCACACCTGAGTCTGCTTGACTGACGGACCGCAGCCCAACCTGTATGGAAGGCAACAACAAACAGTTCGATACTGAAGCAGTGAAGGGGCGGAGGCGGAGGCTGAGACCAGACATCGCTTTGGCTGGCCTTCGTGCGGCGGGTTTTAGATACAGATTTCTTATCATTAATTAAATTTAGTCATGTTAGCTACCGTGCTCAAAGATATAAGGGGCACAGGCTCAATTCCATTGATGGTGAATCTTTTAACTCACCGCAGTCGCCAAGGCACACTCCGCAGGCTGCATACAGGCATACATGAATCGTCTTATCGCAGACATGCAATCCCCGTAAAGAGCTCCCACATCGCGTGTTTCGCATATTGATTGTATAAAGGAGTTGAGATTCACGCGTTGGGCAACTTAATTAGTTAAAGGCAAATCTCTCCTCTCATATGTACACTGGCGTTTATATGTGTTGTACCCAGTGTTGTCGTTTGAGTCTTGCTTGATTCCTATTTCCATCCGTATTGTCGCTGGCACTGTCAACAATGTAATTTATCACTCCAGTGACATAATTACCAGCCACTTATGGCAATGGCAATAAAAGCAGCTAACCAAAATAGTTGTAGCCGGAGCTGTAGAATCCCAACCAGCCGAGTAGGTGTGCATTCAAATGACGCCATTGGCAGCATCTACAGCGGCAATATCTTAACAGCTGAAGGATTTATGTTCTTACAAAACGCTCCAAGGCGCCTAACAAGTGAGCAGCTCAGTTGCTTGCCAACGATGAAGATTGATCGTCGTGGTTCGTCGGCAACTCCGTCAACAGCATTGCTGGATGAGCTTGGGGCAGTGCAGTGAGCTGCTGGCAACGGGGCGTATGTTGAATAAAGAGAAATTTCCGTTGCTTGGAAGCCGTTTAGCGCCTTCTCACTTTTTCCCACTAGCGGCGGGGATTTACTTTGATGTTGATGCTTGCCTTTGAAGCTGTTGTAGACTTGGAATGGTTCCAAGTCCTACAAAGTTTGTTACCAGTTTGTTGACAAGTCGATTGGCATTGTGCATAAAGTTTACTTATGTAATGTTGGCTAGAAGGAACACTGTTTCGGTGTGCTTAGCATTAGTCCACTGTGTTTCCCCAGCTTAGGGAAATTTTGTTATATTTTGCCTTGGTATAGTTTTAGTATCCAAAGAGTAATTAAAATGGGCCCTTGGCTATAAGTCAAAACCTTTAAAATGTAGAAGCTTAGATTGATTACGAAAGTATTTCTGGTGGAGTTTCTAGGCAAAAAAAAATGAAAGTTTAGGTATTTTACCAAAAAATGAACGCTATTTACAATTTATAGAAAAGGAGAATAATTTTAACTCAAAAATAGTCCTATAACTTAACAAAACCAAGAAGCACATTTAAAGTGCCCTGTACCTTAAAATTGGGATAAGTTTACATCTGTCACCTCTGTGATCTACGCCAAGTATCTGCTCTTCTCGTGTAACTTCTGCAAACTGTCTGCTCTGCGAGCTACGCAACGTATCCCACTCCTGCACTGCACTTCTTACTTAATGGAAATAATGCCAATTTTTGTTTAAGAATTGCTAGGAAAATTGTCATATAGTCGACAAATCACATTGTGTGGTTTTAAGGTAAAACTTGTGCACACCGTTTGGAGTATGGCTATCACATAGCTAAGTTTTACCTCGATACGTTCAGACATACAAACACAATCGGTACCAAAGAAATTTTTTTTGTTGTCGTACTTATGTATAGCATATATTTAGATGTACAAAATTTTTCAAATTGCCCTTTACCCACATACCGGAATGTAACAAAACAATGCTAAGAACCTTTCCCACTTCAAAAGATATATAAGGTATATGTATGTATGGTTCCTAAATCTTTAAAGGCAAGACGATAATTAGGTGTGTTCAAAAAGTATCGCGAATTTTGAATTTTCGCGGGCTACGTTATGTTGGTACTCATGTCTCTCACTTATGCCGACAAGCTCGGCCATTTTGAATGTTCACCTAATTGTTGACAGCTGCTTTGCTTGCACGTGTTTTGGCTCGTCTTCGATTTTTACCTATTCAAAAAAGTGGATCAAAGAACCTGTATCAAATTTTGTGTGAAAAACGAAATTAAGTGCGCTGATGCATTCCGAATGTTGACTGTGGCATACGGAGAAGCTACCTTGGACCGAAGCAAGGTTTATCGGTGGTACAAAATGTTCTGGAGGCCGAGAAGATGTAAACGACGAACAGCGTGCCGGACGCCCGAGCACTTCAACAACAGACGAAAAAATTAATGAAGTGAAGAAAATAGTATTGGCCAATCGTCGAATCACCGTTAGAGAAGTTGCTTGATTTGTGCATGAGACGGGTCGCCGCGAAATTCTTACCGAAATTGCGACGACCCAAATTTGCTTCAGAGAGCCATAACTGGTGACGAGTCGTGGGTTCATGGTTATGACGTGAAAACCAAAGCTCAATCATCTCAATAGAAGCTGCCGCACGAATCAAGAATGTGAATGTGTGTTCGGTCGGATGTGAAAGTTTTGCTTACAGTTTTCTTCGATTGCAGGGGCGTGGTGCATCATGCGTTCTTGCCACAGGGTAGAACGGTCAATAAGGAATATTACCTGCAAGTTATGCGCAATTTGCGCGAAGCAATACGCCAGAAACGCCCGGGTTTATGGAAGAACAAAAAAAAAATCCCTTAAAACGAGATCATTTGGATATTATCTGGGTTTTACGGACTTCGGATTACGCTGCCCAAAGTCCTTTGTCACATGTAAGGCGTAAACCACTTTTTTCGAAAGCCTGTGAGTTAAACCAACAAATGTTCTGTTCCTGCTAGAATTGCAGTCTCTCTTTGTGCGTATGTTGCAGGAATACAGAGAATTTTTCGATAATCGAAATAAAAATATCGATAGTCAGAAAATATCGATGCATCGATAAAACATTCATGTTACTACCAACACTAATACAACTATATTAAGTTTGTGCAAGCCGAAAATGTCGTCGGAGAAAGTAACCTAAAGTATGATCAGGATGACTAGAGAAATCTATATACCCATATCCGCTTGCCCGTTCGTATGCAAGCCTAGATTTAAGAGATATTCGATATAAGATAAGTTCGTTATAGGTTTTTGATATCGGGGTTACATTATATAGCTCCCATAGGCGAGCTTCAAAGGACCTCCTAAAAACCAAAAGTTTTAGAGGGATAATTCTTTTGTTTGTTAAGATATCGTATCCAAAATTGATACTCGGAAATTTTGTGTAGCACTGTACCAAATTTTATCAAAATTGTTTGACTATATCGTACAGCAGCCATAGGAACGATCGGTCAAAAAAAACATTTTTGGGTAATTTGGCAATCAAGTGACTTTTAGTGTTTTTAAGCAATATATATACCGGATTTTATTGCAAGCTATTGGTACTGGGTAACCCAAAGTCGTCCGCGCCGTACTTTAACGTATTCATACATAAGAACGAATGTAATAAGCCCATATACTCCATGAGTTACTGGTTGTGACGATCTTGGTTGTTTGGAATACCGGAGCTTTCTAAAAGAATACCGGCAATAAATACAGGCAAATTGTTAATTTATTGGTATGTCACTTTGTGCAAAATCTGTGACCATATATTCACACATACGAGTATGTACTTTTTATATACCTATGGGTATTGTTTTTGGCCATATCTCAATTTGAACAGGCTTAATTTTCTTATGTTGCTGACTATTATAATAACATTCACAGCTCGTTAGAGACCACAACAGCCTAGTCCCAGACACAGTGGCTCCGATATGAGACAACCCACCTGCAGCTAAATTTCCTAGCCATGAATGTCGGCTGAGCATAAACTTCATATTGGCCATTAGCATTGCCAGAGCCACAAAGATTGCCTCTGCGTTTGAATTTGTGCATCTTCATCGATTTCACCACTCCGAACACACACATAATTGGCCAGCGGGCACAACACTGGAACCTCTCACAAGCAGCACTTTATGGAAGCTACTGTTACTGCAATGTGTTTGTACTGATGATTACCGATATTGCATCCAGCAGAGGCGAAAATGCGTTGGATGCGTGGAAAATTTGCAGCCAAAGCCGCCGCGGTGCGAAAAATGCTGGCTCTATAAGAACCGCAAACGCTACTTACTCCATAAACCAATGTCGTGCCAGCAACCTGCACACGCTTAAGACATTCCATGCAAAGGTATTTGAGACGTCCAGCACCCGCTACACCCATACAGACCCGTAGCACCCGTATTTTTCATATAGGTGTATATTTTTTTGTACGTATTTAACGTTTATTCAATTGTGAGTCCAAAACATTGTCTGAAATGGAAAATGCAAAATGCAACTCAAAATCTGAGGAATGAATAAATACCAAGTTAGGTGACCATTTTTTTAGATTTACTCCAGTCTTCCCTCAATCAGTGACCATAAATACTCTGGACTAGTTGATTCTTACGAAATAATTACGAGAGTAGAAATAATCTATACTTGAGTTCTCTACATGAATTAGTGATTTGTTTTCCAAGTAAAGGCATTATATAGAGATTTCTGACTACAGCACGGTACGTCTGTTCCGATGTTCACCTTACGGCATTGGAACAATGTGTGCTGTCTTTCATAAAGCGGCCTATTTTTTTCAATACCAACAATTCTTTCAAACTGTACCCAATAACATCGCCCGTGGATCCGCAACTGGTGCCAATACATCTGAATATTGTTAAAGCATTCTTCTGTTTAGTTATCTGGAGTTTAGTTATATGGATTCAATATAAAAAGTAGAATGGTAGGACTTTTCGTGTGTAACGTACAGAAAGGAACGTCGTAGAACAGACAAAATTATCTAAAGTACGATCAGAGTGACTAGAGAAGTTGATAGGTTTGTTAGGTTACTTTTTTATTATTTTTTTTTTTTTGGATGCATGTAGAGGTTATATCATAAAGTGTCCATAGGGGGCTTCATAGGACATCTAAAAAAAGTTTTAGATGGATAATTTGTAACTTTACATAGATATTGAAACCAAATGTGGCAATAGGAAGTTCTTTCGAGCTCCCAGTTGTTCTTCAGAATTCCTCAGGACTGTTTCAAATTTAATCAATATCATATATGTATATAGACTCCATAGGCCAAAGACTCGGTTCCCACGTACTGTACAAAATTTGATCAAATTCGCACGCATACCTTTTTTATTTGATAAAAATCGTTTAACTATATCATTTAGCCCCTATTTTACAAATCACCTCAAAAACTATTTTATTTTATTTAACTTCCTTACAGCGGTACACCAGTTCTGAATACCATACCACGGTATGTAATGTCGGAGGGATAAAGGCCATAATGTGAAGCACCGGTTGGCAGATTTGTCTTTGTTGACAAATGTTAAAACCACGGAAAGACTTCTGAGTTCCGTACGGCCAATAAGGATGAAGGGCGTGGTGTGCGCTTCCAATAATTTCATTTTGGGAATTAATTTCGTAATAGTAGCTTAATATAATCGCATATACATAGGTACCAATTATTTTCGGAGAGATACAACTTTTCCACCTTAGTAATATAAATTTGATTTCTGGACTTGAATACTACACAAGCTAGAGAAAACAAATTATTATTATTTGTACAATAAGTACAATAATAACTAGTATTACTGTAAAAGAAGATAACTAACTGTCAAAGCCATAGATTTCTATGGAGCAACCAATGATGAAAAAGATCAAGGTGGGTGAGTCTGCAAAGAAGTAGCAAAAATTTTTTAAAACAGCCATGGCGTCAATAATATTCATTACCAACAATATTATATGGGAACATAATGGGGTTGAATTGGATATGGCAACGGAAAAGCAAACCCCACCCATCGTATTATCACATTTTGATCACCTTTGCGATATTTAAACTTGAAAAGGGTAATTTTTAAATATTTTTTACTATTATTTGTATAACGAAATTGTTTTAAACGAAAATTATGTTAAATATTGTATTTATTTTTTTTTTTCAAGTGCCCTTTAATTGTTTTTTTTTTAATTTTGCATTACAATACAAAGTTTTGTCAGTTTTTAGGAATGCACTTAAAAATTACACGTTTATAAAAAACATAAAGCATTGCCGCTCTAAAAAATCTATGGCAACTGATAGTTTGTTTTCCCTGATTTCTCATTTACCTAATATGTTTGACCAATTTGCTTGCAAAGCCTTTGCACGAACATGTCCACTCGCTGTTTTTAATTTGGCGCCATTTGACAAACGAGTTGCCAGTTCCTACATCTTATTGAAGTTTACTACAACGCAAAAACAAAACAAAAAATACCAACCGGTTTCTCTCTGGGAGAAACAAGTTAGTTCTCTCACTCTCTCTCTCTCTCTCTCTGAGCATGCGTTGGACTTGTTTTCGAATTTCGAATTTTAATCATGTGAGAGACAGCCAGTTATTTAAACTGGAGCTAGTTCGAAAGCAAAGCCTAAAGATGGTAATAATATATAGTGAATGACCGGAATTTAATAAAAGTGCGACTGGGTCAGTCTTTATTATTAGTTATTGGTGAGCCCCAGGTTATTATGTGGTGGTTACAGGTTATATGACATATGTATAGTTGTATAAGTTGATTTAATTTTATATAAAATTGGCGTTAAAAAGCAAATGATGTAGTCATGTGCATAAAATTAAACAAATATTTTTACCATTATTATTATTTAATATATTATAAATAGGCTGTGTCATAAATTATTTATTCTAACTTCAAACCAAAGGTCTAAATTTTTTTTTGACATTCTACATCGAATTGCATCATTACTTTTCAAAAATCGCTGGGGGCAGTTTCCAGTACCTTATCCAGCTGGAATCTTTAAATTTATGAGTGATTGCCAGGAACTTTATTATTTTTTCATTTAATTCACTAAAACAAAATTTTAGACAGTCAATTTTTTAAGAAACGTAAATAGTTGATATACATACAGTTAAGTAAATTTAATAAACTAAATTAAATTCTAAGCACTGTCAGCAAAGGGCCTTCGGCAGTTTATTTACATACATATATGTATGATCATATAATTACAAATTTTAATTAAAATTTTTTTTTTTTTTTTTTTGTATCGCTTACCAACATATCGATATTAAAAATATCGCGTGTTTTACTGCAAAAATGAAGCACATAATTTTTGGGAACTAACAAAATATTTGATTTTGCGACCCCTACCGCCCCTGTCAAAAACAATTTAGCTAAGTTCTGAACCAAGCGCGCCTTACTGCGATTGGATGCAAATAAATGAATATTTCTGCGATGATACGTACAACATTTTGACTTATGTAAGTCTAGACTAAAAGATCAAGATAACAATTTAGCCGAAGGAATTGTAGTATTTCCTGACTGATGAGAATTGCCACAAGTTTGCTCAAAGTAAACCGAAAGCCAAAGTCTTATCAACAAGGTCACCCAAATACCGCATTAGGACTAGATGGGCGCTACCTATTTGTCAAACCGCGTTTTTGAGTGACACTTAAAAAGAGCAACTCTATATGTTATTACTAATAATGATAATGATGATAATGTTTGAAAATTAAATAAAGCTATTTATGGGCTTAAGATGTTTGAAAAAAAATTAAAAGCAATTCAGGCATGTTCTAGATTTCGATTCCG